>JAOWCC010000623.1:0-600000 GCA_030867875.1 Actinernus sp. WN-2022
CGCAGATTCGACATTGGCTGTAGTGCCCCTTCCTTTAAGGCCTGGGGGGCATCTCTTGTGGACCGCTGCGTATCAGGAAGTGTTCAGATATTATGTGTGCAGTGGTGGTCAATAGGCAAGGCACAAGGTATCCGGGACAGGAACCCAAGGATGCTGCTTTTTCATTGACAAACTGCGCTACGTGCTGAGGAAATAGGTTGCCATAGTCGTAGGAATGGATATAAGGGACCATTCATTATTTATGCCTGAGGGGGGGGCTGGCAAGATTCGTTCTAAACAACAACAAAATGTCTTGACCCCCCCTCCAAACAAAACAAAAATTTCATAACCCCCCCGCACACAATTCTGAAAAATATAGAGCCCCCCCCCCCCCCCCCCCCCCCCCCTCCCTCCCTCACACTGTTTACAGTTTTACATTTACAGAGGACTAAACACGGAGTGAACATTATGTGGATCAGCTCTACTAAGGGGGTGCGGAAAAAAATTTTGAAATTAAGGTTTCTGAGATCGCTGGAAATGCACCCAAACCTACCTTTAATTAATTTCAGATGGATCTAGATGATATTTTTTTACTAATGGAGTTTCAAAATTAAGATGAGGCAAACAAAATATTAGGCAAGACAATTGAATGGTGGTTGCATTAGGTGCTCTGTATGTTTCTCATTGGATTGGCTGATTACTATTTAATAAAGCAAGGTATTTCTCTGGGGGGGGGGGGGGGGTCCGGGGATGCTCCCATGGGGGAAAATTTTGAAAATTGCGGCCCCTTAGATGCCTGGAAATGCACCCAAAAATATAGACAGCCCCCCCCTTCTATGCTTATTTTTTTCTGTGACCCCCCCTCTCATGCTCTTGAATTTTTGATGACCCCCCCCTCATTCTTGCCAGCCCCCCCCCAGGCATAAATAATGAATGGTCCCTAAGACTGCGATTCAACTGCGACCAAGTCCTCGTGTTGTTTTGCAACTTTTGTTAACTTAGACAATTTCGTACGGAGAGCAGTAAGAAATGAATAAACGAAATGAATGACAAGCGGTTTTACAGGAGGAGAACACTGGATTAATAATTATAACACATTCATTTAAATGCAAACAATGTAGGTTGGACCCTTGAGAGGCATGTGTAAAAAGGCGGCAAAGAAATTAATGATGTGTGGAAGTTAATCACAGAATACTCACTTCAAAATTCGGCTTTGCTTTCTTAAAAAAAATAAAAAATATAAATATATATAGCGATTACAGTGCATATCGAAATAAAACCAGTTACTTCTGTTGTGGGAGAAGTTGTTGTTTATCCAAAGTATCTGCCGTCGTCTTTTGTCCAGGTGGTTATGGTTGAGGTGCCACATTTGGGAAGTAAGAATCCATTTTGAAATGGCTCGTGGAGGACAACCATTTCCAACGAAGAATGTAAACAGTTTAAAAGTGTTTGCATCACTTATAGGAGTTTGCCAGAACAGCAGTTTTATTCACACAGGCCAGCATGTGGTATTATATAAGACATCTCCATTGAGCAAGGTAAACAGTTGTTTTCTTTCGCCACGAATTTCAGACACATTGTTAGTTTGCAGCTCCGTGCTGTATGTGAGGAGATCTTTATGGAGCTCCAGAAGCATGAACTCGTCACGGTATTCAACCATTTCTCCCTTTAGGGCAGCTGACCTCCAAGTTTAGTTTTTTTTCCGGCACTGACTGGTGCTGTACTGACTCGCTGCTATAAAAGCTTCCGCTGTTGTTATAATTGGGCTTGGTTTCACACCCACTTAACGCATTGTTCTGAGCTTTTGATAACTGGCAGTGCAGAACGCGAATGGCCAATGATTTTTTCATTAATTCAGAATCGCTTCGTTGAAGGATATGAAGTAAATCGTACTGTGGGCTTCATCGTTTGAAGAAAGCTTCGAATTGCAAAAGCTTAGAAAGTGATACATTAACGCGGAAACTCAAAATGTATACCTGAATTAAGGACACAGCTGAAGAGATACTGAATACTTGTGCCTAATTAATCCACTGAATAATGAAGGGCTTAATTGCTGTCAGTTTCGAGCTGTATACAGGACTACCAGCTGAGTTGGATTAATCTGGATATGTGCATTTTCTTGTGTAGATGCTTCATAATATTTTATAAAAAAAGTCATTAAAAAAGTTGATAGTTGATAAATGATAATTTGTCCTGAAAAGATGAGGGCTGGTTAATTTTTTTTGAGTAATTGAACATTGCATATACAGTAGGGTGATAATATCAATACCAGTAAGAAAATGTTACTAATATTTATCTCTAATAGTTAATAATGAGTAAGTTTGCCTTGGATTGTATCCATGACTCAAATTTTTGAATTCAATTATAAACCAACCATTCCCCAACTCAAAATAGGTTAAATTAATAGATGTAATTCAAATTATCATGTACACTGTAGTTGTATTGTATTTTGTCTTTGACAAGCCTTTTTAAGGAAAGATGAATAAAGTATGAACATAACATCCTGTTAGAGAAATAATGGATACAAGGCAATATATATATATATATATTTGTCCTCAAAATTCATTCAACTTTTCTTAGGTACCACTATCTTGTTACATGTAGGAAATCACAGTGTTATTCCTACTGTTAAACAACAAAGGTGGTGTTTTCTTACAAAACGGGCAACCATGTTATTAACCTGGATGCCAGAGGTTCTACTTCCCTCTCTTAATTCACTTATTCATGCATAAACTTTGGCTGATGAGAAGGCAGAGAATGCTATCGCCGCCTCAAGTAAGTCTGAGTCAGAATTTGACCCTGGCCCTCTGTTTGGCCTAGAGCAATTCCATTTGTAATGAGTGCTGCAATTGGATCACGCCATATCAGATTCCAAGGTGCCATTGTTTACCCGTTCCATGTCGTTGGACCTGTCACATCCCTGGAGTTTGCACAATCTCCCTAAATTCACTCCAGAAAACCTCCTCTTGGGAGAGGAAAGTGTAATTTATTTCGGCTGTCCGAAAGTGGTTTCCCCCCATAAACCATTGAGAATTAAGCATATGTGGACAAAACCGGTTTTGTCAATTTGCTATAAAAAGGTTTCTCAGATGTCAATCAAAAGGGATTAATCTGGCATGGAAGTGAGATTCATACTTGGGGCACCCTGAGGTTCTCCCTGTCATCTTGTCGCTTCGCTCCTCGCTTGTGGGGCTTTCACTTTGGCTTAGAGAGTGTAGTAGAACCACTGCCAACCATCCAGGGTACCATATCATAAAATCCAATATGGCGGCAGCCAGAAAATAAAATGAGATTTCAACAAAAATGTAGGTTCCGAGTGACATTTACTGTACAATATTTATTGAAGCCTGGGCTGTGTGCAAAATGGGTGTGAGTAACCTGAGCACATTATAAATTATTCACATTTTTTTGTTTTCTAAGGGGGAATTTAGAACTTGATCAGGACTCAGTCACTTAACACCGTTGTTGCACACTGCCAGACCTTGAATTCACATGATACAGTTCCAGCAATATATTTAGTCCTGAGGAGATGTTATGCTTAAATAAGCAGAGTTTACAAATCATGTTATGATTTTCTCTCCTAAAATGTATGCAAATATATATTGGTAGCATTGCTGTAAACGACTTGATCAATACAAAAGAAAGAGGTTATTGGCTAAAGTAGCCAATAAAGGTTTTATGTCCTATATGTAGCACATGGTAAGCACGTGCACAATGCATGCAGAGTGGGAGTCTATTATCCACAACTCCTATAGGGGCTTATAATATAGCACAAGGTTAAACCCTGGTGAGATCAGTCGGCCTTCACTTCTTACGCTTGACTTATAACAGCTTTGTGGATAACCAACCTTCCTCCCCATGTCCACCTATCACCATGTACATGTACCACGTTCTTACTTGTGTTGCTTTAAAACCACCTTTGCTGGGCAAATTATATTTTCCTGAAAAAGTCTGTAATGATAAAATTAAAAAGCTATTAAAACAGCTATGTGCTCAAAACTTGCACATAGCCAGATTAATCCAACTCAGAAGTCTAGTGTTACATTCCTGTCCCACAACTGTGAGTTGATTAAAACATGCTAACCGCAGTGGGAAGCGAGTAGCTGTTGACGTTTCAATCGATTTAAATACGTTTTTTTAGTCTTTGAGTACAAGGTTCTGCTGCTAACCTCTATTTTCAGTAAATATATCGCCCATGTCTGACGTCACTACTTCCGCTGATGCTTGCACTGAACTCCGATCTGGTTGCTGTCTGAACGAGGGCATTCTGGATGGGTTTTGGACACCTGCCTCTGAATATGGTCAATTTTTTCACACATGTAGTCGAACTTTTCTCTCAAACTTTCTCTCAGCTCGATGTTTTCGCGTCGCATTGCCACAACCTCGTCAAGCAGCTTCTGAAGGACATCTTTCTATAAAAGGAGATGAAAACATGAAGTCTGATTAATAATAATAATAATAATGGTTTATCCAACAGTATATCCATTACACTGGCTCTTCACCTGTTGAAGAAGCTAAGACTAAATATAATTAAGATACTAACTATTTTGAGATATATACAATGCAATAAATATATAGGCATAAATAAATGCATAACGTTCATTCAGCGCGTTTGTTGGCGCTAAACAAGTTTAAATCTTGTTTAACTAAACAACTTGGTATTAGCGATGATGCCATAACCATTAAAATAATAGCCAGAAATTACTTACATGTACCAAAACATCTGAACCACTTTCTACTGCCTGTTGTAGTTGAGCTGGCTGCCCATATAATTCGTAGGCGAGGGTTCTTGCTATGTTTCTTCCAGTTCCGTCCGTTCATGCGCAGTTTCTGTAATCGGGGTTAACGCATAAACAAGGTCGCTGCCGAGTAGTTCCAGAAAGGATTTGGGAAGTTGTTCAGCTTCTCAGAGGATTGGGGAGTGGATTGTCAAGTTCTGTCGTATGTTCGGGAAGTGGTTCGGTTGCTGCGGTATCCGTGGGAAGTGATTCAGCGGTATCTGTGGGAAGTGATTCAGCGGTATCTGTGGGAAGTGGTTCGGCAGTTTCTGCTGTTCGTTCGGAAGGGATATTTCCCCAAAATAGATATATCCTTTTCAAAAGGGAAATTTCACTTCACGGCACTGTATGCCAGAATGTTTCCAAATTTCAAAACTATGCTTAAAAGTTGAATTTTCGTACAAAGTATGCCTTCAAAACAGTCTCGCGGCTCTTTACAGGGACAACACCAAATAAACCACTAGACAGGATTGTCTATAACGTTCATGTGCTCCTTTGGCTTCAGTTGTTCAAATCTACGTTGATTTACTTTAATATCTGTATGCAGCTGTTGAAATTATTTGACGCATTCTGTTTGTGTTTTCTCAAGTACGTCTTTGGCATGTTCAATGTACTTTCCTTTTCCCAGTTGCTGGCGTACTTTATCTTTCCTTGAACCTGTAGGGAGACTAGCTTGTAGGGTCCAGTAGTCATAAATGATTTCCTTTTCCTCCTCTTTCACTGCATCCATCCTTACTTTTCTTTTGTTTAGAAGCCAACATACTTCATCCCTCTTTAAAGCGCGCTCTCTATGTACTATTTTGACACCAGCTGCCGCTTTATCCCTACCAGTTGCCGATTAGTTTTTCTGCAGCTCCAAATGCCAAAGAACGTGCAGCACCATATGCTGCTCTTTGATCTGCAGACTTCGCTTTCTTCGCTCTTGCCAGCCGCTCTGCAACATCTTCCACTAAGCTCTGCATTGCCTCTGTATCTCGTTTTTTCATCAACTGATTTAAGAAACCCTCTCTTCTCTAAAATATTTCTTGTACTGCGGCTATTAGCTAGATTTTTAGGGTTCCTAGGAAGGGATGGAGATACCTTGTCCTTGGCTCTTTTATTAGCGAACCTTGTTGGTTAGGTTTCAGTGGAGTGATAATAAACGGCTTACATGGATAACCACTGTCCCCTAAAAGGAAACCATCGTCAATGGTATGATGTTGAGCTTTTAGCTGGTCAAAAATCCTGGAATTGGAGAAGATAAAGCTGTCGTGTGTACTTCCAGGCCATCGAGCCACTATGTTCGTGAACATACCTTCAGAAAATATATACATGCAATACTTATTTTATCAGCTGAATATATGTAGGTCTAATATTATATTTGTTATTTCAACAACCCTTAATTAATAGTATCACAGTACAACAAAAGTGCAATAGTCATACTTCGTCATGTAGATATTAATGAAACTGAATTAAATACAAAAATTATATCAGCTAAATAAATAAAATCTCTGAAATACTATTTCCAGCATTTTCGATGAAATATTTCCTTGGCAATCAACCTAAATCAAAAGCAAAATCTGACCGTTTTCCGTAAAAATTGGTGGAAACGGTCTGGATATACATCTGGGAACCCATTCAGCTATAAATATTATTAGTTTGTAGTAATTGTGCTTGAAGTTTCTGAAGTTCAACAATATAAGAAATACCCTGGTTACCAGAGCTTCTAATCTCTCTGTCACAAAGTGAGGAGCGTAGCGACGAGAGTAGAGGAGCGAAGCGACGAGAGAGAAGCTTCTCTCTCCCTCATTGCTTCGCTCCTTTCTTTCGGAGAGAGAGATTAGAAGCACTGTTAACCAGGGTATATAAGAAACTGAATAAAAGCAACAATGAGTTTTAATAATAATAATAATAATAATAATAATAATAATAATAGCATAGTGGATATACTTTGGCATTCAAAGCTGATGTGGCGGTGAACAAATAAATGAATTTTAACATGAACTGCTATAAAAAGTGACAGGAAAGATCATGACGCAGGGATAAAAAATGGAAAAACATGCTTGCAGGGGCTGATAAATTTTAATATATTTTTTAAACATAGGCTGCATGAGTAATATTTAAACAAATATTTGCATTGTTAATTCTCCCCCCCCCCCCTCCCCCCCCCAACACACACTATTTTTTTTGTTCTTTTTTCTAATAATTAAATAATGTACAATATCTTCAAACTCGATCTTTTTCCGTGTCAAGGAATTCGTGTCAGGAGAAAAAAAAGAAATAGACATCACCCTTAATTACTACTACATTGTAACAATATAATTTCTTACATTTGTGATTGCATATTACTTGCACATTTATCGAATGAAATCCTTTCCTGTTGACAAAGTCATTTTCATTATCCATCGTTCCATGGATTCTTACGTGGATTCCATCTATACATCCGATAACTCCAGGAAAACCACCTTTCTCGTAAAACGCTACTTTCGTTTGTAGAAGCTCCGCCATGGAGGGCCAACGAATGTATCGGTTTTGCTTTGCAGCCAAGGCCCGTGAAACTTCATGGACTATCTGCGAAACTGTAGACCCCCCTATAACCTGAAGGAAACTGGCAAAGGATCGCAAAGGAACAAGAACTTGAACCAGAGGCTGTAGCGCATGGTTGCGAGCTGTTTCCCGAGTGAGATCATCTGACAAGATGTTTACTAAATATCCTATTGACTCTCCACCAAACCTGTATCGAGAATTTAGCTCTTTGTCTGTAATATCATCCAAGGTGATAAACCAAAGCCGGAATTGTCTTTCCCTTCCTCTAACGCCCAAATCACGAAAAAGCAAACAATCCTCCATTTTGTTTTCTCAACTTTAATCGCTGATTAACTAGCTAATCCACCTCGCTAGGTGGATTAAATGTCCCTTAATCGCGCTTTGGGGAACGGAATTTAATATAGGATTAATTTTAATCCTAGATTAGGGAAATTTAATCCTGGATTAGTGCTGATCGGCTATTATGCCACACCACTGCTTAATATTAAGACATTCAGAGCAAAGCTCAAAAACTACTTCACGAGTATTTTCAGTACATATACCAAAAACAAATGGAAAACATTTATGTGACAACTGCTGCACAATCTGGACTTCGTATAACATATCTCTAATCTCCAACTTTTGTGGACATATTCCTTAGCAGCAACAAAGCATGTTGCCCCTTATGCAACAAACTGCTTTAACTTACAAATACCAAACTTGCCCTTCCCAAGTACAACTTCATTTTCAGTTGATCAGGTTGGATCCGATGAACTAATTTCTCTTTCAATGCCCTAAAATGCCTTCCGACTGATTTCAGTTTCTTAATATTTTCGGCTTGTAATCTTAATTCCTCTGTATTTCTTTTTAAGGCTGTTTGGAGCTTTTCATTTTCAGCTTTTATTGTAGAATGCTCCTACTGTAACCTATTATATACAATTTCGTCGAAATTATTTTTCTTTTGCTTAGCTTTTCTCTCTGTGCGGCGTTGTCTCTCTCTGTATTCCTACAAAACATTCAATACTCTTTGTTGCCTTAAACACACAGATAATGCTCATACATATCCACTCATGTTTTCCAGAGGCTACAAGTAGAACATGAGCTTCTACCACATGAGGTGTGGTTCCAAGAGAAACTCAGTGAGCCACCAAGGTATCAAAATATATTGATATATTATAATTGTAATCAAACAATATATTTGAAGGAAGATTAGATTGCAAACGAGCATTTTAAAATATGTTCCTGAAACCTGTCAAGAGCTTGTTTACTTTCTTATGGCAAACAAAATTATTAAAGTAATACTCTTTGTGTGAAAGCTGTATCAATCTCAAATAAGTCAGATAAATACTGAGAACCAAGGAAGTCAGCCATATATATTCCTCGGACCACTTGGGATATATACATGTATGGCTCAATGATATAGTTCTCGTTTTCATGAGCACATCAGTCTGTTTTTCTCTATTTGCTCTAATCGTTGTTTCATCATTCTCGTCATCTTCCTCTTTTCTAGCACCAGAGCTTCTTTTCTGGGTTGACCTATGTGAGCCTTTCTTCGAAGTCTTGAACTCCTAGAACTCTTGTCACTTTCAGCTCTGAGATTCCAACTATCTGTCTTCCACTCAATTGCCGGAGCATTTTCTGTATTCTCTCTTGCCACAGTTTCGTGATTGTTGAAGAACTCGTTCTTTTCTTCCTCAGTAATTAATGCAGACTCTAAGGATTCTTGGGCAGTAGCAAGTTAATTCATATGTATCTCCAAAATGTTGCCCTGATCCTGCAAGGCGGGGATATCCCTTCCCGTCATCATCAACGACTGTAATAAATTCATCTGGGTTCTCTACTTTCGCTTCGTTGATCTGTAGTTTTCTCTCAGACGCTCAAGAGAATATTCCCTCCCTCTTGAAGTTTGCACTCTCCTACGAACACTGTTTACTATTTCACGTATTATCTCGTTGGCTGTTGAAGCAGCGGCCAGCGGGTTGATGCTTGGGTTAGAAGAATCCGTTAATCCAGATAATCCATCTTGGCTTGCCATTTCGGCCGAGGAATTGTTTTACTATAATTCCTGGTCACAACTAATAGCTTCGGCCCAGGTGTTTTTAACTGATAACAGCGGCGACGCATGCAATTTGACAACTTCATTTATTTCGATACCATTAAAGTAAAACTACAAAATAAGAATACATAGCATTACATTTCATTACGTTATAAGTAAACTAAAACAGAGAATCGAACAACTAGAATTATATTAACAAATTGTCTTCTAGGAAGCTCTATAGTTATCGCTTTCGCATCTCGCATTCAGTCAGTTGCATCTTGCATCTGTAAGAGATTTAGCTCCTTCGCCTACTAATGACTAATGGACGTGTATAAATAGGCTAGGCGCGGATTAGCGTGATAGCTAGATGTTTACGATATTACGTAAAATACACGAACTATGAATTAAAGTACGTATTAAACAATAAGCGGAATATAACGAACAAAAGGAAGAAAACCAACTTACGTAATCGTTACACTGCATGATTGACTAGGTTCCGTAACTAACGAGTGACTAAATGATGTAATGTTTACTAAAGAACGGACAACTAACAAAAAAAAACTAAGTACTATGCCATGGTGGCTAATGAAAACTCGGGAATGTGCAAATTATTTACGCATACATTTACAGTTATAATACTGCTGCATACCTTACAATTGATATACAAAAGATAATTTGCATGGTGCTATCCCTTTGTCAACTGCTGGTTTGGATTGTAAGTATTCTTATTTACTTATTACTTGTATATGCAGCTAAATCAAAAAGGTTGTCTCGTCATGTGTCACGTTGCATCGTACATAGGGACTTTATGCAAACACGATGGCGACGTCTAGGACGGCGAACAAAACAATAGAGTTCATTACACTGCACCGATACTGCACCTGAAAAATCACACAGCCTCACACATTTCAGTAGAGAACGTGAACGTAACATTATTCTGTCTTTTTGGTTCGGCCTAATCATAGGCGTTCTCTCGACGAGACAAGGCAGCTTGTTCTTGACTTGGACCATACAGCTGCTGCTGTTGTTAGTGACGACCGCGATTGCCTGATATGCATTGGTGACGCTATTCATTAAGACTGTCTTGCCGGTGTTGCTTTCTCCTTGTAACAAAAGCGTGTTCACTTTGTTTAGGCGCTGGTCAAGAATATTATGGATCTGCTGAGTCATCTCCCACGGGTCGATTCCGTTTTCTTTACACCACCGGTCCACAATCTTCATGCTTTTGGGGATTGAATAGTACCCCTTGTCGCCGTCATTGTAGCGAAGCCAGTTGTTTATGCTATTACTCCACGACGCTCTCCATTTTAAAAATATCTCTCGCTGGTTGGAGTTTCTTATCAAATTGTTGGATTTCCTTCGCCATATGATTATCGTTTAGGATCCATTCTGCAGTACGATACCAACTTGGCTTTAGACTTTGTCGAGAAACACTTTTTCACGTCCTGTCGTCTCAACCGTCGCCGTTCTCGTTGCTTAAAGTCTCTGCATTATTACTCATTCGAGAAATTAATTTCAAGGATGTATTTGGCTATTAAAGGCATTTGCTTCCTAACAAATACTAAGAATTTACTATTTTCTTAACACTTTTTTTTGCATTTGCTTTACCAAGTCTTTGAATGTAAAATGCAACAAGACACATATTACATGTAACAAGACACAAGCACGAGACCATGTTTTTTTTAAACAGTTGTGTATAAGGATACTACATCACCAGTTTGAATGAATCACATATCATTGACGTTGCTGTGAACATAACTTATTTCCAAAAACATTATTGCCTCTGGTTTACACAACCACCACATATGCTATGTATGCTATGTATGCTATACCCGAAAAGTAAGGAGAACAGTTCGAAAATATATCTGTAGAAATGTTCCACAGTCGAAAGTTCATCGCTGCACTGAAGTAAACAAGAAGCTCCACGCAGCTTGTACTCCAGCGTATATTTTGCAACGCAGATGTTCTCATACACCTCAGTGCCTGTTTGGCACATTACGGCACATTACGAAAGCACAATCAGATGCGAAAGTACGCACAGAACATGAGTGAACACGGTTAAGTAAGCCAGGATATTCTTGGATAACACAGATAGCTCCAAAATACTAGAATGCAAATGCTGACGAACTGATCTAAAACTCAACACGAGTGCACTAACGATTCATAATTAAATTAACCAAAAAATATAATAAAATCAATATAAATAAAAACTGCGTTATCATCTTAGTTGTTTCGGGTTACCTGCCCTTAGCTTACCCATCCACCTACGTGTTTGGCACTTTACGAACGCACGATCAGATGCGAAAGTACACACGCACAGTCGATCTGATCTAAAACTCCACGAGTGCACTACCGCTTTTTAATTAATTTGTTAATTTAATAAACAAAATCATAACAAACAAAAAATTAAATGTCTAGTTCGCACGACCTCATACTGTGAGGGTGTATCAAGGGCCAGCAGCCAATTATTGAGCATGTCCAGAAGGCAGAAAGTAGTAGAAGAGCCCTTGAGAGAACCGAACTGCTGAGGATCTATTTTATCACTAACGTCATCTATCATCCACTTCACAACGAAGTTCTCGAGTATTTTAGACAGGCAAGATGTTAAAGGAATTGGACGTAGTTCGTCTTCACAAGTTACGGGCTTAGACTTTGGTACAGGGATGATATAAGCGTCTTTCCAAATTGACGGTACTATCCCTGAATATAACGAGAGATTAAAAACGTTAGTGACAGGGATAGCTAATTCGTATGCAGAATCTCTGATGATACGGTTGGGGATAAATAACATCAGGGCCGTGTGATTTAAACGGGCTAGTTTTAAGCATTTTGGCACAAACTTCCACTGGTTGTAATGTTGGCACCTGCTCCAGGGCCGGTAAGTAAGCTGGCAAAGTGGAGAGGTCTAGGCGAGGGAGGTGTATTACCGTAATGATTTGAATAAGCGCCCTCCTTTAAATAAGCGCCCCCTCCCGAATAAGCGTCAGTGATTACGGAACTCAATAAAAGCACCACGTAAATGGTATAAAATAGACATTTTATTTAGTTCACATTGGTGTTCTCACATTACAACACGGGTCTCCTTATTAGCGCTTCAACTTGTATCTCCATATGAGAGCAAATTTCTTTCAATCGTCTTATCTCTCCTTCAAACCTTTGTGCGATGGGCAAGCTGGAACGACAAGTCCATTTTCAAGCCTCCTTGGTCCTGTTACTTTGACTTGAACGATGTTGTCTTGGCGGGCTCTCAAAAACGCACAAACGAAATCCTAAAACTAAGTAATATTTTTAAGTTTAAAATTTCATCTCTTGTACACAGAATTCAAAATGATAAAATAAATACTCCAGTTGTACTCCTTAACTTTATTACATCTGCCTCTGAAGTCCATTCCTATAATACAAGATATGCAGCCAATCAAAACTTATACAGACCAGCTGCCAGAACAAATTACGGTCCATTTACATTTAAAGCTATGGCTTCCAAGATATGGGAAAAAATACCTTATTATCTCAAATGTTTACCTCAAAGTAGTTTTAAGAAAAAATATAAATTATTCTTACTTGATAATCAGACCTGACATATATACACCAATGAGAATGTTATGTAGTTTTGCTTGAAGACAGAGTTGAACGAGCAATTGTAGCGTTCTTTCTGTGAACTGGATTATGTGTTATTTGGGCTCAGAGAAGTCACTGAAGAATATAAGTCCATGGTGTGAAGTAATAAAGTAATCGTGGTATTTCTTGAGCTGTGAGAGGTCCCTGGAAAAGAGCTACAATTCCCTCCCGCTCGGCGGCCATCTTCATTCACTTTTAATAAAGTGCCTAATGCGCATGCGCTCCGTTTTTCCGCTCTGTCAATTACATGTAACATGGTATTATTCAATTAACATTTAGCATTAAGCATGCTGCAGAATGGGAAGCACCCTTTCTTGCCTCTTCCTCCTTCCTCTCGCACCTTTCTTGCCTCTAAATCGCGCGCCTTTCTTGCCTCTTCCTCACGAAGCTGTTCTGCTGCTAAAAAGTAGTAGTAACAAGATATAAGTGAGCCACCACGATGAGCTTAGAGCTCTTGGGGCAAACGTAAAGCCAAAATATTGTTAAAATATAATATATACAGTCAATGCCAAAAAGGTTGTCCAGCAGAACATAATATAATACTTTAATATCCATTGTTTTGGCCTATTGTCTTGGTCTAGATGAACTCAAGATGAACCAGCAATGATATTATACGACAAGTATTTTTGTTTGTTTTATATTCTTAGTGAAGTTTAATGTTTGCACACACGAACACCAAAGGAAGCATTTATTGTGCGACTACTGTAACCGACTGAGATCACTTAGACAACGAGAACTAAACACAATGCAAAACGAAAATAATGCGTTCAAAAATACAAATGATATCCACGCGATTTTCTTCATTTAAATGATTTCGACTTCAAAATTAGTCCACAAAATTTGCGTATAGCAGATATTTGCGTTAGTATAACCGTAAATTTGAATGCTTTGTTTTGGTTCTGCAATGTGATTGGTTCTCGTTGTCTGAGTGGCCCCGGTATCAGTAGTCGCAACATTGTGATATAATTTTTTTTCTATCATAATCAAATGTACCTGTTGCTGCCACGGTGACTTCCCCGTCGTCATTCTATGGATTTATTCCCTTGAAAACTATCTGAAAAAAGAAAGAACACACAAGGGAAGCATCATCGACGGAAAAATATTTCAACACCTACATTTATAATTCAACCTACCTTTGTTTGTAAATATTGTCACTGCCTTGCCTTCTACGATTCGTTTAGAGTGCTAGTATTTGAAGGACTAAGAAGTCTTTGAGCGATTTATCCTTTTTGTAAGACACAATCGGTGGATCTGAAAAGATGCTGTTAAGGTTTTGATTGTTAGCAATAAAATGCCAGTGTTTCATAAGAATCTTTTTAAGATTCGGAGTAGCCGGATTATAAGTCGTGACTAAAGGTAAAACAGCCCAAGATGTTCGAGGTTTGTTGGGTAAAGCCGCTTTTCTAGAAGTGAACTGAACTTCGGCTAAGGTCTTTTCGACAAGGTCTATAGGATAGCCTCGTTCTAGAAGGCGGGATTTAAAATCTCGCTTGTGTGACTCAAAACACGCTTGATCCGAATTAGTTCTGAGTAAGCGTAGAGTTTCTCCTTTGATAAAACCCTTTTTAACAGAAAAAGGGTGGCAAGAGGAGAATAGAGTGTATTGAAACTTCTCAGTTGGCTTAAAATGTGTACGAACATCAAGTGTGTTAGATTCAGAGAATCGCGAGCCTTTGAAAACTTCGGTATCGAGGAAAATTACACTTTTAGATGACATTTCATGCGTGAATTTGATAGTTGTGTGGAAGGAAATTTGCATAATCAACGAAATCGTTGATCTGTGTTGTCGGTATATTCCACACTGAAAAAAATGTTATCTATAAATCTTTTCCAGATTACGGGTTTGTAGGGGCCGATTGTTAGCAGCTGATTTTCTATGTGGGCCATAAATATGATAGAAAATGCTACCGCCATTTTTGTGCCCATAGCTATGCCGTGCGTCTGCAGGAAGTGATTGCTATTGAATTTAAAAGAGTTTTCTTTTAGTATAAGCCTCATAAGTTCCCCTAGATCGGATGAAGGGACTGGGAGGTTAGGCTTATAGTGTTCTTCGTAGTGATGGCAAATTACACTGATTCCTTCTTGTGGAATGTTAGTGTAAAGGGAGCAGACATCGAGAGTAGCTAGAGTGGCGTTATCTGGTAAAGGTGTATTCTCGATGAAGTTGATGAAATCAGTAGTGTCTTTAATATAAGACTCTTGCTTTTTAGCAATAGGTTGTAGCAGTGAGTCCACAAAAGATGAAATGCGTTCGGTGGGACCGCTAGAACCGGAAACGATAGGCCTACCGACCGGGATTTGTTTATGTATTTTGGTCTGTGTGTAAAATTCCGGTATACGGGGCGGCTGCTGGCCTGAGTTCAACCACTTGTGTGTCATATTGTCTAAATGGCCGCTGTAATGAAGTTTATTAACTAACTTCCGAACTTTGGCGGCAGTATTGGATACTATAGGTTGTTCGAGGGGTTGATAGAATTTATCATCCGAGATAAGTTTGTTTCCCTCTTGGATTTTGTCTATAGTATCCATGACAACAGTAGTGGTTCCTTTGTCGGCTTTTTTGAAAATAATTTCAGAGGTTTTACTCAGATTTTTGAGTGCTGGTCTTTCGTGTGCAGATAAATTGTCATTAGATTCGTTGAAGTACACTGATGCTAGTTCACTTTTAGTGAATTCCAAGTAAGTTTCAAGTGCCACTGACGGTTGCGGTGGTGGCTGCCACTTGATTTTACATGGAACGGATGGAGAGTGTTCTTAGAATCTGCGAAAAGCGCTTGGTGGTATTTGGTTTATGATAGCGCTTAGTGTTTTTTGCTAAAGTGCGCCGTGTTAGCGCAAGGTGAGTCAGTGAACGAGACATTTGAGTAAGTTTCAACTCTGGCTTTATTTTCGTTTCCAGAAAATACATTGGATGAGTTGAATGATTTCATCATAGATTCTAGTTCTTTGAACTTGGCTTGGATGGAACTAATGTTATTGAGATTGGCTGGTTTGTTCCCAGCATGATTTGGTCTGATCGTCCTGTGGTTAGATCTGTTGGTGGCGGATCGTATCTGCTTATGAGCTTCTGTTAGCTTCGGATGGTCACGATAGATAGATGTCAGCTGGTTGTTAAGGCTATTTAAAGTCTCTGAATATGTGCTGTTGTTGGATCATTAGGTGCCGAAGGTCTTGTTGAGCCTTGCGGCAGATCTTGTTCATTTCCGCTTGAAAACCGCTGTCCTGTCTCATGTGTGGCTGGGGCCGGTGTTGGAGACTGTAAGGACAAGTGGCTTTGCTGGTGTGTTCCCGCAGGACTAGCAGTGATTTTTTTCTGTTTAGCCCATCTGGTTTCGAGGCTGGCGATCTTGTTTCTGGTAATGCGGAAGTCCTCTGTAGTCTTGAGACGCTTAGAGGGTGGCTGTGATGAGGGGATCTCATCTTCGGTATCAGAAGGTTGTTGCCTCTTAGTAGGGGACTTGATAGGCGAGATGGATTGCAGTGTCTGGCTGTCTGTCATCTCTGCTAGTATGGGAGCGATTTCGCTGTCGGATTGGTACTAATTACTCAAATAAAGAAATAAATGAATAATATATATATATATTATAGATTAGTAATTTCGCATGTATGACTTACATACATATTCACTTACTTATTACTTACTTATGTACTTAGTGATTCACTTATTTATTACTGTTACAATTCAGGTACTTATTCACTAACCTATACCGATTTTCTACCGCATGTAATCGACGCGCTGGATATCTCTTCTACCCAGGCATATGACCGAAGCTCCAGATGAGATCCCTAGCCTATACCGATTCTCTATCGCAGCTAATCGACGCGCTGGATCTCTCTTCTACTGAGTCATATGACCGAAGCTCCAGATGAGATCCCTAACCTATAACCGATTCTCTTTCGCAGCTAATCGACGCGCTGGATCTCTCCTCCACCCAGTCATATGACCGAAGCTCCAGATGAGATCCCTAACTTATACCGATTATCTATATCGCATGTAATCGACGCGCTGGATCTCTCTTCTACCCAGTCATATGGCCGAAGCTCCAGATGAGATCCCTAACCTATACCGATTCTCTACCGCATGTAATCGACGCACTGGATCTCTCTTCTACCCAGCCATATGACCGAAGCTCCAGATGAGATCCCTAACCTACATGTATACCGATTCTGTACCGCATGAAATCGACGCCGGCAAGGATGATCACTCTTCTACCAAATCTGTACCGCATCTCGAATAGTCTACGTGCATGGTCACACACTTACTCGGTAATACGACTTAATTAATAAGATCCCTTTTACCCATCTAGTGCAAGTCCAAATAATTTGTTGTATTAATTGGTTACATCTATGTTTAGTATATATCAAACCTGTGAATGCGCTGTGATTGGCTGCTCAATATTGTAATAGCCTGCACTTAATTCACCTCCCAGCGGAAGTGTGTGCATTTCAATGTGAAAATGGTTTCTTTTAATTAACTTTCTGAATGAATTTGAGGCTGATCACTTCACATATGTTATTATTCTCACTGGTCGCCCCGCTCACAATGGCCGTTAGGCATGGTTGGTTAAGATATGGGATAAGATAAGCCCTATGACGCATTGGAGCGAGAGCTCCAGGACGATATGGAAGGGTGGGAGGGAAAACCACCGCTCCTACCCCACCACCCATCCAGTAACGTGCAAGATAGGTTCCGCCAACTACTAGCCGGAAGGATGGCGTCTTCTGTCCGAGTTCTGCTAACTACGTGGACTTAAGATGGGCGTACAATATATAGCCTAGTTAATTAGGATGCTCACTTGGCGTTACATAACACCCCTGGGGTTAAATGACCATTTTAGCGCGTTTCTCTCAGTGAGAATGTGGTATTATTCTCACTGGTCTCCCCGCTCACAATGGCCATTAGGCATGGTTGGTTAAGATATGGGATAATATAAGCCCTCGCCGCAGAGCTTATCCCCGTCCTATAATACTAGGAAACCCTAAGGGAAAATTCTAATCCTTCCGATCCTAACCCAATGTGACAGCCATATCTCACCTCACCTCAAAAACCTGAGTCTTCCCTCCGAACCTAACCCAGGGCTCGAAATTAAGAAAAAAAAGGAGGCGTAATTTTACGCCCAGCTTAAAAATTTAGGCGTAAAACGAAACAATCTAGGCGTATTTACGCCCGTAACGGGCGCAATTTCGAGCCCTGTAACCCAATGTGACCCCTTAACTATCCTCTCCCCAAACCCCCGAACCACCAATACTCATCTCGTACAAACACACTAAACCAAGTTTAATAAATAAATGTCCAAATGTTACATGGGATCAATGTGGGAAAGGACGCGAACTTACATATACCAATACGTGCGAAATCTAAGGAAAAGCCATCTCGAGGCCCTGTAGGGAGTTTTCGGAGGAGTATTCTGCGCCAATAAGCTCTGCCTGAGAGGGTAACCCCGGGTTAACGGGGTCGGTGCTCCTAGCTAGCCTACCGGAGGGGTCTTCATGGTCTAGAACTTTAATAATCTACGTGTAGTGCTCAACCGACCTTAATAAACGCCACCCGATATGACCCGCAACGGCCTCATTCGATACGCCCTCATTCGATACGCCCAGCACAGACAACGTGAATGGAGCACGCGCTACTAAAGCCATGCATTGATTCCCCGTCGAACCTGCCAAGGTAGAACCAAGAAATGGTCTGGCAAAATACATTTACCCCTGCTGACTGGGGAGTATTCCAGGGAGTGAAGTGCCTCAAAGGGGAGCCGTCGGGGTGTCGTTGAACATTGGAGTTGAGAGATGTCAAATCAAGGGAATGAGGTCCAAAAATACGTTGGATCCTGGACCATACCTGGGTCGCCAACATACTATCAGCAGGACTGAGAACCCGGGAAGGAGCATCTGCAATGTTATCGCTGGCAGCGACGTAGATAAGGTGCAGGTTGATATTGGCCTCGAGGGTAGAACTGAAGGATGCATTTTATAACGTCCACAAGGCCCTTGCTCCGTCCGCCCTGATTATTCCACGCCTGTACAACAGGTTTCGAGTCCACATGTCCGTTAACCCTAGAATAACAATGGGTCGCTTACTCCCCTCAAACGACCAGTAGTCTCGAATAGTGAAAGGTGGACTATTCGGATCCGATACCACTGCTCCCCAACCGGTGTTCGAAGCGTCGGAGGAAATAGACAACATAAAATGCCCTACCCTGTGCCACGGTAGGCAGCCTTCCCAAGTATCTAAAAATATCCAGTATGCGATCTCAGTTCTCAGATCGCCCGAGATACGAAGGTTGAACTTTCTTTGGCCAGCCTGTGATATGGCCCTGTTTACTTCTCTACAGTATAGTCTAGCCGCAGGAACTGCTATACTGAAGGAGTTCGCCTTGCCACAAAATCTTAGTAAGTTTTTAAGTGAAATGGATTCATGTTCAAGGATGGAATCCCTAAGTGCTGCGAAGCGAGCTCACTTTTCTACTGGAAGAATAAATGCCAATCGTTGGGAGTCAACCAAGAAGCCAAGGAACTGTACTACCTTACATGGGGTGAGGAATGACTTGGACAGGGCGATAAAATAACCCAAGTTTACTAGGGTATGACATGCGATATACGCGGCTGCCTCTGCAAGCTGAAAACCAGACCATTTGCGACCCCGGCCGTTGGCTCTTAGACGACGAGGCAAGTTGACCAATATGTCTATCGTCAATGTATTGAGAACAAGGAACGCACAAGGACCTGATGTAACTCGTTGCCGCTAAACCAGTCGTGTGGTAAATGTAGGCACTGCCTTTCCCACCAAAAGGTAAAATGGTATAGTAGAAAAACCAGCCGTTGCACTCGAGACCAAAGAATTCGGAGCTCTCTCTTGTAAGACGGATATGGTTATAGCCACTCTTGTCGTCCATAACAGTTTGAAAATGAGAGCAGCCCACGGATCTTGGTAAATCTGAAATGTAGTCTAGCGTAACAGGCATATCTGTGATCCACAAGTTCAAAAACCTTTCATCGTGGCACATCCCGGGCTTAGTAGGTTCGATGACAATATGGGGGTGCAACTGTTCCCCAAACAAAAAGAGAACCATTCCTGACACCTCTATAATGGTGTCGGATATCAAGTCAAGCCGGACTGTAAGGGAACGAGACCGTAGGAGGGAAGGACGAATCATAGGTTTTCCCTAAGAAAGTTCCTATGAAGGGACGAATGAAATCCAACACATGTACACCCTGAGCGATATAAGAAAATATCTCTTCTTTCTTGTGGAAATGCTCTAACACGACCTTCCACGAGTCAACATGATTATGAAGCTCTCCGGCAACAAAGGCAGAAGGGCCTCTAAACTGCAACATGGTGGGGGACCCCCATATCGTTTGTTGGCACACGAGAACTGGATCAGGGAGAGGTCCATATGGGGGACAGGATGCGCCAGTGATATCGCACCAAGATACCGAGGGGAGGATGTCAGAGAACGTGAAGACGTGTACCCCTGAACTTTGCCTTTTTTTAAAGAGGCTAGGGAAAGAGAGAAAAAAAACACGAAAGGGGTAAATGGGATGACCAATAACTCGCCAACTAAAAGAATGTAAACAAGAGGCCCTGAGAGGCCTTAACTCGGGCCACCTAGAAATAGGTTAATATATAATACATGGAGGTCTAGCATATTTTTGTGCCATAACATGGTTTGTGCTAGGGGAACTGGATAATTGATTCACTGGCTCATGCTCGTGATAATTTACATATAATGGAATGGACCTTTTACAGGAATGCAATCACATGGTTGTACTAGATGGCAAACAAATCTTAATTCATATATTTAAAGGCACTTATATGAGATTGCAGGTAGTGTACGTTATTAACAAAACCTGTTTGTAAATGCTATTTTCCACCTTCTTCCAATTCTCAACCCCCAAAGGTCGTCATGGTCCCTTACGGGAGCTTTTAATTACAAAGTTTTACTGATAATAGGCCCTTTGCAGGACAAGAGCAAGCCAAAATTAGTAAAAAGCCCAAGTTTTAGGTTCATATCTTTAAAACTGAAGGAATGGCAATTTTTTGAAAACTCTATAATTTAGCTTACTTTAACAGAGTTTGTGAGGCTGGTTTTTGCTGACTGCATCTCCCTTGCATCTCCCCTGCTAGTTTTTGACTAGTCCCTAATGTTTAATAAAATATTGTGTGTTGATTTCATGCATGTAAACCACTTAGAAAATAACTATTTAAAGAGGGTAACACTAGGCTGTTTTCTATTGTTGGGTAGGCTAATACTATCGCTTGTTTCGAGAAGTTCAACCCGACTCCTTACCTCTGCACGGTATCTCGATTTCCATTGGCCGAGAAAAACGAGATGGTGAACATTTTAGGTTAATTGTAGATTTCAGATTGTCCATTTCCTATTGTTAACGGAAAGAGAAGGCGAAGTGAAGAAAGTAAAATAAATTCCTTCTTCGAGGGTATATAAAATCAAAAGTTTCTTTAGGATAAATAAGGTAGATTTATTGAACGGTAATTTCAAGGTCTTCTGTGCGGTCCAGAAAAATAAGGAGAAGTAAAAGCCGGAGTTTGAAGCCCGTTCGAATCAATCGTCGGCAAACAAAAAACTGCGTGACGCAAAGCGTGTCGAGGAGCAAGCGTCGCTCCTCGGTGGAAAAGCTTCGTGCCTAAGCTTTGCGAAGTGAGAACCTCTGGTACCCAGGGTAGAGTTCACGCCATATCCTGCTAGATTTTCGTTCCCGAATTTATAAAAACATGTGCATATAATATCTTAAAAGGACCCTGTCAGATCGAGAACTGAGAAATCGCGAGAAATCGGGTCATTTCTACTATACTTTCCGAGAGGTTAATAACAACGAATAACAACACAACCACAGTCAATTGGTATAAAAGTTATCATGTTCAGTTTAGCTACTTACATTTACAAACTGTTGTCTCAGTCCTATTAGTGTTGATCAGATCTTACTCTTAGTCTTAGTCTTAGCCATCCGTATGTCACGAGTGGATTCTGGAGTGGATCTGGATATGTGATAAATTCCCGTCCAAAGCCCGTGAAACACCTCTCAGCTTTAGAAAAGACAAAAATCTTGGTATTGCACTTAAAGGAACCTTTGGTTTACACAAAAAAAACAGCAAACTCCCACTCGTCGCCATAAAATGTTGTCCACACTGTTCACGTCACAAATGTACATGGCTGGTGCAACGTACGTGTCACGTGACCAGTCGAAATCTGATTGGTTGACGGCGCAAAATCTCGACACAAAAAATAAAAATAAAAACTTGCGATTTCTGACTCGAGCCAGCCGAAGGCCTGGCCCGAGTAATAAGGCGACAAAGGACGGAAACAAGAACCAAGGTATCCAAGATATGTTAATTTTATTGTATCCAAGGAATCATGCAATACACAACAAATAAACAGATAACATAATAGTCTCGAAGCGAAATGCTATAAACGCCTAGTTGTGAGATACTGTCTAGCACCGCGACCAGTCCAGGGTAGCGATACGCATGTTCTATGAGCGAGTCTAACAACCGGAAGCAACGGCCATGCACTGAAAATTCTATCGACTCCCACGTCTACCCGAAGGTTGGACTCTGCATGTCCTCTGGGTGTGCCCGACCTGACCACACTGAAAGCACGGCCACGAAATGACCTACCGGCGGTGTATGTAATAGGGTGGGAAGGAATGGAGTAAGGGGGAGCCCTGGGGTTGAGTCGTGGCTGCTGCTTCATAACCTGGGCAATGGACGAAGCCACCTCACACCTCACTCCTTATCCCCTAGAAGCCTCGTATGGATGACAGGCAAGTCAGGGGACTCTCTAAGTGGGCGGCACTGCCTAAGGATGGCATGGTAGCGTATAAAATGGACATCATTGCACGCATCGCTTCATCGCATAGATTCTCTAACGCGGCTAAGGATGCATGGGCGTAAAATTTGCCAGTGGGAAGGATGCCAATTACTACACAAATGCGAGAGCCCGCAGAAGGGCGGTCTGAGATGTTTCACCCTTAAACGAAGCAAAGTCATTTTGCAGCTCGTGCACCAGCCGAGCCAGCTGAAACAGGAATAGAAACGAACAAGCAAAATCACGGTGTAATAGGGCAAAAATCCAGTAAGGCCTGGGAAACGACGGGCGGGCGGGTTAACCCCCCGATGCACACAATCTAGATACTGGGAAACGGAGAAACTGACCAAGTGCAAACATGAAATGTAACAGGGGGCTAAAGCGCAACCCGCCAGCTCTGTCGATCCCCAAGCAACCTCAATGAGGCATAAAGGCATAAGACACCCGTACTTGAGGGACGGCAATGCTGACGAAGTGGCGAGTAAGGAAAAAGCGGAAAACTAATATATAGGACTATAATACGCTATAGGATAGGGCCACAAACTGCCCAAATACGGCCGGAGACGGTATGGCCCTAGAGCTAAACAAGACACGGCCAACACTCAGGGTATGAAAATAACTGAGTAGAAAGTGCTGCCTTGGTGACAACACTGCAAATGGCTAGATCTTAACGTCTTTTCCAATAAGGACATAAAATCGTAGGTTCCACGGAGGTAGGCCTAGTAATGGACCTCGAGTCCTATTGCCTTAACCTCCTGCGCCCTTGAGGCCAAATATCACAAACAACAAACAAACGTGGAAATAAATTATAGCCATTTAAACCGATCAACGGGTAGGTACAACAAACCAAACATGGAAAGCAATTACGACTGAACAACAGGTCAGTCCAACACGTGATCAAAAAATTATAATGCTTTTGACCGAACAACGGGTTGGTAAAACAACAGGTCAGTCCACATATAATACAATAATAAACAACGTTTGACCGAACATTAACAGGTCGGAACCCCAAACCTGACTGAACAACAGGCCATTCCGACATCACGAATTTTGACCGTGTTAAGAAATTATAACAATTTTGACCGATCAACGGGTCGGTATAACAAACCGAAAGTGTAAAATATTACGACTGAACAACGGGTCCGTCCAACATTTGTAAAATTACAAACAACGTTTTGCCCGAACAACTGGTCGGTACCACAAACGTGACTGAACAATAGGTCAGTCCGACACGTGTTAAGAAAATTAACAATTTTGACCGATCAACGGGTCGTCCGACACGTGTTAAGAAATTATAATAATTTTGACCCATCAACGGGTCGGTGTAACAAACCGAAAGTGAAAAATATTACGACTGAACAACGGGTCAGTCCCACATGTGATAAAATTAGAAACAACGTCTGACCGAACAATGGCGAGGTAAATATCCACCACTATTCACCAAAACTGAGGTGAATAATTGTTTTAGTATATACCACACTCCAGATGGAATAGCCAGCACCAAATAGTTGTTTTATTTTCCGTCAAATGGACAAAAACTCGCGCAAGATGATCGCTGCTTTGCTCGGAGGTGAATATGAGAACATAATTATATTCACTGTTTGAGTAGCCAATCAGAGCTCGCGAAAAGTGATATTCACTGGTGTGGTATATACTAAACGAGGGCAAAGCCAGACTTGATAAAACACGTGCTGTGAGTGTTTTAAATGGCTTCAAAAAACGCTTTTAGAATGCAACGAAAGAAAGACGCGCATCTCAAGGGCATGACATAATGAAAAATATTTTTAGTAGGGTGAAATTTTATATAAAGTTTGATCCTAATTAGAAATTCACTGATAAAGGCCCAACATTTTATTTATTTTATTTTATTTTGGTGCAGCGATGAAGTTTCTTCCAGAGATTCACGAATAATAAAATCATGATCACAAGGATATTAACACTGGACATCATTAGACTGATTAGACTAGTAAAACTAAAAAAAGTACACTGACTCAGTACGAGTAAGATTTGCTTTGGTATCACTAAATATCCACAGACAAATGCATATATATATATAATGCACAATGATTTCAACCTCACCAGCTTCATCCTTCAGAGTTTGCGACTTTCGATATGATAGGGCTTCGCTTTATGGTCTGCTCACAGTTATTTAAATCTCAGCTGAGATGGTGTGTGCCAACAGGCGAGTTATTGATTGTATTCTTACAAGTTTGCTTTGAGCTAGTTTATATATGACAGGCCAAGGCAAGGCCTTGGAACTATCGGTTGTACTCTTTAATAGCTACGATATGAATGTGTATGATGTGTAAGTACTGTCAGAGCACAATGCGCAGACACCAAAAACATTCACGACTTACGTTTACATCAGTAAACTTTCAATTAAGCCACTGTCCAAAGCGAAGAGAAAATACCTCCGCTCCAGCTTCGCAGTCAGCCAGCAGAGAAAGAACAACGAGACTAAACTGGAATTCGAACCATGGCGATCAATTCACATGAACAGTGCAATCGGATTGGTTGACGCATGCCAATCACGTGCAGTATTCACGTGGACAGTGCAATCGGATTGTTTAACGGAGAAATATCACGACACAAAAAATAAAAAACTCTTGCGAATTTTGACTCGGGCGGACAAAGGCCTGGCCCGATTAATGATTGTCTCGCCACAGTAATGATTGTCTCGCCACAGTGAGATATAGTGTGATGAGATACTCGACAAAACATTTTCTTAGCTCCAAAAATCGCCTTAGCTTGTTGCTAAACAATCACTCTTACGTCCAAGACCTTTAGATAGCCGGACTGCTTACAGTACGTAGAACTGAAAGTAAAAGACGGAAGCCAGAATGTGGCATGGATCATACCACCAAAATTCTATTCCCTTGAGCTCATGAAATACATCGAGTGAGTGCAGGTAAGAGTATCTACATCGTGTGTTTCTTGGTAGAAGCTTTGAAAATTCTTGTAAACATACTCTAATTCACTGGGCAGTGAACTATTACTTTTGATGTGAATAGAGCTCTATCACGCATCGATAAGCTTCAAATGTCGTGCGGTCGACTGCATGTGGTCAGTCATGACGAATTACTTTCTCTCGCCAGTTGGTCATGACGTATTACCACTTTACTCCACTGGTTGGGTTTATGTAACTGGTAAGTAAAAAATGAGGTAACTTTAAATTCCATTTTTTTCCCAATAACATAACAAGACTGAAATAGTAATGAAACAATGAGTAATAAAATAATAGTAACGAAATGATAAGTAATAAACCAATAAAAAACACAAAATAAACTGTGTCTTGACGATTAAGTCGAGATTTTGTACATAAATGGAATAATAAACGCTTGTGGTGAAGGAGAATAAATATATCCATCATCATTATTTTATCGTTACAACTGCTTTTCCTCTTGAATTCCTTTGCAGTAGAGCTGTCAATCTCATAACCTCCGCCTTTGGTAAAGATATATTAAAATAATATAGACGCAATATTTTCTGCATTTCGCTCCTTGAACTCGGCCAATTTTGTTCTGCAAGTAAAGAACTGCTTCTTGCTGAATAACAAAGGACACAAACATACAAAGCAAAACTTGTCAACTATTTCCGTCTCTTCCATACCTAATATTGCCATTCACGTGACTTAGGGCCTGATTATATGAGGCGGGCTGGCTTGGTTTACGAACAAAAGCTATACAATAAAATCGCTTCGATTACACTACTAATTTTATCCTAGCCAAACCAATATTTTTCGTACTTGTGCGAATTTTACCCGTGCTCGAACTAACTATTTAGAAGGAAAATTTTTTTGGTCCGGCACGGGTAAAATTAGGCACGACAAACCATTTACACTGCAAAATTTAATCCGGGCCGTACCAAAATTGCAGTGTACTGTAAATGGTCTGGCCAAAAAAACACCAGGTTACTATTAAAAACATAAAATACCCCTGCCCCGTGAGACCCTTGGATAATCATGTATACTATTAATAGTTGAGACCTTTTTTGAGGAGTTTGAAATGCATACAGTGATGAGGCGACTGCTACGGTCACTGCAGAGTGGTTTACATTTAAAATTCATAATCGCTACAATCTCCGAGATAGACCATATTCTAATCTAGAGTTCTGCAAATGTTAAATCCGCGCTATTTGATTAATCATTTCTCTGCTCAAAACTGTGTTTATCTACATTACATTGTTAAATCACCGCTAGATTTCCCCACAGACTGCACGCTGTTAATTCCCGGCCAATCCAAAGAAAGCTTGGTGGTTGCTGTTAGAAAAGGAGTTTGCCACGGCCTGGGCTGGGGCGGATTGAAGGGGCATTCGATCAAAGCCCCCTTCATCTCGATGGCTTACAAAACACAACAAATAAATTAGCAAATAGTTTGGTGCTGAAACCCCCCTTTTCTCTCTATCGAATTCCCCTTTCCCGCCTCAGCTGGGTTGGGGTTTCAATTGACTAGTGCATTATGGTACTTCTTGTAAGTAGGCATCTGATATACACCATAAAAACTAAGAAACATTGAAATGCTTTTTGAAGTAAATGAGTTGCACAGTGACAACTAGAAAATATGAAGAAAAAACAAAAATACGAAAATAATGTGTCAGCAGATATGCATCTTGGCAAAAATGGCAATATTAGCATATTTTGTTTGACAAAAGTACTTCGATAGCTATTTATCATTATTTTTACTGATACTCTTACCTCTGAAATTTTCCACTTTGTTATTGCGGAATCATGGAATTGGGCTACTTTCTCTTCCCCTGTGTGTAACGGAAACCAGGCTTTTAGGCCATCCCAGGACTCCTCGCCGGTGTGGTTAAGAAATGCTGCAATAACCAGCTGCTTCTTCTTGATGTGACTTGATTTGGTTCTCAACCCTTTTAGAAAAATCTGCATAAACTTTCTGCAAAGAACGCAACACAATATACACCGAGATTGAGCAGCTGATAGTTAAAATCAAATGGCTTCCCAAAATCAAATCTGCTACAAACATGCGAGGCAGCCTTACTCTGAATATTTATTTTTCTACATAACAGGGTTAATGTTAAGATGAAGGTACAGTTATTTATAGAATTTATATATATATATAACGTTGCAATTTGCTGAACCCTCCGGTCCCTCCCGGTCCCCAAGTATAAAGCGCCCTTACCTTATCACCAGCAACATACATCTTTTGGCAGTTTTTTTCCCACTCAGAACTAGATGAAGGAGTCTCATCCAGATCAATATTCTTCCCTGCCATCGTGTACAACCATTGTCTACATGAGTGTACCCTGGTCACCCAGTTGGTTGACATGCTTCCTTTGTTGCTCGCATTGTGCATGGCAGCAAGGCGTCTTATTTCTTCATCTTTTAGATTATTATCGTACAGATGTATCCAAACTTTCTCAAGCTCTCGCTTGTGTACACTGCTAACCTGAGATACCTAGTAAATGATACAGATAATTAACATTACAAAATATTAATTATTGGAACATCAGCTCTCGATTCCTTTCGACTCCATGTCACATGAAAGTGTAGGATAGTATACCCTGTCCACATGCCTACGTTATTGTCACTTATTTTCGCGAGTACTAAATTTCGCGATTTTCGCGATGTGCAGAAAAACGCGAAAATTACAAAAAACGAAAATAGCAAAAAAATTAATTGCGACTCGATTCAACAATTTCTCCAAAATCGCGAAAATAAAGTATAACGAAATACAATTTCATGAATTTTGCGAAATTTAGTACTCGCGAAAATAAGGTATATTTTTCTACCTCTAATTTTAACCTTTTTATATGCTGTTAGCCGGTGCCTGCCCCCAATAACCGTTATTCGGCAGACCTTCAAGAGTTCTTCATCGTTTCAAGATCACCCCTCTCGATGTCTGCAATACCCAGCCAGGGCTGTTGACTTTTAAATGACGTCGGCGCTAGTCAGAATGTTATGTGAAAATCTTATGATTCATTTTTTTGGGGTAATTTTAAAGGTTACCGTGATCACTTTCGCGGCCATAATTTTCAATCTTGTTTAAAAAAAGATATGGATCGATGCATTTCGTTGGGAACTTTCATTATCTGAAATCAAAATTCTAAAAAAAATGGTTTGCCGAATTATTCAGCAAAGACACGTGGCCGAATTTCGCGTTTTTCGCTGCCCTACTCTTAACCATAACGTTCTTCAGTATATATGCTTTAAATTGATACCGGTTTTTATGGAGTTTAAATTTTAACCGGGCGATTATTTTTCTTCTAAATAGCACCCGCCAAAGTGATAATTAACCTTAAATATATTACAGTTGTGTGATCATTCACTCCGAAACTCACGTAAGTAGTGGGCATCGTCGATTTCCTGGTCAAAACTGTTTGGTTTAAATTTCTTTGACGGTGATAATAAATCGATCGTTTCCTTTTTTATCTTTCCCTTTCTTCTTTTTACTCACTTGATTCCCCGCCTTCACCTTGCCGGGAGCCTTCTCTTCCACCACAACCAATGTCGGCTTTACCAACTTACATTCTTCTAACAAAGAAAAGGCATTGATGCGTTCATTGAATGTCTTAGAGAGTTCCTTCGTTGATAACGTCTTACTCAGTTCGGTATCCTATGCAAACCGAGTATTATCCTTGGCGTCATCCAGACTAAAACTTATCCTGCTTTATACCGTTAGAGGAAGATCTATCTTCAAATAAAATCTGGATTGAAGATAAAATATGCGACTCCTAACTGTCTGTTCTAAATAAATCTCGGCTCACTTCCGAGATAAAAGTGATGATAAACAAAGACAAAGAAATAGCTTATGGAAAGAATTTTGTGATTTATAACTCGAAAATGTATGTCTTGTCGGTGGGCATAACTGATTTAAACTAACACCAGATACTTTCTTTCACTCTGCTTTGCCATGAAATCGCATGTTTGAAGTTGGTAACATGAAGCCACCCCAAAAAGGGTTTTTGCCACAACTGCTATCGCTAGTAAAAATGTTGTACTGACCACTAGATGCCTATCTTGGCCTCTCCCTGGATGGGCTGTCATTTCAACAACCTTTTCTGTAAGGTTGCCGTTTTTAGTCTTCACGCGACTGTCATTTATTTTAATGACAATTCCGTCATCTTCAGTTTTCTTAAACCACAAGTCCTTCTGAAGCTTCCTCATATATCGACATACTAGGTCATAAAAAATCAAAGATAGTGGAACTGTTGGTGAAGTAACCTGCACGTGGTTCGATGATCAAGATCAATCACATGCCCTCTTTTCTCGTTAACTAAAATATTATCTCTGATAAAGTTGTTACTGCCCATTAATTCATCAGGATTGATTTTGTTGACCACGGGTAGTTTTGAAGCATTTACAATTAGTGAACGTTTTCTGCTCGATATTGATGCATTGTTGTTTTTGGCGGAATCTTTTTTTTTCTGTGATTGTCTTATTTTCCAATTTCCTCCACTATTGCTTCACAGACAGACTTCAAGAACGACTCGAGTGGAGAAAACTCCGCAGGGGGGTAGAATGGGCTCACACAGAAAGTGTTTGTTTTTCTTTGGAAGTATCATGCAACAAGACAATTACATTACAATTAAGGTTCACCACTTGAAGATGAAAAACATCTCTGTACAGCCATATAATATCCTCTATTAATTTCACATATGAATTGTACTTGTTCAACAGTAACTTCACTGACAGTTAAATGCTGGTACATGGAAAATATTAAGCAATTGTGTTATTATTGTTGTCATATATGCCCATCTGTTTAACCAGCATTGGTAGATGGTAAATTAGTACGATCCAAAGGGATAAATCAACCGTCCCATCACTTCAAGTTTGTCTTTTCCCTGCTAGCAGAGATCTCTTCCTTCCCACCACGAAAGAGAGAGAAAGGGAAGAGACCTTTTGCCGGGCTCGAAAACTGTAAGAGATTTGTAAGGTTTAACCATGCGCACACGCATTACCATTATTTGTGTGGTCGGCGGTATAAACAAAGAAAGCACCCTATATCGGAAGAGGTCTCTTACCTTTCTCTCTCTCTCGCAGGGAAGATTGGATTAACCTAGCTAACCTAGCTAAGCAAGCACATGAAGCCATATTTTCAGAAGATTCAGGATAATATTCTAATTTTCAAACTTTAAAAAACATTTTCATGAGTCAAAAAGTGAGCCAGAAAAAATGTTTTAGCTTGAGGTTCAGTTACTTTGGTTTGGTTTTCAATATAGATAAAATATCAAGTTTACCTTCCCCGTAGAGAATAGTAGGACAGCAATGTTAGCCTCTGACCTAACATCAAGTTGAAATGATTGGACGATAATCTGTACAGTACCAAACAACTCATCATCTGACATTTTTGAGAAGTCATCATGAAGTTGGACTATAACTTTTACACTTCTTGGTCCATCATGAAGCAAGTGCTCCATCTTGGACCGTCCTTTTATTATGACTTGTAACGATTGCTTGGATCCGTGTCTCTTTTGTAAGGGAATAGGGAGCATCCTGGTGAAAAGCCTGAATTAAAAAAAAGTTTTCATCATTCATATCCTGCATTTTTTGTATAATAAATTATGTCTTCTATGTTATATAGATATATCACTTTATTTAGGCAATGAGGCCTGCATAAGCTAAAACTAATTACAATGTATGATACAATAAAATATATACAAGCTGCATGCAACTTACAAAAATCCTCGAAATTAAGAAAAAAAAAGGAGGCGTAATTTTACGCCCAGCTTAAAAGTTTTAGGCGTAATTCTCCAAACTTTAGGCGTAAGTAATTGTGAATTAGTGAAATCGCTCCAGAAATCTCACTTGGAATTAGAGATGTTCCGAGACTGTCTTCGGGTAATCCCAGCTTCTGCAATTGATCCAGCGATAAACGCTTCACGTTGCTGAATTTTTCTTTCTCTTTATCGTAAGCTAGTTTTGCTTCTGTTATATTTTCTTGAAGAAGTCTTGCGAAATGTTCGAGCATTTTTAAACAAGAAAGAGAAAGACAAAGGCGTGGCAGCCTTTTTCCCATGCGGTCACGCAAAGTTTCGCAGGAAGCCATGCAAGTGTTTAAGTGTAACGTACATGTCTAGGCTGAGCTAGGCTGTTAAAACAGATCTATCGCGCCGGCTTTCAGACAAATAGAGCGGCAAGCAGAGACGATTTCTCTCATCTTTCTACCAAAAATTGTTTGCATTTTACTACGATTTGCAAGCAAGCGTTTAGTGTAAACTTTTCTGTCTGTTGTTTCAAGTTTAAATCGCATAGTTTACTAATTACGCGGCGACGTTTGGCGTGTGAAGTCTGAACTTTTAACCGCAACATGTCAAAGTTTGACAGCTCCTGTAATGTAAACTATTTTCCCGCGCGAAAGAAGTTGTTTTGCATGACAAAAGTACGGTGGCCCATAGGGGACACTGCTGCAAACTATTGGACATGCTGCAAACAAGACAAGTTGCTGCAAACAAAAAACGAGTTGCTGCAAATAAGACGAGTTGCTGCAAACAAAAAAACGAGTTGCTGCAAATAAGACGAGTTGCTGCAAACAAAAAACGAGTTGCTGCAAATAAGACGAATTGTTGCAAATAAAACAAGTTGCTGCAAATAAGACGAGTTGCTGCAAATAAGACGAGTTGCTGCAAACAAAAAACGAGTTGCTGCAAATAAGACGAATTGCTGCAAATAAAACGAGTTGCTGCAAATAAGACGAGTTGCTGCAAATAAAATGTCAAAGGCTGCGCACGCAATATCCGGGTTGAGACTGGAAACGAATGGAACCTATATACCTTGGCACAAACGGCCATCTTGCTTATCAGGTGGAACCGGAAGTGGAAGATGTTTTGTGTTGTCTGTGGAGTTGAAAGTACCGTTTCAAACGCAAATTATTGCTGTTCCTGTGGTACAAAATTAATATTGGACAACGATAATGACTCCCTGATAAAACTGTACTTTCACCGTGGATATCGCTACGACGCTATCGTAGGTTTATTGCACAAACACCATGGAATATCCATGCACGTGAGGACACTGAAAAGAAAACTTCAGGAGTTGGGTCTCAAGAGAAGGGGAAATTGTTACGATGAACAGATCATTAGAGAAACGATCCGACGGGAAATGCAAGGAGCAGGAGAATTGGCTGGGTATAGATATATTTGGCATGCACTTAGATTGAGGCATCACATGCATGTTCCACGCAGTTTGATTTGCAGAATCATGAAAGAAATTGACCCAAATGGAGTAAAAGAGAGAGCTTCGAGACGTCTCACACGAAGAAACTATGTTTCAAGTGGACCAAATTTTTGCTGGCATATTGATGGTTAGTCTTATTATGTTGCCATTTTTTACGCATGAAATTACATGACTTTTTATGTTGAAGAAAGTGTTTCATCCCAGGGGGGGGGGGGGGGGTACTCCCTTATATGGCCTATATGGGGACGTGCCACTGGACAGGGTACGGTTTTTATCCTCTGTCCTGAACAGGGTCAGGGTTTCAAACCTTCAGCGGCACCACTATACCCAAACATGGGTCAAGTACCCCCCCCCCCCCCCCCCCCCCCCGGGTTTCCAAATACAGAGAAAGCAATGCGAGGGGCAAAGCGAAGCCCAAGGGATCCATTTATTGCTCAGTGTTTGGAGTACTATTTCAAACACGAATTGTAGTATTTTATCAAGGGTTCCAAATATATAAAGTAGTGTAGTGGCCACGAGTTAGTACAAGCAGTCGGAAGGGTCAAGGTTCGAACTCCAGTGGAGGCACACTTTTTCTTTCTCTGTCAATCTTTACTTCTTCACTTCTTACTGTCTTGTAGTTTATCAGTATATAAGTAGTTAGTGGTTCATGAATATGATGATTAAGAAATATTGATTACTATGGTTGAAAATCTGTTCCAAACAGTAGTGCGTTTGGAACTGGTGTTTCATTGGATGTCAAGATGCATCCACCTGACAAAGCTTGACCGGGTTTCAAGACCCATGCATGTGACCAAATACAGTCCCTCCATTGGATGAATATCAAAATTATTAATGAATTTGAGAAACCCTGATGAAACATCAGAACGAGTTTGAGAAATAGCTTCTCAAACAATACCCATGGGTTTCCAGTAGTGCTTGTATTCATTTATCATTAGGGAGTATTGTTTGTCTGGTATTTTGCTGCATACAGTTTATTGATCACAATGCTTTCTCTGGTTAGTTCCTATTTACTAGTGACATTCATGAAGTCAATGGTTCGAGTCATAATCTGGACGCTTGTTTTTATTTCTATCTTTTCTTTGACTTCTCCTTATGTCGATCTAAAGTTAGGATGTAATATCTGTTACTTGATTAAATTTCACGTCATGAATATTTAGATTAAGAAACACGTCAAGATATCCAAACATGGCATATTTGATCTGATATCAAGACCCATGTATCTAACCAAATAGAGTCCCTGCATTGGATGAATCTCATTAATTATTCATGAATGTGAGAAATATATTTACCAACCATTATGAGCCAACTTTAGGAAAATCTTTATATGAATGTTATAAGCTGTTTCTGTGGGTACAATTGCCAATAAAATAATGAAATATTTGATGACACTTATGTAATAAGTTTTTTAATCTATTTTTCTATACTGATATTTTTATATTTGTTCTTTTTAAGGTTATGATAAGCTGAAGCCATATGGCTTCCCAATTCATGGGTGTATTTGTGGCTACAGCAGAAGAGTACTTTGGTTGGAGCTTGTAAAATCCAACAACAATCCCAAGATTACAGGCAGGTTATATTTGGATGCTGTTCAAAGTTTGGGAGGATGCCCAAGAGTTGTCAGATCTGATTGTGGCTCAGAAAATGTAGTTATAGCTGGGATGCAGTATAATTTCAGAGCAGATGGCACTGATGACTTTTCAGGAGCAAAGGCTCATCTGTATGGCTCTTCACCATCCAACCAGAGGATAGAGGGATGGTGGTCATCCTTTAGAAGAAGTCGATCAAACTGGTGGATAAGCTTTTTTAAGGATCTGGCTCAGTCAGGAGTGCTTGAACTTGGGAATACATTTCATATGAAATGTCTGTGGTTTTGTTTTTCAAAGCTTATACAAGATGAACTTGATAAAGTCAGAGATCACTGGAACAGTCACTACATCAGGCACTCAAGGCACGATACTGTAGCAGGTGTTCCAGATATTCTTTATTACCTCCCAGAGAATTCAGGTTCCACTGACTGTATTGTATCAGTTTCACAAGAAAGGTTCAATGAAATGGATCATCAATGTGAGATAGATGCAGAGGAGGACATTCATAATGAATATTTTGAACATACAATAAATTGCAGTGGGTGGAAATGTCCAGTTAATGAGCAAGAGGCCTTCAGCCTTTTTCAGAAGTTTAAACAAATACAGCTTGAGGCATAAAGAAAAGAAAAATATAAATGCTGAAATTCAAGATGGGTTTATTTGACCAAAGTTAATAACCATCACATCGTACAAGAACAGAAACTAAACATGCAAAAATTGCAACATTGTTTGTTTAATGACTTCCCACTATCGAACCTGTCACATTGAGCAATGAAATTAATTATTATTTACCATTTACATTTCAATAGAATGAATTTTATTCGTCATGGTGACAGGTTTGATGGTGAGAAGGGTATCAAATTATATAAATTGACACTAAATGTTCATGCAACTTCAAGGTTGAAAGGAAATGGTAGTACAAACTTAGCAAAAAAAACGAACTATACCAGGACTTGAAATTAACGCTCGCAAACTTGCAATATGCTAACAGATTATTTAACTTGTATCTTAGGTACAACTTGAGTCTGAAAACCTCAATCAAATGTGACATATTTACAATAATGTGCATGTGTGCAAGCTTAATTCTTACATTGTACCTCAGTGATGCATGATTAAAATTAAATTATATAAAGTGATATGGTCAACATACAGCTATTTCAATTAATGTTGTCTGGGAGAAAGGGGAATAAGGACATTAGGGTATTGGGGTTAGGGTATTCCCAGACCAAAATGAATTATATGACCTGGACTACTTAGTCGACTAACTTACGGTTAATTTTTCCAGTCTTCTAGCTTGTGTACAACCGTCAGACATCTTAAAGATGCCTGATTCCCTAATGCCATATTTCCTAACACCCTAGCTATTGCCCTATACCCCAAACAACATTATTTGAAATAGCCATATATAGATCGTTTTCACTGATGTCACACAAAAAAATTGCCTCAAAAAAAGACTGATAGTAGTAAAATATTTTAATGTTGTGTGAAGGGAAAGTAAAAATATGTAAATGTCTGAAATTTTGGAGCACACAACTTTCAGAATGGCCGCCTCCTAATTTGCATATGTGATTTCCTGTTTCAGTAGTTTATCCACATGTATAGAAAATATTAACATTGCCATGTGAAAGTTCAGTGATGCAACGAAGTTACATCCAGTTGAAATTAGAGAGATTTGTATGAGAAAAACAATAGAGGCCTTTATAGCCTTGCTTTCAAGATTTTTTCTGCATTAGAAATGCTCAAAGCTCAACAGCAACTTTCCTCATTGCTCTAAAACTCAAAACAATTACTAGTTTTAATGTGATCTTTCATGTGGTAGCATTGGTTTCCCTCTAGAGATTGATCTTCCAAATTATGCAAATAAGGAGTCGGCCATTATGAAAGTCGTGTATTATATTACTTCGTAACTAAGCTGTTGGACAAATAATTTTCAAACATTTTAGTGTCATTTGTATGCAGCGGCCATATTGGTGTACCACTTTGGTACATCAAGATAGCAGCCGAAAATGGACTCTACCAATAAAGCTGTTTTTCCCAGCAATGTGATTAGCATTCACTTCAAAACACTTTAGATATCACTTTTAATGTTAAATCAAGTCTAACATTTTAAATTAGCAGAAATATATGGTGGGCTGTCACAAAATTCAAAATACTGTAAATAAGAATGGGCTGGATAAAACATTAGACCATTCCAAATCCCTGACATCCCTGGAGACACATGATCATCTCATTCTTGAAAGACTCATAATCAGTGTAACACTTATTAACTGGGAATGTGATGATGTTTGCACAAGTGTTGGCACTGAGTTTCCTTCCTACTTGGGCATCATGGTCAAACTGGATTTTTTGGGGGGTATCAAAACCCACGGCAGGAATATTTGTTGCCCCTGTGGTGAAACTTAAAATGCTTGCAAGAGTAATTGGCAAACCTGCTTTGTCTCAAGTGTAACAGATTTCACCCTTCTCTACATCTTCTAAAAAGGTATTGAAATTAAAAGCAATTGTTTCCTCAGGTTCTCTTTTGTTGCTGCCAACAGGAGACAGCTGTGGATGGAACAGGCCATCCAAAACTTCTGCAGTCAAGGGCTGATAATTACCTTGGAGGACCTTTCTGGCTTGGTTTGGGTGGGCTCTTAAAAGGTTAAGAACTCCATGAAGTTCCAGGCCCTTAAGGAATTGATCTAGCTCAGCCTGGCAGGATGAAATTGTATAGTGAAGAGCTATACATCTCCCGAGTTCCTCTTTGTCAGTGATTTTTACTAGAAGTTTACAGTACCCAGCAGAAAATCTTTCTGGGAAGTTAAATGATGCTTCTTGTTCAAAGGTTTCTGAGTCATAGGTTTCTTCAAGCTTTTTCAACTTATCCCGAACTTCATAATCAGGAACTTCATCTGATGATGGATTCAGTCTGTTCAAGTCACCAAACAGAATGTAATTGGTAACACTGGGGGGAAAACATTGAGGACCAGGTGATCCTTGCAACAATGCCATAGCAACACACTGCCCGTACAGAAAGTATTCATTCTTATTTAGATAAACTATGTTGTGCATGAATGTTTTTGTCCCATCTTCACCTACCATTAGTTCATACGATGTCACTCGGTCTATAAGACAAAAAAGTTCCCGCCTTGGCCCTCCCTCATCAATAGCACATTCTCCAACAAACTGTACTTTTAGTTTAAACTTTAGATTGCTTGAAACGTTTTCAATCTTTGTTCTAAAGTTTCTCCAGGCAAACTTTCTTCTCACTTTTATTCTTAAGTACTCTTCAGTATTAAACTGATTGGCAATCTCTTGGAGGGCCTGCAAAAAAAAAGAGAAACTTTCAGGGCAGATAAATGGTGATATCATTTTAGTGTTAGTAACAATAAAGACCTTAGTATTATTACCATAATAATTACTGTAATCATCATCATCATGACATCATCGTTCTTCATCAAGATATGGTATTTACATGTGCCACATTTTACCACATATAAGCCACAGGTGTTTTGACTTTCAAATTTTGAAAGTAACAAAATATTACCTCAAAGTTGGGGGTGCAGCTTATACAACTGTACATGAGTGTTTTCAGAATATTTTTTGCAATGACCGTAAACAAAACCAAATGAACAATAGTAATATCACATTAGTCAAAGAGCAGGAGTGTCAGCGAGATTTTGTACTCAAGCTCCTCTCCTTTGCTTTCCAATTGGCTAACCTGAGTGTGTAAATGTGTGACTTCAATTCTGTTATTGAAATTATGTAATAGTGAATAAGCAACTTTGGTACTGTACACACAAAGGGATAACCGAGCAACAATTTTTCATGAAAATAGAGTGGTTCACACGAAGAGATTTGACCCGGGGACTTGCAAACTACATCTTCAATAATACTTATTTATTTATGAATATACCTGTTTTAGGCACCCATCATCTTTGGGAACATCTTTTGGTAACAAATCAAAGACAGGATTCTGAAGCTCTGTATCCCCGTCTTCTTGGTCATGTGACTCCCAATCTGATGTCAAACAAGAAACATAGACATCCTGAAGTTGTTGAACATCAGTAGAAGGATTCGACATTTCCAATAGTACAGGCACACATTCATCAAGATACTCTTTTGCATTGTTCCAGGCATCATGAACCACTGAAAGTGGTAAATTAGGAAACATATCTTCAAGTGTCTTCAATTTCTCATTGAAGTTACATCCATCTTGATTGGGTACCTAGAAAAAATGGTTAAATATTTTATTGACATTACAATCATTTTTATTTCAACTAAAAGGCAAGCACTTAACCAATTCCTAATATTTCAACCTCAACATTATATTTTTTTATATCTTGCTTTGTTTCATTAGTGCAGTCTACAGAACTCTTTATTGAAATGCATTGCATGCTTTCAGTGATATATGCTTATCCGCACTCGCAGATAAGCCACTGCTAAAATGCTCAACAGCGAAGAAACGTTGGTCCATTTAGCGTGGTATTTAATCTCTTGCGGAGGAACAAATATTTACAACGTAAATGGATCTGTTAGGGGCCACCAAATTTGCAAAAGCAATGGCCAGTGCTTACTTTCTTTTGGTTTGGTGTAGTATTTATTAGTATAGCTTAGTATTTCTTTTAAATGCTAATTTATGGAAATTCCAGGAACATTACATGTATGTACGGTAGATGTTCTCGCAGATAAGCCGCACCCCTGATTTTAAACAAAGATTTCGGGTAAAAAGGTGCGGCTTATCTGTGAGTGACTTGTTAAGTAAGCTTAATTAATTAATCAATTAATTACCAATAATTAAGATTTGAAAACACACCAAAAAAAATGATACACTTATAAGCCAACTAGACTAAAACAAGTGCCCTTTGATAAGACTCTTGAAAGTAGATAATGAGGTAGCCTCTTTAACTTTAGCTGGACGAGAATATAGAGTACTGATCCGGAGTATTTAAAAGTTTTCTTTCCAAGACTGAGTTTTGCTTTTTCAAAGAATATGTTGGGTCTGTTAGGATTCCCTATGACTTCAACTGGAATTTCAAGTTTAAGGAGTCCTTGATTGCCCTGACATCTCTCTTGCTTGCTGTTGCAGTGAGTGCAACCACAGGAACACACAAGGAAATGTAACACACAACATAGCAAGTCGGGAGTAGTCCTTCCTGAATTTAGTTATTGTTATTGAAAATCTTCAACAATGAAAACAGAATACAAATATATATCTATCTATAGTATATATTCTATATGTAATCCATACTATTATGTTTTAAAGAAATATGGATTTTCGTCATAGTATACATACCAAAACAATGGGCGCCCATCCATCTTCAAGTTAAACGTCAACTCCTCAGGTAGGTCTCCATGAAGCCTCATTTTTCGGATTGACCATACCACAGCACTTTCGAGGCTGACTTCATACCTAGCCAGGTGATTTATCTCCTGGATCCCCATCGATTGCTTGGTTATCCCAAACACTCCTTTCCTTAGTGCTGCCACCTGGTTTTTCAGCAGGATTATTTGTAGTCAATAAAAAGAAAAAGGACAAGCTTCTACCTAATTTCAATAGCTTATAGTCTTTCAAACTAGTTTAAAACCTAAAAGGAACATTTTATTTCATAAATTAAGAAGCCTATTTCAGTTCCTTGTCAACTGGCCAAGTAGTCAAACATGCCAAATACCCATATTTCAATATAACATTACTGTATAGTGTATTAAAAAAACATACCAGTTTAACTAAAACCCCTGGCTGAACCGGACTAGATCTGGGCTAACAGATATGCAGCAGCCTTCTAGCTCAATTTGGGAGGCTAGATATATAATTACTTTAGACTATCAAACACAGACTACGATGTTTGGGAACAAAGTTTATTGACAAGCCGAGCGCTAACAGAGACCTCCGTAGCGACGTCAATGAACTAGAAGGCCGAGGGCCCAAACATTGGAGTATGTGAATGAATAAAGGAATGATTAGGTGTCGAAAATTAAGAATATATTACCTGTACTAAGCGTTTAGTATTTTCAATATGGCAGCTGCCATACGGGTTGCTGCAACCTGTTTTTGTTTGTCAGACATCTCTAGGTAAATTAAGTAACGCCACTTTTCCTAACTCCGATGGAGATTGAGATTAAAAGGCAAAGGTGGCACCGCCTCGCCTGAAACTATGTGGCGAATACTTGGTGGAATCTAAACCAATGGATTTTGTCACCCTAAATAAATGACCCTAAATAAATGACCTAAATTAACTCGGGCCATCTATAGCATGTACTGCATGGAGTTCTAGCATAATTTTGCGTCAACATGGTTTGTGCTAGAGTAGCCAGAGAATTGGTTCTGTACTGATACTCTTGTCTGTCAAATGTCAATGTGCAAATGTCCCACGTATTCCGGGGGGGGGGGGGGGGTTAGGCCAGGGTATGCCTGGGGGGTGGGGGTTGGAAATGATAGAGCCATAATACACACACAACACACACATACATACAGCCGCTGTGCATGTACATTTCAGCCACAATTTCCCTCAATTCTGTAGTTTAATATTACTTTCTTTTCAATATTATTGTTCCTTGAGGGTCGTTAGAATTACAAAAAAAACTTGGTATGGGTGTTGTTGATTGAAGTGCAATGGTTATTTGTGTAGTCTTCACGATATTGAGTCACTCAAATTTGATGCATTGTAATTATATCAGGTGCGGTACAACTATGAGAAATCAAGCAATTTAGAACAACAAATTCCACATAATGTTGCTATTCACTGTGAATAGTTTGGTAATTTCAGCTTTTTCATCATCAATGCGAACAACTATTTTTTGGGTAAACAAGTGTTTACCCAGAATTTCGCATAGTTCTTGCTTTTTGTTATTCTTATTCATGGCCAGTTTAAGTGTTTTAAGCCTGTCCCGTAGAACCTTCATTTGAACAGATTTCAGCTGTTTCACCTTCATATAGAAGAGGGCCACAATTGTTGCTTGTGAGTTTGGAATCTGTGGGACAACAAGATATTGTAATCAAAGAGATGCAGAATATTAGATCACACTTCCCTCTGAATCTAAAACACTTTAACCAGAAAGCTAGCACACACCCGAATGAAGTTATAAGGGGAGAAATTCCAGACTACACTTTATTAAATGGCAATAGAAGAAGAACAGAGTAATTTGCTGGAAATTGGGTGGCATTTGAACAGTCATCACGACTAATACTTAAAACATTCCTAGATAGATGTGGAGCGGGTACTTAAGCAAATACATGTATACTTGTAGGTCTAGAAATAGTGTTAGTGTTCTTTCCAGTCATCATATCTTCCATGAGCTGCAGTTTCCAGGATGCATTTTAGAAATTTAGCCAGGTTTCCTTGGGCACATAGTTGAGCTTTTCCGGGCTCAATAGCAAATCTCTGGATTGTCAAAGAACTGCAAGCTATTTGAAATGCTGTCATCATTAGATAGTGCAATGAAGTTCACAGCTTCTCTCTTATTCTTCATTCAGGTAAAATTTTGACTCCTGTAGAATTAAACACCACTGAGCTTTTTCCACTGAATGCAAGGAAAGCCTCATCAAGTGGTACATAAATCTTTGATCATGTGGTACATAAAACAAGCCCAAGATGGGCTGCTGAAGGGACGTTTTACCACTACTTGTTTTCATGGTATCAGTTTTCATAAGACATCATTATTTAGCACTTGGATGCAGAACATATCAGGAATTCATGCTAATACCTCTGTGTTGCTCTCCATCTGTAAAGAGCTGCAGGCCTGTTTGTCCAAAGTATCTTCCAGAACCTCACAAAAGAAACATCAGCAGGGGTTTCATTATTTATTAAGTAAGGGTTGGCAAATGTGACATGGGGGTGGAGATGTCGAGCATCGTGTTATGTGTACATATTTAATATATAATTATTGATGAAATACCAGTGTATATTTATTTCTAAAAAGCGATATCTTCACATGTGAAGATATAAATGATATCACTTTTGAAAATATGATTGGCTTTCAAAGATTTCTAGCCTTTTTAGTAAGAGATTGAAACTGGTATTTCATTGATAATGCTATATTAAACGGAACATTACATGGCCACATGGAGGTACACATTTTATCTTCTCGTGTTGAGGAAATATCTTACTCGTTCGCTGGTCTCACTCGTAAGACATTTCATGAACACTCGAAGATAAAATCTGTATCTCCGCGCGGCCATGTAATATCCTCTCTCTGTATATATTAATATATATATTACCACGATCCTGGGAACACAATAGCAGGCACTGCTTGAACCTGCTTATAATGAAACCCCTGATCAGTTTTGTTACTTCAAGATTTCCTCTACTTTCTGTAGTTAGACAACTGGCATCTCGATAAATCATACTAAATTGATTACATGTAGGTATTGGCTTGTGTGGATATTTTCTGGTTCCCACTCTTTGTATAGATGGTTTGCACTCAATCCCAAGAGATTCAAATGACAAAGGGCATGGCGGCCATGTTGGTGTACAGAACAAAAGAAGGTAACGAATAATCTATTGTTAACTCTACACCAACATGGCGGCTATGACGTCATGTGCAAAGGGTCTATTTCCTGATTAAGTACACTAAAACTCATAAAAAGTACTAATCACACAATCTACACACATTTTGATATCTGTATTGAGATCATATTTAAACTAAATTTACATTATTTTATTAATGATGGGAAACCAAATACTTAAATACATGTACCTCTGTATCGGTCTCTGTGTGCATGGAACAGCAGGCTTCCTTATCTGAGGGCTTGTCAACAACCTTACAAATAAATAGAGTTCAGCTCAGTCAAGAGTTACCACACAACCCACATTTACAACCTGAAGGTGCGCCACTAAACCAACATAAACATACACTTAACTTGAGAAATCAAGTAACCTGCTCGCCCCGGAATCTTCTGATCTTTTCTCATCAGACAAGCTCTTTTCTGTGTTTGGCTTTCGTTGTGCTACATGTATTCTTGGATCGGCCATGAGAGAAATCTCTGCATGCAACCAATTGATTATTTTATGTGCCGCCATCCTGAACTCAGGATGAATGAATAAATAACAAGTTTTTGACACATCAATGTAATTATTGACAGTTAGCAGAGCTTGAGCCAGAAGGGAGAATTTGGCTCTTTTCCCATTTAATTTCCTTTGGAAGCAGGACAATTTGACCCTTATCATATTTTTTCAAGGGACAAATGTGTTTTTAAAGCCGGAATGGCACATCCTGGCTCGTTGCCTACAAATAAGCGGAAGTGATGTCAGCATACATGTGTGTCATAGCAATGGGTAACAAAATGGACAAGCATGTTTGACAGGAAACCGATCAGTCACATGCAAAGGATTCTCTTGTGGCCAACCCAAGAACAGCACAACGAAAGCCAAACACAGAAAATACCCTGAGAAAAGATCCTTAGAAAAGATGCAAAGAAACCGAGGCTAGCAGGCCAGGGTGTTTTGTTGAGGGTGCTGGATACATGTAAATATTTTATTTTAATTGTGTTAGATTACAAATGATTTGTTATTGTTTTCAATCTGTTGTTAATAGTATAAAATAATTTAGATACAGCATTATGTAAACATCTCTTCTTTCTCGATAGTTTTCTTGCAAAGCCGCTTCTTTGTGGTCCCAGACTAAAGTAAAATTTATAAGATAAGAATAAGTAAATGTAAGCAGTCAATCTTTATATTAGGAGTTCAGAGCTAGAGGCACATTTGAGATTCTGAGGCAGACTGTCTCACAGGTTGATAGATCAAGGTACGTGTAAATAGGAAAACCTATAGTAGTTAAGATTACGTTATGCCGGAACACAATAATTATTATGGTCGAAATTATGGGTGTTATAACGGAAGAAAACAGGTACAAAATATTTGTTGAAATCAGCATTAATACGGCCAGTTCTGAATTTAAACTGGAGAACCAAGTCACTAATATCTCTTCTGAATTTGCGAGGAAGCAAATCTAGTATGGCGAGTCTGTCCCAGACTGTAAACGTCTTACGGGGAGGGTAGTTAAATATAAATTTGGATGCTCTTCACTGTGCATTTTCTATTAACTGGCAATGTTTTACCGTGTATGGAGACCAAACATTACAGGCGTACTCAAGTCAAGGTCGTACTAGGGAACAGTACAGGAGTTTTAGATTTTCTAAAGCACTTCCTGACAGCTGAACTTTATCACCAATACAAAGCCTTTTTGTTGGCTGTGTAGCGACTACTTTTACGTAGCACTTCGAAGTCAGAAACTACAGGTTTATCTTCATACAAATTATAATGCCGGTGGTACAGGGGGTGGATTGTCATCTTGAAGTTAAAAATATCCATTGATCAACTGATGTTTCTGCTTGGCAGCCATTTTAAAGAGAGCTAGTTAGAAGCAAGTGCAATCGTTATGCCATCGTCATTCAGCCGCTCGCTTCAAATGACTTCTGACTGCTCATTCAGATTTTGTTCAGCGATAATAGCAGAATGTACTTATAAAAGTTGCTAGGGGAGAATAACACAGATTGTTGTATTCTTACCTCTCTCTTTAGGTAAGCACTCGGCTTTCTTAGGTAGGAAAGCTTATTTCCAATAAATGCCCTTCCTCTCTGTGATTTTTTCTGTGCCTCAACAACATTATTTTCAGGGACTGGGATCAATCTACAGGTTTTATACGGATAGAACACTACTTTTTGAATCCCGAAACAATGGTTTGGGCAAGTGAGAAGAGGAATTTGTCAGTATACAGTATGCATAGGATTTGTATGGGAACTACTAAACGGCACAAATCACAAATTTTACCACTATTGATACGTTAAAATCAAATGAAATAAACCTACCTTTGCTCAATCTGTTGTCCTTTGTTGTTTATTAGCGTTTTTTTTTTTCCTGCAAAAAATTAAGGAGGCCGAAATTTACAAGTATTATAAACTGTATTATTTTGAACAACAACAACAACAACAAGCTTTATTTGTACCCTATGAAAAAGAAAATACAATTTAAAAATTACAATATTTGACATAATTAGGGTACTGGCTGCCGGAAATAACCATAAGGGCTAGAAATATCAGGCAGCCAGTTAATTTACAATGTATTTATACTTTGGTCGAGACACTCACTCGCATATGCACACAGGACACTCATACACACAAAACACACATAAACAGAGAAAATGAATACTAAAACAAACAAAACAAAACAAAACAAAACAAATCTATAAAGGATTCGTTCAGAATTGGAAGAGGCTAACAGTAGCAGAGGAAACTTAATAGTCATTAATAAACTTAAATTTTAATTTCTTTTTTAATTGGGAAGAGGATAAGATTTTAGTCCATATTTTGGCTCCTTGATATCTAATATTGAATATTCCATAGTTTGTTCTAGTTTTAGGAAGAGAGTAAGACCGTTTAGATGCAAGTCTTGTATTATAATTATGTATTTTGTTAACAGAGGTAAAAAAGTCATTAAATATAGATGGTAGAAGATAATTATAAAATTTGTGCATAAATATTGTAATATGTAAGTTAACAAGATCAGGAAACTTGATTATATCGATAAATTTAAAGAGTGGGCTAGAATGTGTATCAAATTTAGAAAAAGTCATTATACGTGTAACCTTTTTCTGTAAGATATGTAAAGGTTGCAGTGTTGAGGGGTAAGTATTACCCCAAACAATTATGCCTTAGATTAGAAATGGATAGATTAGAGTATAATAGAGGTTAAGGAGAGTACTTATATTTACATAGTAACGGATTTTAGACAGAATACCTACACTTCTTTTTATCTTCTTAGCAATGCAATTAACCTGACTTTTCCAGTTAAGATGAGAGTCAATTAAAACTCCAAGATATTTAATGCAATATTCTCTTTTCAATTGTTTGCCATTAATGTCTAGTTTGATATTAAATATTATTTTCTTCTGTGGGGGATGAAATATGACAAAGTTAGACTTGTCTACATTCAAGGAAAGTTTATTAGCACAAAGCCAGAGGTGAATATTATTTAATTCGTTATTTATATTAGATTGAAGAACTGAAATGTTTTTATGTTTATAAAATAAATTAGAATCATCAGCAAAAAGATGGAAATCCAAGAGTTCTGAACACTTATTAAAATCATTAATATACAATAAAAAAAGAGGGCCAAGAACTGAACTGTGGGGAATTCCACAAGACACTGTATATAGATCAGATGATATATTATTCAATGAAGCAAATTGTTGTCTATTACTAAGGTATGATACAAACCAATCTTTTGCTATTCCTCGAATTCCGTACCTACAAGCATCCATGTATTATTTTATTTATTTTGTAAACAATACTTGGACCTGGGCCTGATTGTTCAAAGCAAGGGTAAGCGCATGACGTGGACAACGCTGATTGGCTGAAAGGTGATATCAACACACGTAAAATTATCGTATTATAAGTGTGTTCAGATACAGTACGATATTTCTCAGTGCTGGAAATCCTGGTACCTAAAACAGTAGTTTATAGATTTTTTTTTATTCTTTTCTTCAAGAATACCAGAGAGAATAGAATGAATTAATTTACTCAGGAGCCTCTTTAAACTTTTGTGACAAGTGAAGCATATATCAAAAGTGGGCTATTGATATGGATGACAAGCATTAAAAGCTAAGTTTAAGTACATGTATCCAGAATAAAGATTTGTATGTGTGTGTATCTCATCTACAGAACGTAATAATAGTTTTAAATGTATACACATATGTACACCAGGTGTTTTGATAATCCTAGAAAATTTAAACTCAAATACATGTACATGTATCAGATATTTCTATTCAGTTAGGTTATTCATATTTTGCCATAGTATGATTCAAATAGCAATTTTTAAAAGCTTTTATTCCAATCTAACGTAAGAAAAGGTGTGCAAACTATTTCTTGAAACAATTTGTACAATGGACATTGTACTGATTTACAATGCTTTTTAAAATCAGTTAATGTACAGTATGTGTCGAAAATGTGATCAATATGGTTGCCAATGTGACTAAAACAATATACACTGTACATGTATTTCCTATTAAAACTTACAGGTTAGTTACCAACTTGACTACTAACATTTAATTTACTGCCTATGTGTACATGTGTGCATTTGCTAGACAGCCAGTACAGACTAAGAATTTTTCATTTCAAGGTCTGAGTGTATATTTTAATGTTATTAGTACACAAGAATTCATCTTTTAATTTACCTTGAAGCGGCCCTTCCACTGGATGAAATATTAAAGGCAAAGCTAGTCCCATCAAACAATACAAGCTGTGGTGAATCTTTGCATATCTTGCAAATGAACTCCTCTTCTAGATTTACTTCCAATAAATTCAGGAAGGAATACCTGTAAAATGGATAATATAATTTCATATCAATGCTGACACTGTACAATAGCATGTGTACGATACTTTAAAAAATAGACTTTAGTTAACCTTCCACTCAAATATCTGGTTACTAGAGCCTCCTCCACAGGCATCTCTCATTTTTGAAGAAATCACATTATGGTCTCCCTCTGGCATGTAACCCAATTCATGATTTTTTTAAATCTGATTTCTTCGAAAATTGGAGATGCCTGCAAAGGAGGCTATGGTTACTAAGCTGTTAAGGAACATGTATATAATACAAAACACTTAATTTTGGCTCTTGTTTGTTGACATAATATTCAACCTAAAAAGTGGCCTGATTGAAAAATACAAGTTAATAAACATATGGAAAATTGTGTTACATGTATACCATAAATACCAGCATGTAGGCAGCACCTCAAACTGCTGAGATATGTTTTTGGGGAGAAAAAAGTTAGAAAAAAGGTTTATAAATTAGCCAATAACAAAACGAGCAGGGGACTGGAACCTAGTCAGTAAAACTAATTCAATTAATTAATAACTTGTCAAAGTGAGCATTTTCCAAAAGAACAGATCAAACTTAGCTAGTCAGGAAAGTTTGGTGAACTTTTGCTAAATATTGAAAATACCACGCTATCCTTGAGTATTTGTGTGGTAAATGGCCCACTGTGTCGTCACTGTTCAAAACTTTCACAGCAAATTTGACAAACCATTTGAGTAACTAGTTTGTTTCCAATAGATGGCTTCCAGCTAATGAAAAAGCAAACTACCATTAACACCCGTAGATAAGCCACACCTTTTCACACAAAATGTTCGTTCAAAATCGGGGGTGTGGCTTATCTTCGGGAACACCTAGAAAGGAGACCCACATTAACATATATTTACATATCATGAACCTGTATGAAGCTTTTATTATGCGACGGTGCGTATATTACAATCAGGTTCAAATCGCATCCGATCGTGTAATATAGCAATTTAAGCATCATTGAAAAAAAACTCTTCTAAGACCAACCTTAGACCTAATATATTAGAATTTCATGAATATTTAAATGTGATTAAGCTTATTTACCTTCCAAAACACGCTGATTCGCACCGCTTGTCAAAGCAGGCATCTAAACAAGCAGGCATTCTTTGCAATTTTACATGTGGAAGATTGGCACTAGTTAATGAAAATCCAAGATAGCGGACCTCAGACCTACTTGTGCAAGTATAGTTTCGCCAGAAAACCTTTCTTGCTCTAGCGATTAAAGGAAAGCGGTTCCTTGGAATTGTTGTTAGTAAAGGTTACCGGATACCTTCAGGATGCGTTTCCAGTCTAAATTATGTAGCGCCTCGAGGAAACATTGTAGATAAATCATTCATGTATCATTTTAAAGCTTATAAAATTGGCAACAAGAATGCATAAAAAGTTTTGAGTTCTTTGAAAATCTCGAATTTTCCGCCATCCCGTTTCTCCGATCTAGTGAGATGGCTTTCAGAAGCTCCGACTCCGAATATATTTTAAAGTTTAAAAATCTGTTTGCTTTGTCGTATTTCAGAGGAATCGTATTACAAAACCGTGTCGGTGAATTTCAAAATTCGATTTAGTTCAAAAGTTATCATGCTTTCCGTTAAAAGGCGAAAAATAATCCGAGTAGATATGCGGGAAACGTCGTCAAGAGCTTTCTTTTTTGAATTTCCCAATTCCCCGACACGGTTTTGCAGCTGAGATATCAATTGACATTTTGTGAAAATTTCGCACAAATCAAATAAATTCCTCTTGTGTGGGAGCTTTTTTAAAACTCTATTTTGATGGAAAATCGAAAGCGAGAAAATAGCACTTCAAAAAATATACCCGTCTGTCGTGCGTGAATCTGAAGCCCTGCTTCTCCAACAATTAGCGAGCTCTTGGCCAATCATTTCTCATCACAGTTCAACTATCTGTCAAGATTTCCCGCCAATGTTGATTTCCGATCAAAGCTACATGCCGCATCCAGTAAATGTTTCTTTTATGTGCGACTTGAAAAATGATAGCGGCAAGAGTCGGCTGATTTCCCAGGCAAGAAAAATGGTAAAGACAAAAAGACCTCGAGGGGCAAAGCCAAGGTGAACAACTATAGAGACGCCTTGAATGCCAGCATAATTAGTAGAGGAGACAGTGATTTGTAGGCGTCTGAAACAGCACGGCAATAGCGAGATCGTGGTTCAACCGATTCAGATGTGGACCACTCTGCACTCTGTCTGAAAGTGAAAATACGAATGCTTGTCGGATTTTTCTAGGATTACTGTTTGGCTTTGTAATTGTATGCATTGTTTTGCCTCGTTTTGCTTTTCTTTTTTCTTTTTTTTTTCAAGCTAAGGGCATACAACCGATGGAATTGTGGAATTGTGTGTGGAAAAAAATTCAATTAACGTAAACATTGGAAAATGAAATGAATTTAATATGTGCTATTCCCACACCGTCGTTACTGGCGAGTGAGCACTTGTCATGTATTTATTGATCTGCTGTCAATCAAAAAGAACCTTTTACTTCCGGTTAAAAACTTCCTTTTGGTATTTCTCCGTTAATATTAATTTTTATTGAACGGAGTTTTTGGTATAGATCGATTTCACTTAGGTCACGTGAATTCTAAAAATCTTTATTGATGATTCTAATATTATCAAGGTGCGTTTTTCTGTAAGAGAACTAAAAATTACGTATTTTTGACAAGTTTTATCAATCTAGGATATTTCCCGCCCAAAATATAAGCGATCAAATGTGCGCCATGTTTACAGTAAAATGTATGGCGCCGCCATCTTGGTGTACCTCTAAGGTACACCAAGATGGCGGCCAGATTACCAAGTTTCATTAAAGTCCATAATTACCAAGAATTCTGACCTAAAATGTATCTATTTGCATAGATATTCACTTATTCAACATGTTGGTTTGTATTTAGAAAGATTTTAGCTGAAAGTTGCACTAATTTGACTCCTCAAAATACGTGACTGGGTGTTGCGTGACTCAAATCGCTTCATCGATATCTCCGGAACAAAGTGAAAGAAACCGATGAAATTTGGTGTGAAGACTCGCTTAGGTAAACTCTAAACTTTATCTAAAGCAGAACTTGGTAGAGTTCATAGTTTCGAAGTTAGCAATTTGATGACGTCACATGAAATCGATCTATACGAGACACTACTACTAAAACTACATTGCTGTGCGAAAAAAATATTTTCAAATCTTTTTCGTTTTGAAGGTATCCGGTAACCTTAATGGGAGAATAAAAGTGGAAGAATTCTGGAGTGATTTAAAGACTGCAGGTTAAAATATACACAAGAAATGACAAGGGAAGTTGAACCATATTCAATCAAATTAAAGTTGCAATTATGTATTTATGACAATCTTATGAAGTTTTGCTTCAAGTACGACCGTTTATGAACTCCAACAAAAGATTCTTTTTTTTGGAATAAGTTTGGCATCAAGTACAAGCATTTATATGACCTCGGACAAAAGATTTTCTTAAATATTTTTTGTATAAAAAAAAAAAAAAATCCCCTAAATTCAAGCTTCAAAACTTGGGGTGCGGCTTATCTACGTGTGCGGCTTATACACTGGTGTTTACGGTACTCTCTGTTGTTTTTACTTTGTTCAGCGAAAACAAAACTTCTAGTGTCCAGTTCTCTCTCTTCCAACCTATGCCTGGTTACTAAGCTACAGACGAACGTGAATTCGATCTAAAAAGCAACCCGAATGAACAGAAACTATGGAAAGATAGGTCACATACAATGTATCTAAGTATGTAGACATGAAGTTTATACTCTTTAAGGATACAACTTTAGAGTTTTATCCAGTTTGAAAGTCTGATGAAGGTTACAATGTACAGTTGATAATCTTCACAAAAAATATTTTCTAAACTAAAGCTTCTAAACTCAGGGTGTGGCTTATCGGCAAATGCGGCCTATCTGTAAGTGAATAAGGTAATTGAGTGTAAAACCAAAACCAGTGAACCAATCACAGGAGCAAGTAAAAATATCAATGAAGCAATCATGAACTGAAGTACAAATGTAATTCATGATTGGTTTTACTTCAACCAATCACGAGGCAAAGAAAACAGCCATGGATAACTAACCAATCAATTTAGCAATTACTTTTTGACACTCAACTGAAAACGTCTCTATATCATTTTAAAGGTCTTCAATTTTAAACTATATAATTTAATCCATTACATTCAAAAGTATATACATGTATTGTATACTTTTCAATATGAAATGACTGTCTGCCAGAAAAAAGTTCAGCACTTAGATTGAGGCTTTGAAAAAATACTTTTTTTAATTATCCCTTTCGAATACCAACTAAATGGTCTAAAAATAATATTGTGTCAGGAAATTGTGATACCGTATGTTGCATATTACTAATTTGATACAAACCAAGACCTAAACAAACAAAAAATCAAATGGTTATAGATAATTGAAGATGTCAGTGGCATGGCTATGGCCATTTTATACTAGAACTTCCTGTTTAAACCTGTAGTTATCCATGATTGAGTTTAGGTTACTTGTGATTGGTTGAAGTACAACCAATTGTGAGTTACTTCAGTTCTTGATTGGTTCATTTATGTTTTTGCTGTGATTGGTTCTGGTTTTGGTTTTACAACACTCAATTGAAAATCACTCTAAATTTATTTAATTCAGTTTGGCAATAAACATACCAGGAATGTCTGAACTTGTAGTATGACAGAATTGTTTCATGGCCAACACCTCTTTGATGCTCCTCCCAAACTTTGTAAAATGTACGAAGAGGCATCCTATGAACAAAAAGATAGGAAATGATAACAGTGACTGTAAGAAAACTATTAATAATGGAACATGTGTGCATGGTTACTGTTTGGATATGGAAAGATACGTAGGTATTTTTAATAGTCATTTGTATTTTGGCTATCCTTTGCTTAAGTTGTTTATTATATAAATTCTCACAAGAAATAACATTTTATTTCCAATAACCAAAAAACGTTTGCATGCTAGAGAAATGGTAATGGAAGCCATTTTGACTGTTACCAAACAAAATACGGTCTCATATTTTGTAACGTCTTGTGCATAATTAGTGCATTCTTTGCAGAATTGTATAATAATGTAACTTATAATACCAGTAATTCCCAGTGTTCTTTTAACTTTCAAAGTGACTTTCATACATGTAATCATAAATGGAGCTGCACGGTACAAGCAAGCATTTTATTCCTCTTTTATAAAATTGTTGCTGTACATATATGTCAGGTGCAGCTTTATACATGTGATAAAACATGGTAATTACCCTTTTCAAAAGATGCTTTATAGTCAATTTGTGATCCATAACTTCCCACAATGAGTCTCAAAGAAAATGAATATGCCATAAAATATACATTTTATTAAGTAACCTTATTTGCTTGTTCTGTATCATAAGTTATGGCCATAAAAAAATTGGTCCATTTATGACTTAAGGTACAGACCTCACAATCAGTTATTAAGAAGTATTAATTCATACTTCTACATACATGTACATGTAACTCCTAAATGACGTACCTTCCATACAGGAAATGAAAAAGGTAATCCCTAAGAACATCATATCCAACAAGAAATGAACCCATGTTTAACACACAGCAGGAAGATCCATCAAACATGATTTCACCACATTCACATTCACTTGAAACAAATCCACTGATAACTGAAAAAAAATCAAATATGCAATCTCATTAAAGAGACAATAGAACCTGAAATTTTAAAATGGTTTGAATATATGAAGTTAATTATCCACTTGAGTCTAAAACAATGCATTCACTCATTTTGGCTCTCAAGGATAAACTTCCTATCTTTGCATCACCATTTTATTACTAAAAAAAGCAAAATTAGTATGTTGATAATTATCATAATATATTTTTAAAACCTGTTACTTTTAAAAGTAACACAATAATTTTATTACAGTTGTTTCTCACTTTTACAGTTAGCCAGATTATGAGAGCAGGGCTTGCTTTTGATTTTAAACTATGGGGATCGAGCATGTCTCCCCTGTTTAAATAAAAGAGGGGACATTAACGGGGAATATCAGGGAGATAAAAATGAACAGGTGGAAATTCTCATGAAATCGTGCCGTAGCATGAGCCCTGGACTTTAATTCTCAAAATGTAGTTTACTGAAAATCCTCAAGTGAGTACTTTTGACCTGTCTTCTTCATGCCACATGGTTTGAAATAAAGTTGTTTTGTAATAGTATTGTAATAATTTAATAATCCTGTTATACAGTAGTTATAGTTTGTGAGCATCGTAAAACCAGTAGTTAACAATATTCCAAAATTTGATGTGGTCACATACCTATTACTTTTAATTGATTAAACTGAGTGTATAGCATAGCCTCATGACTATTCCCATCAACAACTGGACCCTTATGACAGGTTGGGCACTCGCTAATCTCGCTCGAGGTTTTCAGTTCAACCAAACCTTCACTATTGCAATAGCATGTTATCCCACTGAAGATGTAATTGTTAAATGAATCTTTATTCTCAAATGGAATTGGAGAATAAGATAAACACACTGGGGTGTAGGGAAGCCTTCTGCTGGTATCTGGGCTTGTGCTTTCAGAACCTTCAATAACATCTGCCACAAAGTCTGGTCAGGATCCTTCCTCAACAGACTGTTTGAGGTGCTTTACATGAGCACAGTTGCCTGTGTCATGCATGCAGGTTGTACAGGTTACATTGTCTCCATCAATACAGACAATTCCCCAGCTGCTGTCATCAGTTAAAACAAAAAAGGAACTTGAAGACACTTGCAAAAATTCCTCAACATCTTCATCTGATGAATGCCCTGCAAATAAATACACAAAATATTTGAGAAAAGAGAATGGGCCTTTTGCAGGAATACATTCATGCAATTGCAAAATTATCTACTAAAAAATATAAAAAGGCACTGTACTTGTACAAGGTTAGCCTGCGTCACATCCGGACTTTTCTCTGGTATAGTCCGTCTGCGAAGCAGCGACACAAACCGTGTTCTAGACCCCAGCAGCGTACCGTGATTTGAGCACACGTTCTGATTGGCTTTTAAAAATGCTCATTTCTTACACGTCTTCTGACTTGCCATTCAACTGTCACCAGCCTGTCACCTGTTAGTCTCCACAGAATCCAAAACCACTCGCGCCAGAACACTCGTCTGGCAGGAAATCGTTAGTGGAAATATAGAGACTAAACTTAAAAATATGGATGTAGAATCGGTTCAAATAGCTTCGTATACATTCTGTTCTTAGCTTTTATCAAGAAATAACAAATATTTTGGAAGAACAAATTTATTTTTAGGCTGAACTAGTGAGCTCCTGTAAAATGCCGACAAAAGAGAGTCATTGCTTATTTAATTTGTACATTTACGCTGTAACTGGTCTAGACAAATGGGGAATGGAATGTCGTGCTGATGTAACCAGCTGTTGGAGCTATCGCATGGCGTGACGATCCTAGTCATTTCAAAATAGCCAGTCAGAAGGCGTGAGAAAAAGCATTTTTAAAAGCCAATCAGAACGCGTACTCAAATCACGGTACGCTGCTGGGGGTCTAGAACAAGCTTTCCGTCGCTGGTTCGCAGACGACAATAACAAGGTTTTGTTCGGATGAAACGCAGGCTAGTACAAGGTCAGTAGTGTTATTAACAAAACCTGTTTGTAAACACTATTTTCCAACTAAAATCTGGAGGTTACATCCAGCAAAGCCTTTCCCCATGGGATCCTGTTTGTAAACACTATTTTCCAACTAAAATCTGGAGGTTACATCCAGCAAAGCCTTTCCCCATTGGGATCTTTTAACATCCCATGGTTGACCAAGGAGATGAAACAGTTAATACATAATTATCAGGGATAAGCTAAAATGCACTTGGCAATAATAAATAAACAGAACACAGATTGGCAGGACTATAAGTCTTACTGAAATAAGGTTAATATCGCCTGTGGCAGGCTAAAACAAATTGCAGTGCAGATGTCGTCTCTCGAGTCGCAGCAAAATACTTTGACAAGAAAATTATGGAAGTAAGTACCTGTCAGCAAAGAAGTTGTGCACAAAGGAATGATTTTCAAAATGTTATCCTGTCATCACAAGACTGAAAGTGCCAAAAATAGCTGTGAATGAAATCAGTCTCAGGCAGATACATGTATTATTACGTGTATAAAACTCAAAACGTTATCAACTGTCAGTGTCAGTTTTGTTGCCGGCAAGCACCATTAGCCCTAACATTCGTTGATAAAAGTGAATGTTACGGATTTTCGAAATTGTCTATAATTACGTGAACAAAAACATGAGTAAACTGTACACCTACTACAACATTATTTCCCTGCACAATACTTATTTTTCATTAAATGACAATAAAGTAAAAGAGTAACAAAATCACTGTATATGCTTATTAAATGGTCATTTGAACTAATCCAAATCCTAACCCTACATTAAAACACCCTAACCGTCCACAATGGGTCCTCACTAATTTAGGATGTGTAGAGCTAGTCACTAAACCACACAGACTTCACGATTGTATAACCCTCCTTCAATAGTCCTGTGAACTAATCCAAATCCTACCCTACATTAAAAAAAACCTAACCCAACAACTAAAAACACCCTAACCATCAGTAAACATAAGTGCTTAATATCTCTAAAAAAGACAGTTGTAAATTTTATTTTTTTGACAATCTTGAAAAAATTGCACCAGTGCAAAAAAAATTGCACCAGTTTTAACTAAAACAGTTACATGTACATGTAGCTACTATGTTCACGACCAACTGGTGTATTTTATTTTAGCTGGGTATCCTTTGCAGTTCTCTAATGTCAGGCTTGTGGTTGAAATTACGGTGGACAAAGTTGCAAAATCTAGGATTTCTAGAACAACACATCATTTGTTTTTATTTAGCCTTACCTTGCAAATGTGATTCTTCGTCACCATCTGCCTCAAGTGGAATTCCCACTGATAAAGAAAACTGCACAACATATAGTTTCAGCAGATGAATATGAATGCATGATGGTTGCAATGACATCCATTCTGTAATCAAATTAAAATTTCATTGACTGTAAATGACCATGGCTTTAGATGAAACCTGCATACTACACCAAAACATCTCATTGAACAATTTATAATTATGGTGCGCTAAAAGTCACATATTTAACAATTAGACTACTCACTCTCAGTTTCTATTGACTGATAGTTGATGAGGAGCACTGCTCCAAGTCACTCGCAGAAAGCGAGATTGAAAAGTTTCACTGTTAATTTTGCATTGTGCTCTATAGGCATAAGCGAATATAATTTCTGTCTAGATAATGTCAAATTCTTAACCATTTTCATGTACTTTCAGACCAATGCTTATCTCACTTGCTGGTAAATTTTAGGATGTGTAGAGCTATCAACATGTTGAAAATTTAGTAACATTGTTCCTGTGTAACCTCACTTCCATTCAGGAGAAATCTATTGTGGCTACTGATTGGTCAAAATCAATCTACTATTGTAATACTTTTGAACAGTACTGTAAGCAATATTACTATTCTATGTACAGTACCTCTTTCTGACATTTTCATATAACTGCTGACAGCTTCTACCAGCTTGCTCCGGTCAGCATCACATGAACAGCTGTAGAGCCAGGACCACCCACTTTCAAAATGACAAGGTGATCTCTTTAGGTAGACAAATTTGTTTGGCTGATGAATGAATGAGACAGTTTGATTATTATAATTGTTAATTTTATTTAAATTTTGTTACAAAAATAAAAATAATCAGAGAAGATTGCATTGAAAATGGTGGTGCCCACACATTGACAATGTCAAATTGTAGCAAAAAAGGAAAATTTGACTTCCGATTGTTCGCATTCTTCATTAATGTCTTGTGCTTGCATTGTCTAATGGCCTGTCTGAGGGCCAATATAATTTCCCAAACACCCCTGCAGGGACAACAACAACTGGTCTTTATTCATACTCTGTCTTGAAGTTACATGAAGTGTAATAAATATAATTGTCATAGTTGGAGTATTGGGATACCAGAAGTAGCTTAGAAGAAAAAACTAATTGAGTTTGGTATCCTGAAATATAATTTTAAAGACAGTATAATATGGGTCAAATTAATAACGAAAAAAGAAAGAAAACAATAAAAAATTATATATAACATACAACACAATTGTATATTATCACACTTGATATCAATAACACTAAACACTAAATGATGATGAAACTATACACACAGGTATTAAAGGGGCCATCAACATATTCGAAATGCCCCGCTTAACGCACAACGGACATTAAGGTCAGCCCCCAAGGTCAGGAAAAACAGTACTGAAATACACATGTACATGGGAGTTCACTTATAAACAAAGTATAAAACAAGCTTAAAGCTTTAATAGCTGCAACTGTACAGTCGCTCATTTCGGATCTTGACTAAAATACTCATTATCCACACGACTACCTCATTACCTGGAGGTTCGAGGTATTAAATGATACTTCTAATCAAAAGACGTTGTTGAAATTTTCGGGAAATTCAACAGAAATTGTGCTCTAATGTAGATCTAGCTGACTGGAAACGTTTGATTAAACGTCCGTTGTGCGTTAAGCGGGGCATTTCGAATATGTCGACGGCCCCTAACTTTGGGAGGGAGGTAGAGTAGGGAGATGCAAATACAAGATTTAGAAGAGAAGATAGATATAAAAAAAATGAAATTAGTAGTTCTCTATGAGCTGTTTTTGGAGTCTAGATTTGAAGAGTTTCCTTGACTGAATTGTCTTACTTTCTTCGGAAAGTGAGTTCGAGATTACAGCACCTTTATCTCTTAAACTGAATCTACCGTAGTTTGTTCGAACAGTTGGTAAAAAATATGCTGATTTTTAAGCTAATCTAGTATTATGCTCATGAATTCTATTGACTGGAGTGAAGAATTACGAGAAAGGAGTTGGAATATTATTATTATGGAAATCAAACATAAACGTAACTACTGAAAGCAAGAATATCAAAAATGTTTAATTTCTTGAAAAGGGGGCTTGTATGTGCATCAAACTTTGAAAATGTACGAATGGATTTATTTTAAATAATAGATAGCTTTTGTAATGATGTTGGGTAAGTGTTTCCCCATGTAAGTAGACAATATGCAAGGAAGGGATATACAATCGTATAATAAAGTTTAATCAGGACACAGTCCCCAGAAAGGGGAGCTTGAGAGGGGCATTGCTGACCAAATCCCTTGCCTGCAAAATCCCTAAAGATAACGTAACGTGGAGTGTCGTTCTAAAATGTATGATTTTCTAGTGATTCTCAATTGAAAATGTTCGATTGGAAATGTTCGATTGGAGTCGTAAACTACACTTGATCCCGATCGAAGATCACACAGATCGGTAACAGAATAAGCTTATTAAGTTTATATAAAACAAAACGAACAAAAAAATCTATAAAATTGTGGGGGAACAACACGCGAACAACTCACCAAGGTACTCGTAGCAGAATCTGGGAGAACAGAACCAGAACTCGAAAAGTCCGTGTTTGGCCTCTTCCTTTTTCTCTCTAAAGTATTATTTTTAACTTTTATCCCGCTAAAATCGGTCTTTGCGATCCGAGATCGCCGAGGCATATTTGATTTTGAGAGAGGAGAGCGGGACAGGCGATAGAATGTGAATAACTATTTGCGCCTGTTAGAGTCCAGTATTACGCTGACCGAAATCGCGGGCGATGGTACAAAGTGACCAATAACGTGTAGATTTTTACCATGAATACCATGGTGTAGGACACGTTTTTGACTGATTTCCTACCTCCACCTGTTGATGAAATTCCTCAAGCGTTATCTACTCACTCGTTTGGTTTACCAGTTCTAGACGGAGCATTCGCGCAATTCATTCCAAACATTTTGAGTACCTCCCCGAAAAGCGTATATTTAGTAACGTTACGTACCAGCGATGGAAAGATTCTCATCAAATTGGCTGATCAAAAAATTGTTCGTATCAAAAGCATGGAAGATATGTTACACCACAGACTTTAAATAGTTTCCTTCTGCCCCGTCTTACACCTGAACTTAATATCTATGAACGTGTTAAACATCCAAACTTTAATCTGTTTTCTGATGTTATTTTTTCGTACTTGTTTTCTCTACTTAGGTATTAACTTAGCGTTCTTTATTATGCGTCTCTCTTTTATGTCCTTTATATTATCAGTACTATTCCTACTTTATTCTTACGTACAGGTGCAACATGAGGTAAGTTTACGTTTCTGCTTCTTTTATAAATGGGAATTAGCTTAGCATTATATCGGGCAGCTATTGGGACTTTTAATCGGCTCAGAATTTCAATCTCTAACTTCGTTATTAGTATATCATGGTTAAGTACTTTTTTGCCCGGTCTGTTTATGTGCTTCTTAATCAGACATTTGCTCCTCATAATTTCTGGAAATATTGAACTGAATCCCGGGCCTTGCTTATCGTCATTGTTGTTAGGTCATTTAAACGCTCGAAGTTTGAGTATGGAAGATAAATTTGATGAAATTTCTTCCCTAGTTTATGAAAATAAGTTTGATATATTTGCATTTACTGAAACATGGCTTGACGCTAGTGTTCCTAACGATGCAATTGTTATTCCGGGATTCAGTTTACCTTTTCGCTTGGATAGACATAGACACGGGGGAGGCGTTGCCTTATATTTATCTGAATCGCTTATTGTTAAACGTAGATATGATCTTGAAAGAGCCGGGATGGAATTATTATGGGTCGAGATTAAGCTCGTTACTCGCAATATGTTATGCGGCGTCTGCTACAGACCTCCTAAAAATGATAGTCAGTCTATTGAATATTTTTTTGAGAATTTACAACACATTTTTGACCAAGTGCGTAGGTTGAATAACCATGAGTTAATTGTATTACTTGGCGATTTTAATGCAAATTACAATCCTTTAAATCCTTTAGACAGTTGCGATTTAGGTGTTCGTCTTTACAGTTGGCTTGACTCAAACAATCTATTTCAATTAATTACCGATCCTACAAGAGTAACTGAAAATGGCTCTACGTTTTTAGATCTAGTTATTTCTGACTCGCCTGCTTATTTTGTTAATTCCGGATCACTGAGCCCACCGTCAAACTGTGATCACTCGGTCATTTACGCGAAAATGTCAATTTTAACACCAAAACAATGTGCTTTTACTCGACTGATTTGGAATTTTAATTATGTTGTTACTAATGATTTGGTTACTGAATTAGAGGAGGCCGACTGGAAATTCATTACTAACTCCAATGAAAATATCGATATTGTTTATGAAAATTGGTTCAATCAGTTTAGAAATATAGTCGAAAAACATATTCCATGTGTTAAAGTAACAATAAGACCAAAAGATAAACCATGGATGACCAGCGAGATCCGCAGAGAAATACGGAAAAGAAATAGATTACTAAAGCGTCTACGTAAATGCAATACGCACGCAGCGTGGATGCTTTACAAACAACAACGTAATCACACAACTTCATTAATAAGGATCTTAAAGAAGAGGTATTTTGATAAGGTTAATGAAATACTTACTGATCCTACTACGTGTGCTAAAAAGTGGTGGGGCATTGTTAAATCTCTTTGTAATGACAAAACAATATCTTCTATTCCGGCAATCATTGAAAATAATGAAACTATTTATGATCCTCAAACAAAGGCTTTTATTTTTAATGAACATTTTGTTAAACAGACAGAATTAGACACGGGATCAATCATACTTCCTCCAATGGATTATTTTCAAACTGATTTTTTTCTTTCACGCTTAGAAGCTACTGACGACGAAGTACTCGCCCTATTAAGACTTGTGGACATTTCCAAAGCTTGTGGTCATGATGGTGTTGGTAACAAGATCATAAAATTATGTGCTGATGGACTATATAAATCTTTTACTAGCCTAATCAATAAATCGCTTAGTCACGGTCATTTTCCAAATCAATGGAAACTTGCAAACGTAGTTCCACTTTTCAAGAAGGACGACCGGCAAAGTAAATTGAATTACCGTCCCGTTTCGTTACTTTCAAGTCTCTCTAAGATAATTGAGAAAGTCGTATTTATTCGTTTGTACAATTTTTTAATAAGAATAGGTTTTTTGTATCCCTTCCAGGCTGGCTTTCGTCCAGGAGATTCTACAATTAACCAGCTTATTTATATTGTGCATCAAATTTATGAGTCATTGGAAAAGGGGTTTGATACAAGAATGATTTTCCTCGATATTAGCAAAGCCTTCGATAGAGTATGGCACGATGGACTTCTGTACAAATTAAAGTCGTTAGGTGTTCGGGACCCTCTTTTAAGCTGGATAGCAAGTTATTTATCTGGAAGGAAACAAAGAGTAATAATTGAAGGACAAAGAAGTGATTGGTTAGAAATAAGAGCAGGAGTACCTCAAGGATCTGTTCTTGGTCCCTTGCTTTTTTTGATTTACATAAACGACCTTCCCAATAAAATATCATCAAACTGTTTCTTGTATGCAGACGATACATCGTTGCTTAAAATAGTTGATAATTCCCCGTTGCAATCAGCTGAAGAATTGTCGGCTGACTTAATTAATATTACGGATTGGTCAAATAGCTGGTTAGTTACTATGAATTCTACCAAAACTAGGAGTATTACGTTTACCGCTAAGATAAACAAACAAATGCACCCACCCCTTATTTTAGGAAATGGTATTATAAAAGAAGTTGATAATCATACTCATTTAGGGCTAACACTATCTAGTAATTTATCTTGGAGAAACTATATTTTAGGCATTCAACAAAAAGCTTCTAAACGTTTAAATCTACTCAAACGTATTAAGTATAAAGTAAACAGATCAACTCTTATTGTTCTTTACAAAAGCCTTGTTCGACCAATTATGGAATATGCTGATTGCGTTTGGGATGGATGCACTAAAAATGAAAGCGATCTTCTAGAAAATGTACAATATGAAGCTGCTAGATTGGTAACTGGGGCTATGAAAGGAACCAGCAGAGCTAGACTTTTGCATGAATTAGGATGGGAAGATTTAAAAACAAGGAGACAGATGCATAAATTAGTTCTACTCTATAAGATAGTTAACCATCTCACACCTGACTGTTTGTATAAGTTACTCCCTTTCAAAGTTAGTGAACGAACGAGACTTTCGCTTAGATACGGGGAAAATTATACTCTGCCAACTAGTCGAACTGAGAGACATAAACGTTCTTTCTTCCCTTCTGCCATTAAACTTTGGAACAGCTTAGATTTAAAAATACGTAACATATCAACCTTAGCCTCTTTTAAATTTGCTGTGAAATCTACTTTTGAATGTTTACAGTATAATACATTGTATAACTTTTCTGTTTCTAGATTTGCCTCAATTATGCATACCCGTCTAAGAATGAAAAACTCGCAATTGAATTTTGACTTATTTATAAGAAACTGCATCTCCTCTCCATGTTGTCTTTGTGGATTTCCCAATGAAACATCAATGCATTTTTTCTTTTACTGTCCCATGTATGCTGCCCAACGATCCAAACTCCTTACCTCTGTTGCACTTACTATTAGTAATTTGCAAACTTGCACGGACAAATTTAGGTTAAGAACTTTACTGTTTGGAGACTCCAGCCTATCACTAACACAAAACGAATGTATTTTTAAGGAAGTCCAAATATTTCTAATGGAGTCAAATCGTTTTTTCTGATTTGTCCTTGCACCTCGCCTTCTGTATTGTCATTTTCTAGCCTATTAATCTTTTCGTGTTGTTTCAATTTAAGTCTTGTAATGATCATGTATGTATGTAGCTTAGTTCCTCCTTTCGTTTCCAGTTATAATTTGTAAATAAATGTTGTGTAAGCTCCCTAGATGAGCTCCTGCTCCTGGAGCAAACACAAAGAATATATATGTTTAAATAAAAAAAATAAAAATAAAATAAAAATAAAAAAACGTTACGTACCGACATTTTCCCTGATATTTCCAAGTGAGAATTTAGATGAACAACTAACAATACAAAATAACTTTGTCGTACCTCATTAGACGAGTTCTCGAGTTTAAGTAACATCTTCTCGGATATTTCAATGAAATAAAGTATGTCGCAAGAGTTGTTCAATGGTGTCTGCTCCCTCATGTCAATCGAGTTCAGGAAATTTATTTTGCCTGCCTTGTAAGACTAACGCCATATTCCCCACGCACAGCCAGAAGCTGGGGGGAAATCATCCAAATTAATGATAAAATTCTTAATGAAGCGGTTAACAAAGTAAGGATATTTACGGAAACCCGATATTATGCACCAGGAAAAATTCTTCAAAAGTTATTTCAGATCGTGGATTTGGTCACAATATCGCTGACATTAAATGCCAGGGTAAATGCTTGTAGGGTGAAAAGGTGAACAGCTTTAAAACAGATATATTAATTATCATTCCAGATGTTTATGGCATTCACTTATCTGTGTATTTCTTTTGATCACTGATAAATATAAAATTAAAATGACTCGCATAAACAATCTAGAATTATGAGTTATTAATCAAATTTTCAGCCAGTGCCTAATCAGGAGCATCACAAGGGGCCTGCCGCAAAGATGGGGGACCACTCCTACGTGGAATTACCAGCCCCTTGTTCAACCAAAATGAGAGTAAAATACAAATGGAATATATAAATAGAAGTATTTTCGTCTTTCTAATGTACAAACGAAAGAACTACCTTCAAAGTGTGTAAATTGCTATATATGTCAGCCGTGTACTTGCAGTGAACTTCATTCCAAGTGTACTGACCCTAGTTGAAAATGTCCTATTGAGAATCACCGGGAAATCAAACATTTTAGAACGACAAAATCCCCAAATCATTCACAAGATTATGTGGAAGCAAGATTATGTGGAATTTTGTCCTTTTAAAATGTTTGATTTTCCAGTGATTCTCAATTAATTATGAAATTTTCAACTGAAATCGTAAACTACACTTGATTCGAGTAGTGCTGAATTATCTGTCACAGAGTTGACAGTTTGATGTTACGTGATCATAAAAGCTAACGTTTTTTTTAGAATGACAATGTCTCCATCAAGAGGAGGGCAAGGGACGGTATCCAAGAGCTTTTTACTTAGGTTTCTTCTTTGCCGTTTTGTTTTGTTTTCCTCTTCTAATTGGAGCAGGTCCGTCTTTTCTTTTGCGAGTCGTTGCTGAATGCGACACTTTCTTTGTGGCTCCGCGCTTCCTTTTCGTGCCAGCTTCAATCTGCCATAGAAATAACAATAGGTATATTATCATAATCATTTATCGTCTTAGGTTGAATTCAGCAAAAGACACTAGGGCGGTAGCCTGCAATGTAGGCGTTTCTAGTTGTTGTTTTTTGGATCGCTTCGCTCGCAAAATAGAACTAGCTCGCTTCGCTCGAGAAACACAGGGAAGAGGACGAGTAATGGGGCGAGTACAAGAATGCGAAAGAAGGAATGTTGTTTCGCTTTCTTCCTCCCCCCTTCTCTCGTACATGTATGTTTGTATTTGTTACTCATGCTTAGCGCAGTGAGCCATAAAAACAACAACTAGAAACGCCAAGAGGCAGCTGTCTACTCAGGCTATTATATCTGTACTTTCAATTTTCAATGTCTTAGTACACTCCTGATAATTTTCGTGTTAGTAAAACTTATTAAAGAACCAAGATATATATTTAGCAAACAAAGTAATTAGGATTTATATTTATATTTTTTCATATATTGCTTTAGAGTGATCTTTGTAATTTCCAATCCTTTTTGTTAGGGCCACAGGGGAGAATACGGTATTTACTGTAATTGTGCACCCTCTTTAAATAAAGTGTTATCTATCTATCTATTTATCATGATCAGCTTTCCTTTTGCTGAGGATATGATGCCGGCAAACAACAAATTTTCCAAGGTATCATGTATTTTACTCCCTTGAGTTCTAAAATAAAAGGTAATTAATCACGAATGCCGTAGAAAGAAAGAATATTAAACTAACTGGAGGGAACTTGTTCTGTTTACTGAAAAGTGTTTCCAGTTCTTCGTTTTGCCGCTCTTCCTCTGAACCAGGAACTTGAACGACTTCAACCAAAGTTGGCTGTTGCTGTTCGAAGGGCTTTAACTTCATTTCTTGCCACTCTTTTTCTGACAGCTCCTTTTGGTTAAGTTCCGTCATTTTCTCCCAATTGTCTTGAGTCCTTTTTTCTTTCGTGGGATTGCATCGAGGATGGTTAGGGGTTCACCATACAGTGTCTTGTGCCCAGTTTTTGTACACCATTTTTGCTTTACTATCGTCCCCCAGAAAGAAACAGAAACATGAAGATAGATGTGGTTTTTCATTTGGGCTATGTGGGCTTGAAGCCATCCAGTAATGTCAAACACCATAGTTATTTGGGCGTTTTCGGGTTTCGGTGTGAAAGAATCCCAAACAATTTCTTGTAACTGGGGTACTGTCATGGCACATTTCTGGGACAGCTGTACGGCAATTCTACTGAAAAATGAATTAAAAGGATTTTAATAAAATAATATGTTTTAACATACCTGGTCTACATCTTCGTGTGTATGCCCGACCAGCTAGCCGTATTTGGTTGTAGCTCAGTTCTAGATAAAGGTCTTTCAGTTCTCGAAGCCTGGTATAGTTTTCGAAACCTAGCGTGTCTTCTATAAAGAAAATATCCAGGAAATTAAGCTGCATGGCCATCTTCAAACGGTATATCACGTCAGTTTTCCGACGACCATCAACAATGTCATCAATAACGTAGACTTCTACCATGTCCTTTCGGCCACACAAGTTTATAGCTATGTCTTTCATAGACATTCCGTCTTTGAACATAGCATAGGCGAAACTGCGCTTCGAAGACTGCCGCGTTTAGCCATAAATAGTTCGCAGCTTGTTCGCCTGTGAAAGAAATGCAGATTTACCATTACCCGTATGTCTCGAGGAAACCACAGAAAATCACTGTAACAGTTGACCAACTTGCTTACCGTTACAGTTTCACGGTTGTTTTGAGGTACGTGTAAAGCCATGTTCAGCAGCAAGGAAAAATTATGATTCTCGTTTTTATAAAAATTGATAGTCGCAAGCTTCGTGTACTTCGGAAGACGTGATATTCGAGAATACCGCTTTCTATTGTTTCTTATTCCTTAGTAAGTGTGAAAATCTGATAGTGACTAACTACAGACATCACAATGCATCAGTTTAGAGCTAAATACGGCTGTTAGTAATGTTCCGATCATAGAATATTTTTTTTCTCACCAACTTTGACTAATGACAAATAATGGGTTGTTATCGAAAAATGATGATGTTAAACATTGCCAGGCGTACCGAAATGTTGTGCAATTAGATTGTAATACTATGATCTCCATATGTTAGACTTCAAATAATATTTCTTCAGTGATGGAAGAACAGCAGCCACCTTCAGATAACCAGATTCAGTAGCACATTCCAGTGACAGGTCGATAATTATAGTTATGACCCAACATTCCTTCAATAAACTCACTAGGAATCGGATCCAGAACACAAGATTTTAAAGCATACTTTCTCAACGGTTCACTAAGTTGTTCCATCGTGACAGGATAAAATTTTAGTAGCTCAGTTGACATGAGGCATCATACAAAAATGGATCAATACCACAGTCATTAGACAATTCACAGGACGAAATATAGCATTTCCAGTCATTTCATTTGTAATTAAAGCTTCACTAAAGTTTTACTTAAACTTTAATGGTCTTTCGTCGTGCACTTAAATTTAGTAAAGGTTAAGTGAAGCTTTAATTAACCTTTAGTTGACATTTAATTGGCATGAAAGTTTAAATAAACTTTAATGGTCTTTAATAGTGCACATAAATTTAGTAAAGATTAAGTGAAGCTTTAATTAACCTTTAATTGACATTTAATTAATTAAAGATCAATAAACTTCATTGGTCTTTAATCGTGTTGATTTAAATTGGGTAAAATGAGCTTTAGTCAACCTTTAATTAATATTTAATAATTGCCATTAAAGTCGATGAGATTTCGCTCATATAAACTTTTGATTGCCTTTAAGTGAATATGCAAATCTGTGAAAGGTTCACTTCGGTATAAGATACGTCAACGACGACAACGTAAAATTATTACTATGATTAGAAAATCCCGGTTCTGTTGTTTGTAAACGTATGTGAAAATGCCAGAAAAAGTATTTGGAGTCCAAAACGTCGAACAAAAAAAAAAGGAAATCTGCCGTGACTTGTTCATCTGCACCATGACATATACGAAGAGCAATTTTGTTATTGGACCTCTGTAATCTCTAAACCAGCCATGTTTCTATAGCTACAGCAATGTTTGTTTGTGTTTTATGGCGTCCACCGGAAGCATTGAAAAAGCGACGCCAAACAACTACACGTACGAATCTAACTAACACCCAAGTAAATCAACGACAGCTAAACGTACAAGCATGGAAGGAAAGGAAGGTTATATTTATTGTAATCACTGCGAAGACGTAGTTTCACGATCTACATATGAAAGACATGAAAGGAAAAGGTATTTGGAACTTCATGTTCGCGAAAGGAAACAACAGGAGAGCGTTCAATCTAGTGATTCCGAAGCATCAGGAGACGAAGGTAAGTGCTTCACTTTCGCTCAAATAAAACTGAGTGACTTTATGTTTACATCATCGGTACTTTATATTTCAGAACATTCAGACGCAAATGCTATTCAGCTTGGAGAAGGAACGTCAGATTCAAGTGCGCACATCGCAGAACATGAAGAGGTGATATTTTTTTATGTACTTTCCTAGCTCCTTCTCTTGTACCCTGTTATAATTACTGAACGTTCTGTGACCGCATGATTTGTCTCTTTTCAAATGTTAGTGACACGAGAAAGGCACAACACGTCACGTTATCAACGGTTAAAGACTCGGTGAACCTAGGAAATACGAGAAATCTCTGCAAGCAGGGTAGCGGCATTTCAATAGAATATGTCTTAGTGTCTAAGTGCTGTACATCTATCATTATTTAGTATAAACAAACTAGTGGACTATTACGAATCCTGGTAGAGAAAAACCGCACGCATTGTCACAAAACAATTCAATTTTTTCAACTTCAATTTGTTTCTTTCTATTATTTTCTACTGTCCGACTAGTTAATTAGTTTATACTAAAATATTAGACCTCTCGCCCTCATGAGCTACAAATCAATAGCCTATTCGGCTGCGCCTCATGGGCTATCTACAATAATTAGTATAAACCAACTAGTGGTCTATCACAAATCCTGCATTCTGATTGGCTACCCTACTATAGGTCTATTTGTGATAGCCCATGGTAGAGAAAAACCGCACACATTTTCACGAAATAAAAAAATCAACATCAATTTGTTTCTTTCTATTATTTTCAACTGTCCGACTAGTTAGTTTATACTAAAACAATTAGACCTCTCGCCCTCATGGGCTACGAGTTAAATAGCCCAACTATCACGTCACGTGATCACTTTTAGCCAATGATCGCGATTCAAAATCTTGTGGTGAACTATAATTACTCGTAGCCCATTCCGGCTGCAGGTATAATTGTTAAGTAACTCGACCTCTGGCATTTCGAACACCTTCATCATTATTGTGTTGATATAACGCTTCACTCATAGTTTTTAAGCTATTTGCATTTATGCAAAAGCTTCTATGTCACCGGTTTCATGAGCCTATCTTTTTATAACAGGTGCCAACAAAATGTGCATGTAACCACAGGCAGCCCAAGCTCATAGTTTGAAATCAGTGGTTTTGTGTTACCAGGCTTTGTATGGGAATTGTAATAACTCGGATAACGAACCGTAAATTTGTTATTATTCCCCTATAAACAACAATACTGCCAAAGTATGGGGGACTAATATTTATTTACATAGGAAATTTGATGGCACTTTCAAAATGCAACACTTCAGGAGCTTTGTATTCGAAAACAAAGTTGCTGGAGGGCAGGGGGTGGTGTTGTCTGGGTGTCTGGGAGGGAGGGATGGGGGATAACGGTATTTATTATGTGGACAGGGGTATTTTAGCGGGAACTAAAACACTTGTAGAATCAGTTTTTTTGTTTATCAATTTGCATAATACTCAGCTAATGTTGCTTTCTACTTTCATTACAGTCATCTGATATATCAGAAGGTGACAGCGAATTAAATGTGGAGATGGAAAATCAGTACACTAGTTCTGATGAAGGCAGTTCCAGTAGCACATACAAAGGACAAGAAAACGATTTGAGTGACTCATTATCCGATGGGGATGATGAAGTCTGGAGTGGTGTGCTACCGGAGTCAGTGTATCAAGACATAGGAGAACCACCACTGCCAGAGGCCAATCCAAACCAGACAGCAACTCAGAAAATTAATTCATTAGTTTTCTGGTTTGTCTATTTTCTACTCATTTGGCAAGTTACATGTCACATAAGTGACAACGGAATGGCTTGGTTATTGAGGTTCCTCATAAAGTGGCTCCAAGTTCTCAATATTCAAGTATCAAATGAGTTATTCAACAAAATTGTTGTTGCATTTTCAGGATCACTGTACCTTGTGAGACAGTTTTTTAAATTGGATAGAGATGACTTCAACAAATTTGTTGTTTGCCCTAAATGCACAAAATTGCATAACTATGATTCTATTATTACTGTTGTGAATAACAAGCAAGTTCCTAAAAAATGCACAAATACATTCTACTCCAGGGGAAGGAAAATTACCTGCAATTCTGCTCTTGTTACTAAGGTTATCCTTAAACATGGCAAAGAAGTCTTTTATCCAATTAAATATTATTGTGCAAATAGCATAATAAATCAGTTGGAAAAGCTTGTTCTCAAAAATAACTTTGCAGTTAACTGTGAGCTGTGGAGATCAAGAAACATAGAAGAAGGCATTATTGCTGATGTATATGATGGCCAACTGTGGAAAGACTTTCAAACAATCAAAGGAACCGACTTTCTCAAACTTCACAGAAACTATGCATTCATGTTAAATTTTGATTATTTCCAACCAATGAAGCACCGAAAGGACTATTCTGTTGGTGTGTTTTATTTAGCTATCCTCAATATACCAAGAGCTGAACGATTCAAATGGCAAAATATAATTGTTTTAGGCATTGTTCCATCCCTTGATCATGAACCAAAAAACCTGAATGAATTCTTAAAACCATCCATCCAAGAGCTTCAAGCATTATGGGAAGGGGTGAGGTTGAAATCTACCCTTAGTAGGTTTCCTTTACTCTTCAGAGCTGTCCTAATGAGCACATCATCTGACATCCCTGCAAGCAGAAAACTCTGTGGATTTAAGAGTCATTCTGCCATCCTTGGGTGCTCAAGATGCCTCAAAGAATTCCCAGGAAATTTTGGTGAGAAGAGGAATTACTCAGGATTTGATAGGAGATCATGGAAATCACGGTCAAATTTAGATCACCGTAGACAGGCACTAAAAATGCATCAATGCAAAACAAAGGCTAAAAATAATTTAATTGGGAAAAAAGCTGGAATTAGCCATTACAGTATCCTACTTGAGTTAGATTATGTTGATATCATCAGATTTTGCACTATTGACCCCATGCACAACCTTTTCTTGGGAACTGCCAAAAGAATGTTTCATCTGTGGAATGACAACAAACTTTTTACTCCAGCACAACTGAGGCTAATTGAAGATCGAATAAAATCATTACAAGTTCCCAGTGACATAGGGAGGCTTCCTATGAAAATATCCTGTAACTCTGGTTCCTACACTGCAGAACAATGGCGCAACTGGACTCTTATTTATTCAATGTATTGCCTTCAAGGGATTTTACCTGAAGAACATCTAAAATGTTGGCAAGCATTTGTCCTAGCATGCAAGTACATGAGTCACTCAGTTCTCTCTAAGACGGATCTTGAAATTGCCGATTTATTAATCCTGAAATTCTGTAAGAAGGTTGAGGACCTGTATGGCAAAGAGGCAATCACACCAAATATGCACTTACATTGCCATATGAAAGATGTGATTATTGATCATGGACCTATTACAGGATTTTGGTGTTTCAGTTTTGAACGATTTAATGGCATACTTGGGAGTACAATTACCAACAAAAGGTCAGTTGAATTACAACTCATGCGAAATCTCTTGATGTCAAGATATTTGGAGGAAGTAAAACTACCTCAAGAATTCCAAAGTGACTTTGGTGCCTTATGTTCACATATGAGCCTTGATGAAACAAAGACTATGACAGACTTTAACGATAATAATGAATTCTGTAATGTGGCAAACATATCTCCACTCATTAACATTAATTGGAAGAATGTTACTGGCATTACATTACCATCATCACATAAAATCAGTCATTTTGATGAAGATGACTTGAAATTGCTCTTAGATGTATACAAAGTCATGTACCCAGAAAAAGAAATTCTACCAAAAAATATTGCTGAAACAATCAATAAATTTGGAACCTTAACCATTGGATCTGCAAATTATGGTTCAAAGTTGGAACAAAGGAGTATCAATTCTAGTAAAATTCTAGCCTCCTGGCCAAGTGGTAGAGGTCAAATCCAGATAGATACATTTTCCTTGTCAGCAGGTTATGTGATGTTTTTTTTTAGTCACTCATTAAACATTGATGCAGAGTATGTAACTCATTACTTTGCATGTGTAAAATGGTATGTGCCAAGTGATGACAGTGACAGGTATGGAAATCCAGTTACCGTATGGAACAAAGAATACCAGCAACCAGGACCTGCTGTATTTCTTCCTGTGCAAAGAATTTTTTTCCAGGTTTGCCTGTACTGATATACAGGGTGAGAATGGTAAAGCGGAAATTGTTGTGTGCCCAGTTATAAGAAAAGTGCACCTATAGCCATTTACTATATTTAAAGGTTTATTTAAACCTAGGCTAGCTTATAAACATGAGGTTTAATGACATGTATACAAATTGTTTTCCCTATTAATATGTAAAGTAGTTAATTAGCTTAAATAGCCTGTGTCCGAGCCCATGATTCATTGCACCAATGTTTAGTTTCAATGGCCACAATTAAATTAAAAGCCATATAGCCTTTAGTCAACTAAAATACAATGTACTGTACATATACTTATGGTAGCGAATTTCATAATTTCAAGTGGATTAGGGACCCAATCGAGCCCATACATTTTCCCTGCGATTGGTGGCTTCGTGTAGTTCAATATATTCAGATAACCACATTGAATAAATTTGTTACTTAATAGTCTTAAGGGACCAGTCTTGAGATGTAATGGACTGTATTAGTGCCAATTAGTAATACATACAGCACCAACTTTTTATAGCTGAATGACTGCAGTGTAGCACAATAATTGTACATATGTACATATTTACAACAAATAAAAATTTACCTTAACCCATGGTCATATACACAATATGCTATATTGGTTGGTAGTTGAATCAGATACTGTGATGTACATGTACCTGTATGGGTACACACATTTAACAGTTAATGGTTGCCTGGGTTGCACGTCCTGACAATTTCAGTTGCATGTGCACATAAATTCAGGACAGTAAATAAATTATCAAATATGCATGCAAGTGACTCATCATGATCATTGATATGAACAGGATTCAAAATTATGTTATGTCTCTAGTTGTCTCGATCAGCCTGGCAACCACAGGACATGATTTAGTTGCCCTAAGAATATTTGCTCCTGTTTAAGCCAAGGAAAACAAAATCTGTGTATAGCCCCAAAATGGGGTTGTCCAAAGGGCAACCTTTGTCAATCAAAGTACGATTTGATTGCAGGCATAATTTTGCTTCTCCGGGACAACTGGACATTTACTGCTAATTTTGACCCTGGATACGAAATAAAGTCTACAAATGATTCTGAATGCAAAAGAGAGAAATACACTGATGACCACTATCAATGTGTTTACAAAAGTAGTGCTAGATCTCATATTAAAATAAACAAATAGAAGCACTGACAATAAGGTCAAAGGCAAGGTTACAGTACCGCCGGGAATTATAGGGACATCCGACCGCGGAAAAACCTTGTGCAACAGACGCGGAGCAGCAGTACAGCAAATGACTGCGGTAGTTTTTGAGGATGCTGCGGTTACAAACTGAGGTGATAAACCGAAGCGCTTGCCACGGTGCCGCAATGGAAATACATGTACGTTGTTAACAGTCTTCGTACTTGAAAGCTTTGAATGTGATGGATGACAAACAGCTTATGCGTTGAGCCTATAATCACCCAAAGAACGATCACCGGCATTAAACTTCTCGTAAACAATCTTCTGTTAACTTTCGTAAGTTGTCTTTCTTACTCGAGACCACCGTTCGCGTTCTTATTAACTAACGAAGCCAACTGCTTCAATATAAGCATTTCTTAACACACGGCGCGCTAACATTATCTTCTGTTAACTTTCGTAAGTTGTCTTTCTTACTCGAGACCGCCGTTCACGTTCTAACGAAGCCAACTGCTTCAAAATAAAATGTATGAGATGTACATGTAGATGTTACACAAGGTCGCGGTTATGACCACCACGGCAATCTCAAAAGTGACCACGGTTACCTCAAAAGTGGCCGCGGTCACCTAAAAAATGACCACGGTTTTTGGCAGTAAAACCACGGGCATTGCATGCGGCACAGCCGCGGTAAATGTCCCTATAATTCCTGGCAGTACTGTAGATGAAGTGAGAACAGAAACCTTGATCAATATAATGATCAAATTGAGGGCTAAAGTGAACAAGTTGCACCGTAAATATGTTGTTGGTAAGTGGTCGGTGAGTAGTTGGCCAACCACTTACCAACAACAAATTTACGGTGCAACTTAATTGTTCACTAATTAGCCCAAACTGAGATTCAGGCTGATGGTACAATATTATGACATTATATGGACAGCTTACTTTTGATGCTTAACCATGCATTCCTTTACTATACCAACCAATGTTCTGTAGCTATGATGTTTCAAAACATAATTCATCATCACACCAAGAGAAAAAATGTCACTTTTAGGTGACTGTTTGTGAGTTCCTTTTATCAATTCTGGAGCAATGTGCCAGTGTCTGTGGCGATAAACCTCTTGTTCCTTTTTGTTGAGACAATAATGCTTTGCATCATGAATTCTTCTGGATTTACCAAAGTCAATTACAATGGGGTGAAAGTTTTTTGATTCAGCAATAATAACATTGTCCCCCTTGATGTCATTATGCAAGAATCCTTTAAGATGTACATATGCAAGGGCATCTATTATTTCCTTGAATATCCTTGACCATTCAGACCAATCTTCCCATAATGGATTGTTTACAGCACTCACCAGAGTCCTGCACTTTCCATCAACACCATGGAACTGTGTCATCATAAGAAAAGGATGGCCAGTGAGACATACTCCTAGTAGGCAGTCCTAAAGTTATAAAAAATGCATTTAGAAAATAAAAAGAACAACCTCACAACAACTCCACAGAATGTTCAAATTATCTCCCTACATTTGTATATTAATTTCCTGTGCCTACACGTAATTGACCCCTATGTGTAATATATAGTATAATGCCATGCATGTTGTATTAATAGCTAAAGAAACACAAAATCCAAAGGTCTATATTGTTCATCAGAGACTAGTTGTTTTGAGGGGCAAATCAAACACATTGCCATGGATGCTGGATGGCAAGCTATCTTTAAAAAAGGCTGTTTTAGAAAGATCAACAATGACTGGAGGTGCAAAATTAATAAGCATTAATTAACAAATGTATACAAACAGGTTTTGCTAATATAACATGTACTACTGATATCGATTACAAGTGCCTTTAAATGCAAGTATATGAATTAAGATTTGTTTGCCAATGATCTAGTACAACCATGTGATTGCATTCCTGCAAAAGGTCCAGGCCATTATACATGTATATAAATTATCACAAGCATCAGTATAACAGTGAATCAATAATTATCCGGCTCCCCTAGCACAAACTTAACCATGTACATGTATGGCAAAAATATGCTAGACCTTCATGAACTACATGTATTCACCTATTCCTAGGTGGCCCAAGTTAAGGCCACTCAGCTGGGCCTCTTGTTTTTAGTTTGACCCTCGTCGATCAGGTTTTCAATTGCTTCAAGTGATTATAAACCATTTTACAGTTAAGTGGCAAACTTTTCTACAATTTACAACTGTAGTATAGAATCTTATATAATAAGATGCTAAGTGTTGGTCTGTAACGCTCTTACCACAGGCAGCCTGAGCATCACTGTTATCTGAACTAATATACCCTTTCACCATACCTACAATATTAATGTACTAGCAAAATATAATATCTCATCCTAGTGCAAATTAACTGCCACAAGTATGAGAAGTGGTACATGTAAGTAACTTGTATTTGATACCAATTTGGCCCCAGATGAGATGTATTGTGCATAATGTGAAAGCATTACTATACAGGAAAATTAATGTACTCAGAAAGCATTAGTATATACCGTAAATCTTCTATTAAGCGCCTCCATCCCCTCTATAAGTAAGCACCCCTCTCTAATAAGCCCCTCTCTAATAAGCACCCCTCTTCTAATAAGCGCCTCCCCCTCCCCTCCCCCAATCACAGAACAATTAACACGCTCATTTTCAATAATATTTCATGACAAGCTCTATTCACATATCAATCAGTGTGATTTGTGGTTTGCTTAACGAGTACATGTACAGGCTTTGAAAGAAGGTTCTGCTGTATTTGAAACTCAGTAAGAGAAATAGAGTAAGAGAATCTGAGTGTTTGGTTTAGGAAATTAAATAAGCGCCCCCTAAGGCCTCCGAAATTTAATAAGCACTCCGGGCGCTTAATAGAAGATTTACGGTATAAAAATAAATAGCATATATATTAAGGGTGAGCTCTGCTAACATGTACAATGTACATGTGTGTGTAATTTAATAAAGTTGAACAAATAGTGGGGAGGGGGGATATCTCAAGGGTGTTGCAAGGATCTGTTATCTAGATTAGCTAGAGCTCACAATTATTTTGTTTTCACATTTCTCACAATATTAGTTTCAAATTGTTTTTGAGAGAGAAAGACAGGGATGAATTTTCAGTGATGAGACTTACCTGGATGATCAAGCTGATTTATGACTGTGGCCTCCCAAAGTACTTCAGATTCCTTAACTGTACTTTTGAAATGTTTGACTGCTACAGGAATGTCTCTGTACATCAATTTCACACACTTTCCAAAGGCACCCTTGCCAAGTTCACAGGGGTTTTCACCACCAGCATTCAGATTATCTCTGTTAATAATTCTAATATCAAGAAAGAAAGAAAGAAAGAAAATAAAAATGTAATGGAAGCTGAAATACACATACATGTAGGGGTTTCAATAGAAGCCAGTGGCGGCTACTCAACCTCATACAGCCATGGCCAGCTACTTCTTCTGTAAGTTTAACCTTCTTCACTGTGCATATAATTATCCTCTCTTACTCCACTCCTGTCTCCTCCTTTAGGGAACAGCGAGAATATATTGTTTTGCTGCTAAACTTCTCTATTGTTTTTCTAAAATTATTATTTCAGCAGCACTGAGTTTTTGTGCAATCTATTTATCATGTGTTTCTTGGTTGCTGTGAACTAGCCCTGATGACACAAGGCCAGGGATTATGATTTTAATTATTCTAACTTATAAAATTGAGGACTCCCAATTATTCTCTTTTCAATTCCCTTTTTAAGAAACTGGTGGAAAAAAAAGAAAGAATCAAAAAGAAATGGTTATAGCACGAGGCACTCCCAGGCAGCCACCCATCCAGTTACTAACTTCACCTGATTGGGCTTATTACTTTGGCCACAGGGAACCCAACTAGGTTGAAAACATATGTAGAAAACATTTGCCGTTTTATTATGATCTTGGAATATTTTGACACCACAAATACTACTTTAAGCCAGCTTTGGGGAATATTTTTTTTGTTCTCTATATGTTTAATGTTTTAGAATGTACTAACCAGGGATGGACCATTATACAATCATGTACTTTTGAGGGGGGATGGGGTTTTGGCATATTTTTCTGGAAAGAATTTATTTTTATAACTTTATAAAAGCTCTATAAGAACTTTCTTATCACACTGACTGGTCACTACGGTTTGTTGTGAAGGATTCTTTATTCTCTTCCAATCCTCTGCAATAATTTTTTTTTTGTTATTTGCCCAATCCCCCTCATGTAATGGTCCATCCCTGGTCGGTACATTCTGAAACATAAAACATAATTATAGAGAACAAATAAACTAATTCCCAACTAATAATTATTGCCAATATTTGCCAACTTCTCACTTGCTTTCATTTTTTGCTTTTTGCTGTTGTACGATAATGATAACAGTTTGTGTCATCCTGTTTGTGTTTCTTGCTGGTTACAGGTATTTATTTATAACTGCCAATCATCTGTTACTGTATCTGGAATGAAACATGAACATTCCTCTCGCAAGTTACTGCTGCTGAAATTCATGGTTACCAATATATTCTAGTCAGTTATGGATCTATCAATATTCCAAACCTGCCCCCCCCCCCCCCCCCCCCAACCCCACTTCTGAACACTTCTGTTAAGACTATTTGAAATATTGTACCTACAAATCTTAATTGGTCTTAGTAATCAGTCGATTCGTTGGATAACAACAAAAGCAGTACTGGTAACCTCAGTTGCTGTAAAATGTCAGCAAGTTCAAGTTCATGCCAATGGACTGAATGGACTTGTTCAACTGTATCTTATGTCTAAAATTATAAAAAAATTGGCAGCCCCCCTTTCTATACCTATGTTTTTTTTGCAGACTTTCCAATGTTTTTCTAACCTCTCATTTTACTTTAAGTTTCGATGCCCCCCTCCCTCTTTCTTGCCAGCCCCCCCCCCCCCCCCCCCCCCCTCCCCAAAGGATGAATGGTCCCTAAAACTCAAATAACTTACCTTATTGATGATTGAATAGAATTGTTGCTTTGCTCTTTGCATGCTTTATTCCAGTAGGAGGATATTTTTCTTTCCTTTCGATAATCTGCTTTAGAAATCTTTAGACTGCACTCCAGGCGATTGATTTCTGCCTTATACTGTTCAGATACCTTCTCAGTCACATTCTTGCGTCGTTCTTGCTTTGAAAGACTTCGAAATTTATCACGCTTGTTTTTGTTTCTTTGTATCCTTTTCTTTCGCAGACTTTTGATGCTTCTTTTGCGCTTCCTCGAACTCCGTTCTGTCTTTCTGGATGTTGAATTATAGTTTGCGAGCATATTTTCATGTGACCCATTGTCAGCAAGCTTTTCCATTGGAAATACTCGCACAATGTGCCGCTCAGAACTACAAGTTTGCAATTCAACGGCTTAGTTACATAGAAAAAGCACACTCACTATACAGTGGAAGTGATAAACGGAGTATCTGGTACAAATAAAACTTAACTCGAGGGAGTCGAACTGTGTCTATTTAAATCGAACAACCAACTTGCCGGGAAAGCACAAGACTCGATCGATTGGCGGGAAAGTAGATCATGGCAGTCCAAAGGGTGGGAGAATGATCAGATTACCAATGATTTTCACGTGCTAAATGCATGGGAAAGACGATCATATTTCGATTTGCTGGTGTACATTCGATTCTAGTTGAACTTTGGTCACTTAGTACATGTAGATTTCAAATTGGCGCCACTTTCAACTGATTAGAGTTTCATTCGAGGTCGCTGGTTTCCAGTTCACTATACTCTGTACTCAGCTAGAATCCGTTTCATTCCCGATAACTCTTTCTTGTTCAGAAAAAAAGCGTGGCTTTGGCTTATATATTTACGCGTAGCTTTTTTTAGTTTATGTACAGTACAGTACTGTACTTTCGTGTACAATCAATATTTTGATAGTATGGCGGCTCAGCCTCAAGTCGGTCGTCCACAAAACTACGATGAATGCCTTGTTCTCTTGGAGGAAATAATTCGAGCCAATAGCAATCTATCCCAGGAGAACAGGGCGATGCGAGAAGAAAGCCTAAGAAGGGAGCAGGCACAAGTTTTGGCCTTAGCTCGTATCGAGCAAAGGCTTGCCGAAGGTCCACCAGAGCAGAGGATAAGGAGAGGACGGCGCCGACTTCAGCGACGGAAAAGTTCTATCCACATTCCTGCGCCATGTCGAGTAAGTAAAGTTGAAGTTTAAAGTTTAAGTTTTATGAATCCTTCTTTATATTCCCGTACATGTATCCGGATATCAACGAGTATTCTTTTTGGCGCCAATATGTATTTTTGTTTGGATAACCGCTGTCCAGGATCTGCGCTGTGCGTGGCATATAGCTTGTCCGCTGTGTTATTCGGGGGGAAAAATCGGATTTGAGTTGCCTGTTCGGCGCGCAGTAAAAAAAAAACATTTTCGAAAAACACACCGGAGAGGCGTTCATGATCAGGACATATTTAGATTATTATTATTAGCTTATTTAATAGAATTGGAAGAAAAACTCTACCGTTTTTATATTGCTAGTCAGGAGCTTAAGTCTTTCGCGCGAAAAACTCACAGCCAATCAAAGCATGTATGTTTAGCCAATCAGAACTTACCAAATTAGTTTTCAGACGTAAACATGGCGGATGAGCTGAAGTGCGAGTCGTCTGAACGAGTAGCTTACTTGAAAGAAGAATCGGAAAACGCTCGCGAAGAAGCTCAAGTACAACAGGGAATCAGAGGAAAAGAAGGACAGGTTTTTTCGCGGGAAAACGTATTTAGAAATAGTCGGAAAATCGAACGTGTTGTGAAGAAATCACAGGAAGGGCCTACAGCCAGGAAAGGAGGGAGTTACATGTACGTAGGGTAGAGAGTCAACTACCTCCTAGGCTATAGCTAGGACTCGGTTTCTAAATCTTTTTATTTTACATTGTATTTCTGGGAATATAAAGATATTTAAGTTTAATAGCAGCAACAAAATTTCATTTGCCTTCCTTTTCACAGCCGTTTTAGCAGTCTTATTTGATATCATGATTGTGTTAACTGTTTTTCAACAGAGATCTGCAAGAAAGACTTTTAAAATATTATCAAAGAAAGAGGACTTTCCTGGATTTTTCCTTGATGAAAGGTTTGTACATAAGCTTAAGTTAAGTTAAATTTAAGATAAGCTTTAAAATAAGTCTTAAAACACTAAGAGGGTAGTTTTTTTGGGAGGGGGGGATTATTTGATGTTTCCTAATGAAATGCACTAAGAAGGCTTTAATTAATTTCAGTTTTAACTAATTTATAGGTAATCGTAAGTTTTAGATTTAGTCTTCAACTTAAAATCACAGGCAGCCATGCATATTGGCCATCTGCATGCTTTGGCTGAATTTGCACATAGCCAGATTAATCCAACTCAGTAGTTTTGTGTTTCTGTCCTGCAAACCGAGCTCAACATTGACAGCAGGTCCATCGTATATAATCACAATTCAGGGAAGGACATAAATTAGATATATGTGATGTCATCGTATGTTTTGAGTAAAATGCTCCTAAAACCCTCATATTTTGTCTAATTATCTGAAAATACTCAAGTATTTCCTATAGGCTAGTGTACGGGGTACCGGTATTTAAGAAATACACATTAGACAGCACGTATATAAATAGTGTATTTCACCATCAATCATGATAATTATTTGTCATATTTCTACAAAATGTGATGGTTTTAAGAGCAAATTTAAGTGTACTTTGTCAGTCATGTACTTTACAGTGACATCACATATTTATGCCAATGGATGGGCTGTATAAATCTTTAGCTAAACTTTAAAGCAACAGGCCCTAAATGGAATTTAAAAACCCTAATTTCAGTAAGCTTAATTTAAATAACTTATTATTATTTTAATTAAAGCTTTAATTACTGCTTGAAGTTTGACTTATAGTATAATTATTAAATACATGTACTTGTATTTATTACCAAATCTCTTTTCAGTATTGATTCACAAAATAATGTAACGACCTTTGAGAGAGTGATCTCTGAAGTGTTACACCAACATGGTGGGGAGGACAAGTGTCCCTGGTCAAGAGCAGTCATTCAAGGTACTGTTTATTGTCATTATAACATAACTTTTGCAAAACATCTTCTTGTATGTTTTAACTAATAAAAGTTACCAGTAGGCCTTTGGCTTCCCAACTTAGAATTTAATCTTTTGATCAAAATATGGAAATATTCCTGGCCACAGACATACATGCATGTACATGTACTTCTGGCAGGTCTATTTAATTATAGTTAAGTGATCTCACAGGGAAAAATTATTAACCAACATTGGGGTATAATAAAACCATATAATCCAATGATATCCTAGCCTGCGCACATTGGTATACTGTTAGTATATATATATACATGTTGGGATGTAATTGGAATATGGGTATATTGAAAACATATTTTCTGTGACTGCATGTTGATATTTAAAAAAAAAAATGGTAATTAACATACTGAAAGTCAAATGTCAACCTGACCCAAAATGATGCCTGAGGACTGAAGTTATCTTTGGACCCAAAATGATCCCAGACACATTCCATTCAGTCATGCAGTCCCCAAAATGATACAGTAATTTTCAATGTATGGACTGGCAGGATATCCGAATAATGGGACAATGGCATGATTGAATGCTAGTTCAGATCCAGTGTGCCATATAAGAGAGCCTTTTAGGGGTATGCATGTCCCCCATCTGAGTTTCAAAACTAGTCGTCTCGGAATTTTAGAAGGTGTGCATGTAATTTTCAAATAATACTAGTTATATCAATTTCAGACAACAGTCTTGTAGTTCGTCATTTAATTTAATTTCCTTCATATGTCTGCATTTCAATAATGCCATATGGGCTGCATCAGGCAAAAAGGGCCCGGATGACATTCAAGTTAAATAATTCCTACAACGGTGTTCCTAATAACAGGTTGAAGATTGTATTGTATTCTTGACGAGAAGCGCTACATTTCATAACTGACAATAGATGTCAGTTTCAAGAAATTGACAACAAACATCAGGGGTGAAATTTACGTGATTTTGATGCAAGGGCCCGATTACAAATATGACCAGAAAAATGAGAAATCCTGTCAGAGGGGATGATTTTGATGTATGACATTCATTTATACCTGCTGGCATTAAAGAGTAAAAAATAAATAAGATGAACAAGATGATCACTTTATGGCCAAAAAAATATATTTTCTGCAGTCATAAATAATCTACTCCCTGTAGCTCATATGGTTTTAGCAATAGTACAAGTTACACCTTGAAACAATCGTCTGATGATAAGGAATCATTTGCGCCTGCTAAAATTGTGATCACACCCTCTTGTAAAAATATCGTAAATTTCGTCTTCGATTTCACTGGTCAATTTCATGAAATCAACACTACTTGTTAGTAGCACAATGTGGCGCTCGCGATGCATATTGTAATCGCACCACATTTAGTATAAAAAACATGGTACAATTTCAAAAGACATTTACATATTATGTCATCCGGGCCCTTTTTGCCTGATGCGGCCCATATGTTACTTGCCGGAATTTACTGCAAAAGGGCCTCTTTTCAAAGGGTTAATTGTCTCTTTTTCTTTTAGCCAAGAGACAATTTTTTTTAGCCAAGAGACAATTTTTTTTAGCCAAGAGACCATACATGTATATTCTGGGAAGTTTGAAACAAGTTTTATAATTGGGTAAAAATATTTCTCTGTGTCAGGAAACTGAGAATGGTCATAATGTGAGGTTCTATTACTGGGGGTAACAATCAAGGTTTCATGTGTTTAATTTAGTGAGTCACATTAATCCCTGTTGACCATGCAAGGAAGGGGCAATAAGAGTGAGAAAAAGGCTGGCAGGCCATACAACTTTATCATGCCTGACTGATTTCACATGTCGCCATGTTATGATTTATTACTTGCACATAAAATTATATTTTTTATATAATATAAGCATATATTAATTATCGAACTGGTTACAACATTTTCTGTTACAGCTGCATTGGAAAGATATTTCCAATCGAGCTATCAAACCAAGAAACTAAAAGATGCCAACAAATACGACAAGCACAAAAAGACCAGTCGAAAGAATGGAAGACAAAGAGAGGTATAGATATAAATAACCCATGATATGATTAGTGAACTTGAACAGCTACTCTACATAATTTTTACTGCATGAATTATTGTACATCATTGGGTATGTGTTATTAATTGTTATCCTTAATTAGCTTTAACTATAGCATGGTTCACACAGTCATGGAATTCAGGAAATATTTTTCCATGTTTGGAAAGGTTACAGAATTTGTTTTAATCAGGCTGAAGGTCCTGGAAAGTAATAGAATTTTAAAAATTACTCAGCGGATTGTTTTGACACTATTTTTACCTCCAGTTGTGCAATATCAATAAGGACAGCCGACCGATTAGCAGTCATGATCAACAGTCATCATTTTGGCCGAGGTCATGATTTTTTTTATAGTTTTATAAGTCTTGAAAAAGTAGTGGAATTTAATTTCACCAATTCTGTGTGATCCCTGTCTATATATAATAGCTACCTCCCAAATAAATATTATAAATAGATTAAAGCCTGAGAGCCCATTAAGTTGGGAAGAGATTTATAGGCGTATATATTCAACAACGATTGATTCTTATTCACGATATTTTCAATATAGAATTTTGAACAACTGCCTTTATCTTAATTTCGATTTATTTCGTTTTAAATTAATTGAGTGTTCACGTTGCTCTTTTTGTTTAATTAACCAAGAAACAATAGATCATTTATTTGTAGAATGTATAGAGGCCAAAAATTTATATTTTGAATTACGAACTTGGTTAGGAAAGCACGATATAAATCTACCACCATCGAATCTTGTAAATATCATATTAGGGGTAAACGAACAGCCACAAAACTTTATTATCTTAATGTATAAATTAGCTTTATAAAAAGCAAGAGAGAAAAGAAAAATCCCTACATTAGCTCTGTTTATAAACTCTTTAGTGTATTTTGAGAAAATTGAATCCAACGTAGCAAAATCAAGGAACAAAACCCTGGAACACCTTAAGAAATGGGAAAAACTGTTAATTGCAATTAGACATTTTTTCTGAATAGGAATAGCTGGCTTAGAGTATTTTCTTTCCTCTTTTTTTTTTTTTTTTTTTTTTTTTTCCTTTGTCTCTTTGTCGTATAAATTTTGTGTAATGTGATTTAGTAATTAGAAATGTTTACAATAAAAAAAAAGTTAAAAAAAATAATAATAATAATAATAGCTACATGTAGATCATGTTCACCATGCCAGCTAGTTATATAATTCCAAACATGCTTTTTCAGATGGAACAGCTACAATTAATTTATGTATATATATATATATATATATATGTCAGTGCTCGACCTTAACTTTTTTAATCACTGGTCCTGGGATTTAGTAGAGCTGAAAATTTACTAGTCCAAAGAAAATTCCTGGTAGTCCCGACTCCGACATGCCAATATATACTTGCTGATCTCTAAGCCTTTCATGATACACGCATGAGTGAACAAGTCAAAACAAAAATGGTGGCGATAGCGGCCTTCACAGTATCTCCTGGGGCTGTCTAGTGCCCAGTCCTCGCCTCAGCCTTGTTCAGTCTTCTCGGCCTTTTCATGATTGTTTTCGGAACGTTTGCGAAGAAACACGTTCAAACAACAATCACAGGACAACGTGTTTTTGTTTTTATCTTCTATTAAACATTACAAATTATAGAATATAATTACTAGTCCTGTGACTAGTGGCTCTATTTTTTTACTAGTCCAGAAGCAATTCTTCCGCTAAGGTCGAGCACTGTATGTACTGCTCATATATATAATATTATATGTATGTAAATATGTATATAATATATATGTCACAATTAAGCATCCAACATTTTAAATCTCCATCACAATAAAATATTTAATTCGACACAAATGAGAGTATAATTAAACGATTTAAAACGTAAACCACCCACATTTTGGCCACATACAGCAGCCTTCTTCAGGGTGAATGACAGAAAACTGTTACATGTGTCAAAAACAACTTACTCAGGTGTACATTCGTAATAATAATAATACTGCTGAGTAAAAGTGCGTGCTCACAAACTAACTGTAAAACTAAACCAAAACTAAGCCAATGCGCACATAACAAACGTGAAAAGAGCAATATACACTATTAATAATTTCTTGATCGGCTACCCCGATTTTGGTCAGAAAAAGTCACTCATTTAGACCATTAGGTCCTTTAAACCAGCATGTCCTTCAGTAAAGAAGTGTCTATAAATAAAGTCATTCTGTTTATTCGCCGTATAGACAGCTTAGAATGCGCCCGCAATGGGCTTTTATGGTTATTAAACCTAAGTCTAAAGTTGGTCCTTGTTGACCCCACATACTGGTTTCCGCACACTTTACAACTTAACAAATAGATAACATTATTTGAATTACAGTCTAAATACTAAACTTATAGATAAAGTTATGAACGTTAAGAATCTGGTTAACAAAGAAGGCCAATGGGCCTATCGGCTCAAGACCTAATGGTCTAAATGAGAGTGACTTTTCCTATGACCAAAATCGGGGTAGCCGATCAAGAAATTATAAATAGTGTATAAATTATTGCTCTTTTCATGTTCTATACTTTGTTATAAAATAGAGCGCACACTTAGTTTTGATTGCATGGTTAGGAGAAGTTACATTTTCGTGATACTAATAAATGCATGATTTTCCGTTGTTGTACTTATTCTTTGTGAGTTATTTTATAAAGGAAATAGAAAACATTTTCCCCTTGTTTCTATATAGAGTTATAGAAACACTTGTGGAACTTTGGAAGAACTCGAAATAGCTGTGGAAACACTCGCCCTTCGGGCTCATGTTCTCACTGCCATTTCTCGTTCTCCCAAACTCCCGCACAGGAAATGTTTTCTATTTCTTAATTATGTGTGTGCATCCTGGTATCTTAGGTATCATGCATATTGGCTTAGTTTCTGTTTAGTTTTACAGTTAGTTTGTGATTGTGCACTCTGCAGTATTATTATTACGAATGTACAGAGTAAGTTGTTTATGATGTACATGTATGTAACAGTTTTCTGTCATTCACCCTGAAAAAGGCTGCTGTATATGCAGCTAAAATATAGGTGGTTTACGTTTTAAATCATTTATACTCATTTGTGTTGAATTATATGTATACATGTATATATATATATAATTGTCTAATTTCTTGCGTTCATTTTATTACAGAAATTGAATAGAAGGACAACTGCACTTGAGATGCTGAGTGATATACACGAGAAGGGCAGAGCAGCAGAAATTTTAGTATATGAAGCAATGAGCAGCGAGGAGAGTTGCTATGAGGAGGAGGAGGGAGGAGAGAGAAAACTAAAAAAATATCTGGTCAATAAGTTAGGCTGGGAGGCAAGAGAAATGAAAAAGATAAAAAAAAAGCTTGATCGCCGTTATAAGAAACGGCTCTCCTCAAGAGCAATTCAGAGAGTAGTACCGAGGGAGGATAGCATCACAAAATCTAACAGAGAGCCCCCTTGTGATTTCCCTGCATGGGCTATCCTGGATAACGAAGAAAATAATAATTGATCAATGTATAGGTAATCATACGGTTTCAAGTGCATTTTGGGATTAATTCAAATGGATGTATTATAATTGCATGAGCCCATAATATGCCAAATACAATATGAGTTGTTTGAAAAATACAAGAGTTTGAATTAATCCCAAATGCAAGAGAAACAGTATGATTATAATATATTTATTAATCATATACATGAACAAATAATTAAGGAAACAAATAAGATTTGCTTTAGCTTATAATTAAGTCACTTATTACAAAATTTGCTCTGAGCATGCACAATTTATTTGTAATGGTGTAACGATTTCATCAACTAACGATTTCGTCAAAAATTATGTGCCCACTGTAATATTATTGAAAGATTCTCATTCAAATCACGTGCAATTTTCTTCAGTTTTCTCCATTTTTCTTATGCTCTCATAAAAAATATATTTGAAACACTTCACAAAACAAGGAATTTGCACTGGTAAAATTTATATTTACAAATGTTTTCACTGCATGTATAAATACACTTGAAATGCAGTCTATTATAGGCAATCATAATCAATAAATTTGTTTATGTATATGGTTAAGATCATAGCTATTGTAACTCTATCAGTACTAATGTAATATACAAGGGGAGTCATTAGGTGTTTTCACACTTAGACCACTTAAGTCTGCAAGCGGAAAGGTTTAAGCCATGTGGGATACGGCTAAGCTATAAAAGTTGACATTAATAGTACACTTTAACTTTACAGATACAGTGAAAGTTATAGATACTGATCAAGATTAAGGACACTATATATAAGGCCACATTGACAAGGAGGCATTAACCCTATAGAACTTGCGGCCATAGAAAAAGAGAAAAATATAGCCTGATCACTAGCTACATGTAGCTAACAGCCATGAACAGCTGTTTCAGCCTCTTTGGACCTTCTCAGACCTCAGCATAGCATACATATAAGCAGACTTAGTGGTCGAGTTTGAACCCACCTTATAATTATAATATATAGTGTTAGTTAATTTTGATTTGGGATCTGGAGGCCTTTAAAGATACAACTAACAAATTAAATTAGCTGCATGTCCTTAAGACACTATAAAATACACTGCCATGCACCTATCAGTCATTTCTCAAGTAAGAGACTAATGTACTGGGAGCAAGTGTGAAAATTAATCTGATTGAAAAATATGCCAAATCACATTAGGAAGATCACGCTGTACAGTTAGTAAATTCACCAAGTTTGAGGTCCGAGGACTTGTTTAATAATTAGAATAAGAGAGTTTGATGGCTTTCCCCAAAACCATACATTCTCTCAAAGTTCATATAGTAATATCAGTTATATTATATATGATCAACAAGTTTATACAAATTAATGCTTTCAGTAATGCATATATGTACTGTATACTGATTTTATATTGCAAAAATGTGATGATGAAAAACATGCTGAATATAATAGGACGTACATGGTCAGGAAAATGCACAATTTTTTACTGCAACAAACTAAATTAGTAAAGTCAGAAGGGCCCATAGAAGCAAGTCAGAGAAACAATTTGTTGATTGCATGAGCCCCAATATTGCAATAAAGTGAGAGTGTAGTATTAATATTTACATATCCTTTTTAATTTCCTATGGCAATCATTATCTGAGAAGATAAGATACTTGCATATGGCATTTGTTGTTTAGATTAATAGGCACAAGTGGTGTTTTATAGATTTAAAAAAATGCATGGGCCATAATATGATTGAGACCTGAAACAACCATTGGAGCTTGTCATAATCAGGCCTGGCTAATCCACAGATGAATTGGAATTTAGCATGTATATGCGACATTATCCAGTTTGCACTCTACCATATATAACAAGCATATAATGCCTTAATGGCAATAACTTACAATTTTGAGTTAACTCGATTAAGACACTGTTTAATTTTCCAGTTTAGGATATCTTACATTATTATTTCTGATTCAGTATTTATCTAGCTTAACAGATTAACACTAGTCTTGTAATAATGAACAAGAGTGACAACATAAAATGTGTTTACGACTACTGAGTATGTCTATATGTGTTTGGTTATTTCCTCTCCCTTAGCTTGTACAGCCTTCATCTTCAAAATTATGTATAGTACTAGACAAGTGTCACTTACAGACAATAGACCACTTTCGATATATGCTTTACAAACGATTCAATGCGAGGCTCAGGGGTAAAATTGCACAGTAAATCGTAATAACAAAATAATACATTAAATGTATTCTTTTGTTATGATTCACTGTGCAACTTTACCCCTAAGCCTCGCATTGAATTGTTTGTGAAGCATATATCGAAAGTTCTCTATTAAACAGTCATGAAAGCTTTTAAAGAATTAAGCCACTTTACTGAAGTTTCTGACCATAAAGGAAAGACGCATTAAACCTTGTTTATTACTTACCTTTATTATTGGAATTAAAAGTTCACTAAATGAATGTTTATATATCCTTTAATTGCAATTAAAGACTGAAAAGGAATATTTAGAAGGACTTTTAACCGGTTTTAACTGAAATTAAAGATTAATTAAAGGAATATTTAGAAGGACTCAAAACTTTAACTGAAATTAAAGATTAATTAAAGGAATGTTTAGTAGGCTTTCATAAACTTATTAAATCTCATTAAAGCGACATTTGGATATTCTTTACAATGCAAATGAAATATAAATGAAATGGTTCATAAATGGCATTTAATTCGACCACAAAAGGCCATTAAAGATCTATTTCATAACTTTCCATGTACCAGTAAAGTCTATTGAAATGCATCATTAATCGAACTTTAATTCATCTTTCTAGCTAATTAAAGTCATTATTTCGTCCTGAAAAACTCAGTAAACTTGTTTGCAAGTTTTTAATTAAATGAACTTTGGAACTTCGGTCTGAACTTCACAACAAAGTCGCTCGCGAAGTTGGGAAGTTGGCGGGGATTTCTTTGCAACCCGGTTCACAAGCGCTACAGAGTGAGACAGACGAACTAAAAGGCTGGATGGTATTTTTCAAATGACAATTAGACGATGATACGTTTTGCTTAATTTATCAAACACTCCAAGCGAACTCGTTTATATTAAGTACCTCCCTCGGACCACTTGGCTGAATGATATAGTTATCGTTATCTATCTCTTATTTGGATGGTGTTAGAATCACCTTATTAATAAGTTATCAGAAATGCAATAATTTTAAATATAACAGACCTTAATGTAGTTACGTTCATTGTTTATTTTCTGCTTTAAAGCAGACGTGGATAATTGAAAACAATGTAATCCAGCTGGGGAAAAAGCTCTTTGACCATGCAGCTATTGTCTACATCCCTGTTTTTAATTGCTCACATCTCTTTTCTCTTAATATTACCCCTACTCTTTCATCAAAATTAGTATGAAGAGAGAATGTATCTATTGAAATATATTTTTAGTAAGCCCCGTTCCACCCTTGAACACAAAAGTTGGTGACTTGGTGACCTAAAACCCCAAAAGAACGGTTAAATAAAAACTCATTACTGTAGGTTTTTTCTTTCATCTAGTGCCCGCAAGTAATTTTTGAAATATTCTAGCTACTAACTACAATATTATTCACATATATGTTGATACTAATCACACTCATATTTCCGTACTGTAATTCAACACCATCACTGAAATGATATGGATGTAGAATGGTTCCGATCGCTTCATATATATTCCAGCAAAAAGATGTAGTTTGGAATGATCAGTTATTTTGCTGTACTGGCGAGCTTGAAATGTTAGCATAAGCAACTCATTGCTAATTAAATCATACCACGTTATGCTATACAATGTAATCAGTCTTGATTGGCTATACAAACAATAAATAGCTGCCAATGATGACAAAAGTGTGTGCAAACCATTAACAACTTTGAGAAATTACACTTTGTCAAATTTCTTACCGGAGTACTTGTATTACTCTGACCAATGGTATCCACCAAGTCAGGCATTCCACGTTCAGATGAATCTGCTGGAATGATGGTGCTCAAGTCAGGGATGACTGAATTTGTAGAACTGTTGGTGTTGGCTATTCAGGCTGAATATACGTATTTTCTATATTGGTTGTTTTTGTGTCGAGGTCTCAACAAGCACAGGAACTCCGTTATTGTCAACACGCTACATAAAAATGTGACATCTAGAATCCTCGTCCCTCCCCTTTGCCAGCTGTGACGTTTATAAACCTATTCTTCTTGTTATCGAAATGCTTCCAGCCCAGTGAAATTCGCCTTTTTATCTTGTTCTTGTTTTTTATTTACATCTGTTTAGAATGTGTCTGCTTTCCATTGTAAAATTATTGGAGGAGTTCAGCGTTTTTTTCTGCCAGGCTTCATTTTGGATGGAGTCAGGCTTTCTCTTACATACAGTCTTCAGGGCATATATGTCTCCCTTTTTCACCAACCCCAACCCTTCTAACACACTCTCAGGTGTAGATACATGTACAATGGCAAAACTGTCCATCTGTTAAAAACAAAATACATGTACTTTTAACAGCGGAACACTCACTGCTGTTATATTACGTACTGATGTACCAACAGCATAAGCCTAACAAGTCTAATATTATAAGTGGATTGTATCCAAACGTATAATGCTTGCAAGGCATTCAGAATATGCTTGGCTGTTCGGTAACTGTTGCACCACAAAATGTCACAACTGATGCAATTGCTAATATTGTTTTCTATATTGAACAATGAAACAAGGACCCTTAACCAAAATATCTACTGACCCAAAACAAACATACAGTTAAATCATTACTGGCCTATTTAATTTTATGACATTGTTGATATGGGACTGTTTGAAAGTGCTTTTATCTTCAGGATAAATAATACAACAATGAAACATGGACACAATCGTCACTGACACAAAACAAACGAAATCACTCATAAAATTAGTGTTAATAATACAACAATGGAACACTTACTATAATAATGAAGTACACTAATAATAAACATATTTATATGCTAGCACTATTTGCCTTATGGCACGCTTTACAATGTGTACTACAAAACATCAAAACATATAATTTAAAACCAATAAAATCTAAATCATTGATGGCACAAAACAAACAGTACATGACACTCAAATTCAGTGAGGTCATTAATAAAAATATTATACAACTGTTCTCCAAAGTGACTAGTACATGCTGGATATTTACCAAGATGTGAAGTTACTTGTATCAGTAAATACCAATTCAGAAAGAAAGCAGTTAAATTTTGTAGTACATAATATTACAGACACCTCTATAATATGGACACTTAGTTCTGTCCCTTCAGTGTCCATAATATATCAGTGATTACACTATATTATAATTTCTAATTGATTTGATTTGGACATTCTGAGGAGTAGGGGGAGGTTTTCGAAACACCCCTGGAATGGAAATTCCAGGTGGCTAGGGGCCGTGGGGTCCAACTAAAAAAAACTCCATGGGAGGTATTGATATTTTCTGGAACGACACGTTTAAAATAACTGTTATGCATTAGTGTGACAATTTCTCCCCTAAAATATTAGCAGTGTGCCATAATTGTCCCACAATATTAACATATTGAAAGTCAATTGTATAATCAAAGCTGTATTCTTTCGAATCTTGTTCTAAATTGCGAGATAATCCTTTTTCAGAATAAATCTAATTGGTATAATCTTACAGCAATAAACATGAGGACGTCACATAACGATCGCATGTAACTTACGGTACTACCAAATTTGGAAGTCAAGTTAAATTATGCACACATGCTCGTTTTTCCGGGAAATCTCTGTCACAGCTGAACAAAAACAAATATGGTGAAGAGGTCCTCATGCAATATTGAACATATAAAATAATTACTTGAAATGAAGTACATGTATGTTCCTCACTAAAAAGGCCAAAGAGGGACAAATGGCCCCCCCAAGTCTACAAAGGTGGCTCAAAGGTTGTTTTATTGCTTAAGAGATCAGTGACACTCATCAAGGAATTAAGCACTTAAAAATATAGTTTGGCAATATCTCCCACTGGCATAGGGAAGGTAAGGGGGATGGTGTCCCCACTTTCAGATTCTGTTTACAGAGAATGACTCAGATAAGTCTTCAACATATCCCAGAAGGTAACCCCCCCCCCCCCCCCCCCAAATATTTAAGTTTGTAAAACTTGATTTCTTTGCTTTATGGATATAAATGTCTGCACTTATAAATTCTTCAAACTTCCTTTTTTCTGTTGAAATTTATCAATTACATCAGCATCAACGTTTCTTCTTTAGAAAACCAATTACCTGTGTGAAAAGGATAATAAACAATAAATAAATATGTCTATTACTTTGAACCATAATGCTAATATTTTCAATAACAACTTAAATAAAAATTGTACAATAATTACACATTTATGATTGATAATTATATTACCATATCACACGTTGAGTCATACATATATATTCAAGTGTACAGCACGTGGGGGTATCTGGTCTGAGATTGTATGCTTCTTCTTGCCGGCCTTCCCCACCTGGACATTTTTGGGGCATTTGACATTTCATGTTTAGAATATTGCAAATGTTTACAAGTTTATAAGTTAAGTATATTTATTGATTACCGGTATTATTAAAAAAGAGAAATAACTGATAAGAACTATGTCAAACACGAATTGGAGTCTTTCATCAGGGGTTCCAAATATTGAGAAAACAAATGAAACCCGAGAGGCGTAGCCTCGAAAGACGAACCATTTGACTGTTGTGTCTAATTATTCAATAGATGGCTTATTATTATTTTTTGATGGCAGTGATTTCAACTAGCGTACTAGTAGAGTAGTGGACAAGAGTTAGTACAAGCAGTCGGAAGGGTAGTGGTTCGAACTCCAGTGGAGGCAGACTTTTTCTTTCTGTCATTCTTTATTTCTTTACATCTTCGCTCCTTACTTGTAGTTTATCGGTATGTAATTAGTTAGTGGTTCATGAATATGATGATTAAGAAATATTGATCACTAGGGTTAGAAACATGATCAAACACAAAGGTTTCACCCGGTATCAAGACCCATGCATGTGACCAAATACAGTTCCTCCATTGGATGACTATCTCATGAATTATTAATGAGTTTGAGAAACAAATATACAACATTGGTGTGTGGTGACCAAAGTACAATGTAGCAGAACACATTGCCCCATTCTTTTCTGTCAAATAGGCCTTTTTATGTGATTTTGATTCATTGTTTGTCTTCCATTCATTCCCCAGGATAGCCTGCATAGCAGCCCTAAAAGGGCAGGAAAGGAGGGGAGAATAGGGCAGAGAGGGAAAATAAAAGGAGGGGGCTGGGGAAGCAATGAGGAAGAGGGAGGGGAATATAGAGTAAGCCCTCTTTCCTCTTCCGTCCCCTTCCCCCTCTCTTTCTCCCCTTTTAGGGCTGCTATACAGGCTACCCCCACACCGCGGCAAAACATCACACCCATGCGCTTGTGATGATCCCAGCACGCGTGCGCCAGTTTTCCACTTAAACCCAGGCCTAAACTGAAACAAACCAATGGCAACCACCCAACTACCCAACCACCACCGTTTTTAGTTTTGTATGGTGAATGTATTATGTTTCACGGAAACCAAGAAAACTACTAAAACGCATAGCCTAAAACTTTAATAGCTCCAAGTTTTCTTTATTTGTAATTCGTTATGAGTTTACTAAGTTTGAACATCATTTAATTAAAAAGTCTCAGCCCTCGGAAACCAGAGCCTTAATTGTTATCGGTCAGCGAATCATATTTTTTTGCTGCAGTGTGGGCTACCCCCAGCCCCAGGATTGATAGGTTGACAAATGCCCCGTCCATGCATCCCCCCTGGGGTCAGTGGTGGGCTTAGAATTGATAGAGCCATTACAGGTATGTTTTTTTCTTTCTCCAGTTTATTGACTAGAGCATTTATTGTACCTATATTGTGGTTTGATCGTGGTAAATACACTATTTGTCACAAACAGGTTTTAGTCTAATTATTGTTCTTTTAGAATAACTGTAAGTGTGCAATAATACAGTGGAAGCTCGACATAGAGCTAATGCTCTGTTAAACTTGATTCAACACTCTTTCCTATGACGAAGACGCACACAGGTTGGTTTGGTTGACAATGAATATCGGCAAAAGTCACCTTTAGCATTTTCTATGAGCTGATACATAGTGATAATCAACGAGCGAGTTTAATTTGACAAGTCTTTCCATGACGTTAATCAGGCATAAAATATATGTTTAAACTACTTACCACATCCATGCCTTTGTCCACCATCTTGCCATGCCACCAGACGAGCTAAAGCGCATGCGTCATGTGCCACGTTTTGAAAACTGGCGATCGCACGTTTTGAAAACTGGCGATAGCACGTTTTAAAACTGGCGATTACAAAAATGTGGATGTCCCTTCTGGGCCACCGTAGGTTAGTGATTTAACCCTGGGGTTACATAGAGCATATCGTGAAGAGGGGGAACATCTTGACAACGTCTACAATTGGCTTCACATCCACAAGGACCACTCTCCTTCTCTTAACATAGGTCCTATCCATTGTCTGTTCCCATGGTCTTTCCTGGTTCCTTCCATGCACTCTTTATGTCCTTCATTAAGTCTGTAACATCCTCCTCACATTCCTTTTCGGTTGGCAAATCTGTCCAATTTGTAGCCTTATTTTTTGGCCTCCCTCCATTGTTAAAGTTTGCTTGTTGAATTATTAATGAGTTTGATAATTGGATTTACAAACCTGAGCCAGAGCCAAGGTTACAGCAGGAAATAGATATCGTTTCCTGATGCATGGTGGTACTGTAATTTATGATGAGTGCATATTTTGTTTGCTTTTGATTTTAAATCAAAGGTTTTATAGACTGATTTTCAACTCCTCAAAATTTATTTCAAAACTAGAAGAAATGAAAACATGTCACCAAAACAAATGAAAACTGAATCTAAGCATGTACGTGTATTTTCTTTTGCAATAATCAGCCTATTTCAAAATATCAATATTGGTCTATTAAACTGGTGTGGTAAACTGGAAACCTATACCTTGCCCTTGTTTTCTGTTTGCCGGGTTTCAAAACCATTCCACTCTATTAACTATGATTTTTATAATATTAAAAATACAATAACAATGAATACACAAAGGTCAATCAGCCAAAACATACTTGCTCAATTCCAAAAGCAGAGGCAGTCAATGTTTCAAAAGTCAAAAGCTTTGTTAAAGCTTGTAGGAATGTTGGGAGAACACAAGAAATGCTTCAAAATCAAGGCACATGATTTAAAGCATTTCAAGTGTTCTCCCCAAATTCTGCATGTACTGCTGTACTGCTGTACCTGCATATAAAGGCCCTTGAATATCTAAAGAGCAATATTGATTGAAATTTTAGTTGTGATATTTGTGAAATAAAGGTTATTCAATAGCAATGGCAATGTACGTGTCAAAAAATGAAATAAATATCTACAGTCAAAACAGGAAAGGTTGCCTTGCAGAAAAGTCTATAATTAGTGACCAATATCATTTACAGCTCATCCAATGAAGAAGTTTACATTGTATTCATTGAAAACATGTCACAATATCTGATTGATGCAATTTATATTTAGCATGGTGCTTTTTTTAGGGGGGGGGGGGGGGTGCGTTTCTTTTTCTTTTTTTTTGGCCATAGGAATCGGTTAATACTGGTATATAAACATGATAAACATACAGGTATTATATATATGTACCTGGACTTGAGTTCTTTCATCTGCTGCTATCTTTTCTTGATACTGAATTCTCTGATCCTAAGTAATTATAACAGCCATTGTTTAAATAATATTGATTTTTAAAAAGCTTTGATAATCACATATCTGTATGCAATCATGGCTCTGTATTGGCAGGTCACAGTTGAACAGTTGAAAAGCTGGACAAAGGAAGTGATGAATTTCAACAACCTAATTAAATGTTTATCAAGGGTGGTCTGTGGTCTGACAAGTCTGAAATTAGTCTAAATTTCAAGACAGACTTTAAGGTCACTGTCAGTGGCAATGTTGGAAATACCATGCTATGGTTACTGATTGGTTGAAGGTTAGCATTCCAAACAATCCAAAAATTGAAGAATAGAAATAATAACAACAAAAAGACAGCGAGGGAATTCGAACCTAGACTCAAGTAACAATAATGAATGAATAAACATCAATGGCATGAAAGATTTTTTTTTTTAAAGCAACAAGTAACTTCATACTTACTCTCATTCTGTCTGTCTCTTAGGAGACCTCATACTCTCTGTCTTGAGTGGCCCTCAACAAACCTGTGGTAGGAGGATTGGGGGGACTGGTGAGTGTCAGGAAGTGATTGATAAGATAATAACGAGCTAAGCTAATAGAAAGGTGTAGTTTCCTTTGTGTTGACGGGTAAGGAAAGATAAGTGCGTGTATGAAAAGGATAGTGTTGAAAAAGGAATGTAAGGTCGGTGGCGTGGGCCAAACAAATTGTTCTCCAAAAGCAATTGGTACCAAGATATAAAAACTACATGGGGTTACAATAAAAGGTGAAAGCTTAGGGCTAGCAATTAGTGTGGAATAAGAGCCGAGAAAAAAGGAAAATGTGTGGGGCTGTGGGGAAATTATAGGAAATATTTGAAACGTGTGGCGGAGAAAAGAAGGGTTTTTGGTAAATGGCGGAAAATGGGGCTGCTTGCTAGGGTAAATGGCTAGTAGAGCTCATACGAAAGCAAACCCAAGTAGAGTTCCCAAAGAGCACAAACACCGATAATTCTCTTCAGGGGTAGTTTATCGGCGTGCTAACACGAGGTTGAGTGTGTTTCAAAAACATCTAGGCCCAGATTGTATCTTGATGCCCTTCCTTTTTAGGTACCCAGCCTTCTGCTTTTCCTGTGCAGCACTTAAGTTCTCCGTAGCCACTGGAAACACTGACAAAAATAAGGATTATCATATCTGAGCATATTTTTAAAAAAAATTGTGTCGGGCGGGTGGGATGCAAGATGTATTTTCAAGATGAATGGCAATGGGAGATCCAGCAATATTGATAAGATAACAGATAGAATAATTGAACGAGTGAACGATGTAGAGTTCCTGATCTATGAAACAAACTTTATTTACATTGCTTCGGACAACCGCGCCCAGACCTGTGTATTTAGACTCGTTCTGCATGTATGAATGATACGGGGTCGAAAATGTTTACGTTGTCTTTAATTGCTGGGTTATACAACAATTTGCGAAAATGCGAGTACTGTTCTGCTATCCTCCATGATTATTAATCAGAACACCACTTCTTGGAATCGTTCCTTTGAGATGGAGAAAACTGTATTTGGCGACTCTGCTTGAAGCATTACTTGAAATTCTAGGCAAATACCTAAGCGATTAAGTTAATTTGTGTACTAGAAAAAGCTTAATACAGGCCCTGTCAAACGCTTTTCACACCGTACGAACCACATACGGTAGAATGTGGCACATGTGCCACATGTGTTTACCACTTTCGGTAAAATGAATGTGGCGAAATGTGGCGAAGCGAAGTCGGTGGCTCTACCACTTTCGGTAAAACAAATCGGTGGCTCTACCACTTTCAGTAAAACGAAAGTGGTGACTCAACCACCTTCGGTAAAATGAATTCGGTATCTCAACTAGCTCGAGCAATGTAACGAGGTACATGTCTATGTAAATGTGGCGCTACGTAACATTCGCAATTCAAGTATATAAAGTCGCAAAGTTTGTAGTGAACATGTAGTTTCTGCTTCCATTTGATTTCATTGACGTTTGAGTAAATGAAAAAGAAGAGAAATAATTGAAAGTCAGATTACCTGTATTTCCATTAAATGTTCATGTCAGTGCCCGTTCGCATTTGTCGGTGATGCTTTGAAAAGCTACACTTTAAAATCAACCTGAACGCGTTAGGTTTTCCTTCATTTAATTCTCTTAACAGAGTAGGGAGATCACGTTTTCCAGCTGTAACAGAAAGTATTAAAAATCAAACCTTTTTGCGGGTGTTTAAAACTCTGAAGATACCACTCCGGCCGATCCTAACTGTGTACTAATTTGTCACGCTTGAAGAGGTTGGCCAATGAGAATAATCAATTCCCACGCTAATTAGTATGCACAAGCAAGTCATAGACGATTAAAACAATGTAAAATTTATTCAAACTATATTGAATCGAAGTAAAATAAAATTATAAAGAAGCAAACATATTCAACATCTCGATCTCTTGTACTGATAAGTGACACACTGTTTATGATAACAAGTTAGCTGGGATTCGAGTTGAGATTTACGTTGTTTGATTTGATTTGATAGAAGCGGAATTCTTCGTTTTCACGTGACGTCACATAATTATGCACGCCGGAAGTAAAAAGTTCTGGTGGATAAACAAGCCGTCGCCTGGTGGATCGTACAAAGCGCTGGGTCACGGATCATCGATATTCTTTGTCCTTTTAAGTGTTTTTTCAATGGGCTATCTTTGTGCAGTTAAAGACTGTGGGCACAATAGCATCAGGCACCAAGGCGAGTATCGTTTTTACAGATTTCCAGGCATCAAAACGAAGCAAGGAGAGGCAATTCGCAAGCTTTGCATAGAGCGAAGACGAGTGTGGCTTGCTCGGATTTTCAGGAGCGACCTAAACGAAAAATCCATTGAAAACACTCGTGTTTGTAGCGATCATTTTATAAAAGGTTAGTCATACAAATAACATTGAGAAAAAGATATGTGCTGCTTGAATGTGATAATTTTTCTTAGGAATTACGGCCGGAATGTTCGCCTTACTCCACGTGGGTTCGCGCCGCTAATTGTCGTAAACATGTCAATCGTAAATTTCACTTTGATATCAGTTCTGTATTCTTTGCTTAGGTGTACCAGCTCATTTAAAATCTACGACAGACCCCGATTGGGCACCATCGATAAATCTTGGGCATAACAATGTCAAGGAAAAAGACGTTCAGACAGCCACGGGACGTAATGATCGCGTTCAAGATAGAGACGCAAAGAAAAGCAAGATTGAAGCTGAAACTGCTAGACTAGAAGCTGAACGACTGGAGGCTGAAAGACTTGAGGCTGAACAAAACAGCGCATCTGAGATACCTAGTAAGTCAGGAATTTCTATTTGAGTTTGAGATTCCTTTCCTCTTAATTTGATTCAATTCAGGCTATTAGTTCATTCAAATGGAACAGCTCTAGCTAGCAACAAATTGACACAATGAAAATCAATAGATAGAAATCAAGCTAATTACTTTAATAACATTACATTCTACCTGAGTACTTGTATTAAAGCTGTTCCTTTTGAATGATATACATCTATATTTAAATAAAAAACTGTTATAGTAATTTCATTTTTTTCTCTTATTTAGTGGACATGGAACCTCAGACTATGGACCAACAGTGCCAGACAGATATTACTGTTGAATTACTGGACATGCAGAATGAATATATGCAGGACTTACAACAACAACTGAGTGAAATGAAAGTGCAGCTAATTTCTTCATCTCAATTCGACGAGGAGAGTTTTAGGGACAACGACGAGAAAACAAAATTTTATACTGGAATCCCTAATTTTTTAATGTTGATGAAAATCTTTAGAATGATTGCTCCACATGTTAAGAAAACCAGTCAAAATGCCCTTCCCCAGTTAAAGGAGTTCCTGCTAGTTCTGGTTAGATTAAGGTTGAACCTCTCCTTACAAGATTTAGCATTTAGATTAAATGTCTCTGTACCAACTGTTAGTAGAATCTTTGATAGATGGATTCATGTAATGAGTACTAGGTTGAAATTCTTCTTAATTAAATGGCCAGAGCGTGAGGAGCTACAGGCAACAATGCCTGCAGTCTTTCAGCGCAATTTTGGCAAGAAAGTTTCTGTCATTATTGACTGCTTTGAGGTATTTACTGAACGACCATCTAGCCTTATTGCAAGGGCAATGACCTGGTCAAACTACAAACACCACAATACAATAAAATTTATCATTGGCATCACTCCCCAAGGAGTAGTTTCCTTTATATCTAAGGCTTGGGGAGGGAGAGTGAGTGACAAACATCTGACAGAACACTCTGGCCTATTGAGAAAGCTCCTCCCAGGGGACATAGTGCTTGCAGATCGGGGATTTGATATTGCTGACAGTGTTGGCTTCTATCAAGCCCAACTCCACATCCCGGCATTCACCAGGGGAAAGAAACAACTTTCTGCAGCAGAGGTTGAGACCACACGCAAAATAGCTAATGTCAGAATACATGTAGAGCGTGTGATTGGCCTAGTGCGGAGAAAATACACCATTCTTCGAGGAATTCTGCCTATTCAGGCTCTAATTACCCGCCCAGGGGATAAACTATCCCCTATTGATAAGATAGCTACTGTTTGTTGTGCTTTGACCAATTTATCTGAGTCTATTGTCCCTTTTGATTAAACAAAAACACTGGATTGCTTCACAAAACATTTATTGTGTAAAAAAAAAGAAGTATAAACACTAAAAGTTCCCAAGACTTTGCACTATTCACTGCTAAATAGTCCTAATGAAACAATAGAATTAGCAGTATGAAGTGGTATTAAACTTGCACACTTTTAGTGTTTATACATTATCAACATAAACAGCTATTGTATTTGTCTCAATCTGTCAAATATATCATATTCAAGATGTACTCTTTCTTAGAGCGCAAACACTATATCCATGAAATAGAATCAAAATGCTACTGTGTAATAGTTCTTATTTAGTGACTATTAGTCACTAAGGCAAGACAAGTAAAGTTGTAATGAAGTATTGTTTCCTTTTGTATTTGATGTTTCTGGTTGAGTGATACTGACTAAATAGTCACTAAATAGAAACTATTAGTTAGTAGCTATTTTGTTTTTATTTCATGGTTTTAGTGTTTTCACTCTAATATGTACAGGACTATGAACATAGCAAGAAAGTTTTTAAACAGTTCATGCAAATATAATATGGTATATTAAATTGTTGTGAAATCATGTCTATAATGTCAATATTATTTTGCACAAATTGAACAAAACCACTTGTCAGGTACTGCATCCAACCCAACACATGTGATGTGAAACCACTGAGTAGGGCATTCAGTGTTGTCACACGCAATCAAACAACTGCCCTCAATTGCCTGCTGGCAAAAGCACCATGATCCATCATCCTCACTTGATGACTCTACAGACTGTGCTGCAACTACTGCTCTTGAATAATACTTGCCTAATAATTCAGGCAGAACTCCCCTCAGAAAGAATTGCTTTGCCTTTTCAAGACAGCTCTCCCATAAGTCACTATCTGGCAAAATTCTTTCAATAAGAATGTCCTTATTCGTCCACACAACAAAGTCACAATATGCTACTCCAGTGACAAAAATTTGGCACTGTACTTGGAAGTAATAGGCATGTTTTTTGTCCAGGTTTATCTTGTCAGTTTCTTTATCAATCTTCATACAAAATTGTGGGTCTGACGACACTGCTTCTGTGATTGTGGCATTCCTGTGTTTGTGTGGGCACTTTATTTCACATATGCCATTCCCACAGCACTCACAGAAGACCAAACCATCTGGCGAAGCGCCTATATATGGCCACTGTTCATTAATGTGTAGCCCACATTCAGCAACTGATAAGTGGACATGTTCATCTGCCACAGCAAATTGGTAGGCTTCCCTTGCAACTTCCTCTTTGTTCACTCCCCATTTTGTAGCAGGGTTGGAAAATCTGTGGGCCTCTGGGTAGCATACACCTTTAATCAGACTTTTTGAGGGATTTTCTTGACTGGTTGAGCATGCAGCCTTGAATTTTGAAGCAGTTACTCTTCCAGCCCTTTGTTCAAACCATTCCTTGGAAGAAGACTGAGATATTGTGGAGGACTCAATAGCTGCTGCTTCATCACAAGATATCTTTAGCTCATTTAGTGCTTCATTGCATTTTTCAAGCAGTTCTTGAAAATTCAGTTCCATATTGTCTTTGTTAAACAAATGGGTCAAGGGTACTGGCAATGTGGGGTTTTGTTTTGGTACATAGTTCTCATTGAAAGGAGGAACCAAGGACAGAATTGCAGGCTTTATTCCACATTGTGAAATGCCCTGATAAAAATCCGATCTTTCTTGAACGGTAGGGACTGGCACATCTCTTCGACGACCCTGTTGTGGCGTTTCAGCCTGCTCTCCAAGTGAACTATATCGTTTCTTTGCAGACGAAAAGTCCATTTCACATACAGGTATGTATGGGATTTGGCGCACGTACGAAGGCATCACCCATTTGCCCTTTTCTTGCGTACATGTTACTGAATTATGCATTCTCACTCCTGCCTCTAAAGCAAAGAGGAGAGCGCCAACATGCGAACAAGCTTCGCATAGTCCAGCCATGCAATTGCAGTGAGCGAAACAAACACTACCATCCTTTTCAACAAGAAGCCAGGTCTTCAATGGCGTATCACGCGCTCGTTGAGAGTGGTTTACTCGTGCCGTTACAACCACTTTGTCGCTTCCTTGTACTTCTTTTGTAAGTATACTATTTACCCATCCAGAGATGAAGAAATTATAGGCATCGAGGGAATTCCAAGCCTTCATTTCCTGGCCAGTTTTCCACGAGGTTTGTATGACCAAGTAGTTCACAATATCGAAATACCCAACACTTGGATAGTCTGTGATATCCTCACTGCAATCTGCCTTTTTTAACGTGTAGGGGTCGAAACCACAGATCTTTACTTTTTCTCGATATCTGGCTTTTGTAGGACCCGTCAAAGTTGAATAATACTTGGAAAATGTGTGAGAAACGCTAGAATTCACAGACGCGGACGCCATTTTGTCGCTTTGTTGATCCACCAGAAGAATCGGTGGTGTGACGTAATTGTTTTTTTGTCACGTGGTTGCAAACGAAGAATTGTGTATGATGTACATGTAGCTTGTTCACAGCGGCCGATTAGTCGATTGCCGGTATGTGATGACATTATAAGCTGACGAATTCGAATGGTTGTATATAAAAAGACAGTGGCTTGTACTTTTATCATCTATTCCTTGCGTGCGAAAAACCTTAACCCTCAAATCGTGGTAGAGAGGAATCTCAAAAACAAGCAAGTGAAATGAAACGGATGATATTAAAATACGCTCGCAAGGAATTGTGGTTAAACGTACTGCCACCATCTTTTTCCGTTCGGTGGATTAGGAAACACTTATGACAGATTATGCCAAACCGAGATGATTATAACTGTTGATTCAATTTGCAAGACCTTTAATAAGATATGCTTGTGTTTCGATAAATACTTTTATCTTGAGACATCCCGTTTCTTCCACCATAGCCTCTAATCCACGATTGAGATTCCATTTCACCTTCCTTTTTGTTGATTTCTTTTAAGCTAATGATCGGGGACGACTTCGATCCAAGTACCACAAATCAGTTTAAATAATTGAAAGTTCACCTGTCAGTAGAAGTCTTTGAAAGATATCACTATTTATTGGTCAGTACTGACCTATTTTGTACCGACTTTTAATAAATAGCCGAATTTATCTCCGTCAGATTACTAAAAAACTGTCTTAGGCGTGTCATTTGTCTCAATATAAATTCGTTTTTTTAAGATTAATGGACCACATCCGTATCAATATACTTTTTGCGAACAATTGGGGATAATCCATCTGCCCAAACCATTCTGTTAAAAATTGAATCTCAGTAGTATAAATTAGGCCGAATCTCCGTCAGATTACTAAAAAACTGTCTTAGGCGTGTCATTTGTCTCAATATAAATTCGTTTTTTTAAGATTAATGGACCACATCTGTATCAATATACTTTTTGCGAACAATTGGGGATAATCCATCTGCCAAAACCATTCTGTTAAAAATTGAATCTCAGTAGTATAAATTAGGCGAAGCACGAAATTATATTAAAAGTGCCACGGTATTTTTGAAGCATAGCCCATAAGTTGTAGCCATTTCTACTTTTCATTTATTTCCTTACTGATTTCGAAAGTAATTTCATGCCGCTGACTAGACAATTCGACCACAATTTGCTTTTATCCTGGAGCATTTACGACCCAAATCGCAAAAAAGCGGGCGGGCAACTTTAAGAATGTCTAGCGATTGAGGTAAATTTCAAATCATGCATAATGCTGTGTTTTTCTCATTTCCTTGCATGTACAAACTTCTAATTGTTTTTAACAAATATTTGCAGAAATATTACTTCTTTCATTTGTCTTCCGAGACTGTGTCAATCTTATGACCGTTTATACATAAACATTGATAGACGTAAAACGCCATTCTCCCTTATTTCAAAAGGATATGAGTTTGATCTACTTATTTTTTAGTTAATCATATATGCACTTTAACCGAGAATCTTTTCAGGAACCCTGAACTATGCGCGAAGGAACCTATTGGACAGTATGGCAACTTGTAACATCAAAATCTCAAGTCACCAAAAACATTGTTACCTGTTAACTTTGACTGGTGAGACCAATGATACCAACTGCAGATACAGGCGGTACTTCGGCAAGGATATTAACATCCTCCACCTTCTGCCCTGTGCTAGAAACTCCACACTCGTTAAAGCTTCCTTGTTGCCTTCCTTTGCCAAAGAAACGTTCGTCTTGAAATTCTTTATGTCCCACTGAAAGGCGCCAATTTCCCCAGGTCTCTGTTCTACGTCAGCATCTTCCTGTATTTGTAACATACACGCATAGTTTTAATAGTAGTTTGTTATTGATAAATAAGTTGATTTTAGCGAAAAGGAACTAACCTTTTTTATTAAAGCATCTGCTAACATTTGAGAGTGTCCTGTTAGGAGGTTGACGTGTTGTTGAGCCTTATCAACTTGATGCTGGCTCATCGAAACTGTTGTTCTCATGTAACTGCATCCCGGAACTGTGCACTGTAAAATTATTTCCTTGCACTGCGTCAAATGGATATGAACTTCGTTCCTATTTATATAGCAAAATTTTGTTATTTTACACAAAGTAGATACTAACTTTAGTATCGTTCATGTTATCACCATGTCCTCGATCTTAAATGTCACACAACGTTTATTTCACTCTCCTACTTTAATAAGTGTTTGTCCGTATGCCTAAAATAGCCGCCTAAAACTACAGATTTTAACTATATCCCCCGCCCCGCCTCCTCCCCCAAAAACACACATTTGAAACACATTTATTCGAAAACTTGCTATTGGAGTGGGAGATACAGATAGAGCAGGAAAGTATGGACTCAAGAGATAAAGCCATAGAGTCAATGTTAACAATTGTTCCTTGTGGTCTAAAAGGTCCTGTTTAAGTAACTTGATTTTTTTACCGCATTCTGAGGTGAGCAGTTTCAAGTGTTGCCCGGCAGTATAATATTGAATGTTTTTCCATTGTGTATAGAACCAGAAGTTGTTAGGGATGCAGTTTGCATGAAAACAACCAATGTGTATTCTCCACGAGCTGATGTTGATGCCCATAGTGGTGAAGTGGAATAACAAGAAAAGTCGGATCTACAAAATAGACCAAAAAGTTAAAAAAGTAACGAATATGTAATGCTAATGAAAGCTAGTAAAAACCATATACGACAATTCTGTCGGTGGTACGTTGGATCTAGCGGAGAGATTTAATCAACAAAAAACATTAATAAGTGAACAAGTCCAGAAACTACAGAAACGCTGATCGAACAACGTGTATATTGAAGAGTTGACAAATTTTCTGGATCAAATTTTTTTGTATGACTGAAAGTTCTGCACGAAATTGTTTTTCACACCGTTTGCTTGCACGGATTTCTTTTCATGAATAGGTTTTTACCATTAGCACATATTGCACAACTGTATAATTATGGTTTGCAAACAGGTTTTTCTAATAGCAATACCGATCTCGCACAAGGCCTTTAAATAAATGAAGTCAGTTATTTTTTGCTCTCCAGTACAACGACGTGATTTGTTACATGTAGCTGCAAAGGGCCTATTTAACAAACAATGCTCTAATAGTGAGTTCGATCCGCAATCAAAGTTTGGGCTGACTGTGGTCCACGCGGTCAAATGAATGAAATGAACATTGAAGAAACTAGACTGGAAAACCCTTGAAAAATATTGATTTTCCTCCAGGATACTAAATTATCAAAGAATACCAAAAGCAAGATTGAAAACGGGAGAAAAGATTTATGCATTTGTCTTTTGAATTGCACGTTTTTACTTGCCGCCTAACTTTACATACATATTGTGTCTGACAGTTAATTGTCTGATCAGTTGTTAAATCGTTTGGTTTTCAATATGAATGACTGAACATTACACATTAGAGCATAGTTTTCTTCATTGCCAATCTGTTCTGAGCCATGTAAAAATATATTCATTTTTTGTGAATCTGATAAACTTAACCATCTGGAATGGAATAACTGTGCAGAGAAGGCAACTAATTGCTGACGCTGGGCGGCATATCGGGGGCAATATGGAAAATAATGTTGGACAGTTTCAATCGTGTCCCATGTACAATCGCAGAAAGGAGAGGGTTTACAATTAATTCTATATAGATGCACATTGAGAGCGCAATGATTTAATCGCAATCTGGTGTGTAAAATCGAGCTATATCGACTCAAGGAAACGTTATAAATTTTGTTATATTTATTCCCACAAAAAGTATTACGTAATCTAGTTTTGAATAAAGACAGAGGTTCGATAGAACGTGTAGCAATATCCAGATTATTCCATGATACTATTGTTGATGGGAAAAACGATGTCTTAAAGCGCTCGGTACGCGTAGAAATTAGCGTAAAATTTTCATTTGATCGTAATGCATATCTTGATCTTTTACTTACTTTTACAGGTAAAAGCTCACGAAGATAGGACGGTATATACGAGTTAACTATTTTATAAAATAAAGTTATTTTATGTAGACATCTCGTTTGTTTTTATTTAAAGAAGGGAGAGTCATTAAATATTATTATTATTGTTGTTGTTGTTATTAGTATTATTATTATTATACCTTCATTAAAGTGTTCTCGAATGCCTTGGGCAGGCATCACATCTGCAGAAAGTTTGGTAATTGTTCTGCCAAAACAAATCCTTTCAGCCACTGGCAGGCAGAACATATTTGGAGTTGGGCCACCGTTTAGGAAGGAGAGTCCGATCAGCTGGCCTAATAGTCTATGGTGTTGTTCTTCTAATCGAACTACATTATTGGTGAAAGACTGTTGACCAGGCTCACCACTCATTAATGAGAACTTCATAATCTCCTGAAATGCAAGAGTAAAAATTCCCGCCTTGCACCCCCTTGGTCGACTGCTGGCTCGCCAATGAAGGACACCTTCGACGCCTTTTTCAGATCTGCTTAATTTTGTATCCTCTCCAACTTCCGGAAGGCATCCTGAAGCATGTGTGTCCTACTAATGGTAAATTGTAAATGCATTCTGTTTGAATTGGGATGTTCCAAAGCATCGACCAGCATGTCTATCTGCGATTCTCCTTTATGGACAGAGATTACGTCTTTAAAGCTGAAATGTACATTTGTATTGAAAAAAAACTTTGTCAAATCTATAGTAGAGCAAACTGTGGAACACTGTGCATGGAGCCACGTTGACTGTCTGAAACAATTATAAATAAATAATCATTCCACACTGAATACGTGACAAGCATTAAAGAGTAAGCCATCTTACTTTTGTGTATTTAACGAGATGAAATACAATCTACACATTTATTTTGACCAGTCCTAATGTAAAAGGGTTGAACTGAATTTGCTGAGTCAGGCATGAAGTTGCCTTGCTCAGAATGAAGAAAAGTAGGGGGGGAAATGAAGTCGCCTTGCTCAGAATGAGTAATAATGGTCACCTGTATTTCCAAACCCGCAACTCTTTTTATATTATCCAGCTAATTAAAAAAGTTAAATTATTGAAATACAGATTTTTAATAAACGTGCAGACACAATTCACAGCTGAATGACATTTTACGACTACGGTACTTGTCTAATAAAAACAAAAAACTAAATATAAAGTACCTTACATTTATTTCTCTTGATGACAGAGCAACGTCTCGCTCAAGATCCCAAAATGTATTCAACTTCTCTTGAGATACTGAAAACAAACAAGTGCTGCTCTAGCGTGTAGTCATGTGATCTGAATTAGGACAACATTGTCACACACTGAATCGGTGTGAGAAGTGGGCGCAAATGATTATAAAATTTATGTAATTTTCTTTGTTTGAAACTGAAAATGCTACTATCTCTATCTCTATCTAGGAAGCAATCAGTACCATTTCAATGTCATTGAATCTTTTGAGAAACTCAATTCAAATTTCCCTCAGTGCTTCTCATCTTCAAATTAGTCATAACTACACGGTGACCGTCAAATCACTGCACAAAACTGTAACAATAACATTGTAGCAATAACTCTGAAATATAAGCGACCAGATATATGGAGCATATATATGCAAAGTATCCCTCAATAAGCTAATGTGATTGAAGGTGCCTCGCTTGTACTGCTGCTATTTCACTTGAATCCCAGAAATGGACTGTATATTGTACATGCAAATGCAGCATTGTTCAACAGTATAGACTTGCGAAAATTTATCGCAAGGAACATTTATCCTTCGTAGCCTTACCAGTACCAAAATCGTCACACAATGTTAAAAGTCTTGCAAGTCTCATCCTTCCTTTCATGAGGGTTGACGGATGAAACTGCTATCCATTTGGCTGAGCCATAATAACAGCTATTGACTCAATTAGACACCGGGTCTCGAATTAATGCCGGATCGATGAGGCCAAATTTTAAATAGGAGCCGGGGGTGTCTAATCGAGTAAACACGGTACATCATAATTTATGCTTATACTACATCTATATCTATATACATGTATATATCATTAATTTGTTATAAATCTATTTTCTCAAAAATGTAAAACATATAAACAAGTGTGTAATAAAACTGAACTTGAACTTGCCAATGAGAATGTGAGCCTTTCTTCATAAGCTCTTGGTGCTTCTACAATTTGCCCATTTCTCCTTTGGAAGACCAAGAGATAAAGGATGGCATTCTCACTAGATAGGAGATACAATGCCCCACACCTATAGCAAAAGCTCGCAGTTTGTAAACGCAGATTTTGCCAACTATAAACAAGTGTTAACTGTAGTTTTATTATTCATAACAAAATAAGAATTTTGCCTCCACTACACAATTCAGACGTACAGTTACGTAGGATACTTGGGCATGTTGATCAGCCGAGCCCCAACATCATTTATTCATATAATTTGTCATAGTTACAGATATCGGTTCTTTAACTTTTAGTCTCAGGCTATTTACTACTATTGATTAATTATTGCGACACTGCCGGATACGAAAACCCAAAACCACTATGTGGATTAAACGGGAACGTATACTCCCACCAATGCAGTGCCGCCAACTCTGGGAGCTGAGGTCATCTAAATACATATATTCTGATGTGATTTAGATTAAACTCAGACGATGCTAACCTAGAATGATTCTCTCTTAAAGCTCTTTATTTCTAAGGCTTCTCATTAGAAGCCTAATAATAATAAAAAATATTTAAATCAAGGTAGCAGGGCTGACCGTAGACTGAATTCTAACTCCTAACGTTCGTCTACTTATGGCACGATACATTACCCATAATTCTCAGCGCTACTCTCCCCAGGCTTCTGTTCCGTGCCAGCAAAATATTCATTTCTGTGAATTTCGTACCTCAAGTAACATAAATTCCACATTTTGCCTCCACTACACTATTCAGACGTACAGTTACGTAGGATACTTGGGCATGTTGATCAGCCGAGCCCCAACATGCATATATATTTACAAAGGTAGGGCCCGAGAGATGAGCCAGTTAGGGGAATTGTGATTATAGTCCAAGGCTTTTAGAAACTTCAAGCCTATTCACTATAGAGTCTTTAACATACATGTCCTTAGCCTTAACAGACCTCCATCTACCATGGCGCTGGAAATTTCTGTCTGGAATACCTGCATTAGCTGCTGAAGTTGCTCCACCAGACCTATTAGAATGCGTGCTAAATTTGGCAATATCAGGGACAATATCTTTGAAAGATTTCTTAAACGATCCTCTATAAGTAGAATAGCTAATGTGCTTATTGATACTCACAAGGCGTTTCTGTTTACGAGTTGACGTAATAGGTCTAAATAAAAATTCGCTGGAATTTTCATTGATCTCAGCCTTAGACATATACAATCTAAGCAACTTAACTGGACAAATGGTCGAGCCTGATTCAGAAATAACAACATTTTGACCATCTCTGAGTTGATCTGTCTTACTCTGTTGAATTTGAACAGAGATATAACCGTTGTTGAATGTAATGTCATTACTACGAATTTGGCATACTTCAGAGCTTCTAAGGAAACCCGAAAATGACAAAATATACATAGCTAAGTTCCTTAGTTGAACAAGATCATCAAAATTAGTCTTGTTGGCAAGCTCTTTCAGGTATTTGATATCCATAGGCTCTTTTCTAAAGGAGATTCCACCACTTAAAAGCCTACTCGCCCCTTCCTTTACCGAAAGGAGAAATGGATGTTCTGTAGGAGAATTAATACCCGCAATATTATGAACCCGGTTGAGGGCATAAAAAACACAATTTATGGTAGAGATAGACTTAGATGCCTCTAGCAAATACTGTAAATACAGTGCTAAATGAAATGGATTAGCCGGAAAATATTCTACTTGTAAGAATTCTTGTGCAAATGCTTTCCATCTTTTGAATGCTCTGAGATAGGCTTGAGTAGTCCCTTTAGCTCTGGAAGCCAGAACTGTATGTTTGGTTTTGTCGTTGGTAGGGATGTCTGATAACCACAACTTGTCAGTAAAAACTTCTGGAGAAAGAAAAATAAGTACATAGAGTGAAAATAAAGACAAAAAGCATTTTAGTATTTGTAGTGAAGTTTTAATAAGTTTCGTAGTATAACAATAACATCACAAGACTCATCCAGGGCTTCACCCAATTGTGTGTTACCCTTTAGGGCACCCCTTTAGGGCCAACTGAAAACACTTTTTCAGCGATTGCATGTTGCACAATTTCTTTCAAAATCTGTGCAAAAACTTATTTAGACAAAAGGCATGTTAGTATTTGTAGTGAGGTTTTAATAAGTTTCGTAATATAACAATAACATCACAATACTCATCCAGGGCTTCACCCAATTCTGTATTCCCCTTTAGGGCACCCCTTTAGGGCCAACTGAAAACACATTTTCAGCGATTGCATGTTGCACAATTTCTTTCAAAATCTGTGCAAAAACTTGAAACACCTTTCCTAGGTGACAGGCTGAAGTCGATTCTCAAAGCAACCGTTATAAAGTTTAGAGGTTTGTTGCCAAATATACAGTTATTGGCTTTACCTCTTATGAACAACTCCGGGTGATTGGTTAATACTATCCAATCTTGGACAAAATCGCTCCAATGTGTCCCGTCTGAACAAAGGACAGGCCAGAAATGAGCCGATTTCCACAGTGGTACGATTAACGTGCCTCCAGCATTGCATACTCTCATATGGTCTATTACCAAGTCAAATAGTCAGGCGGACATAACCAGTTGTTGTCATAACCCCAATCTTGGGAAAATGCGTTTACTCCGCAAGATCCTGGTTGATAATACCTAGTATTAAACTTAGGTAACTTGGCATTGTAATGACATGCGAACCTATCGCACGTGTGTGGACCCCATAAACGGTCAATACTTAGAAATACATCATCGTTAATAGTATAATCATCGTAATCGATTATTCTACTAATTTCATCTGCTTTACAATTCAGCTCTCTTGGAATCCATAGTACATCCAAACTTATACCATTGAGTATACAGGTTTGAAAAATATCTAAAGCAATCAACTGTAGCTTGTCCACCTTAGAACCATTCGTGACAATTTTGGTTACATTTACATTGTCTGTAAACCATGACACTGTTTGGGACTTTAACTGATATGCAAACGCTTTCAAAGACTGTGAGACTGTATACAACTCTCTATATATAAGTAGAACTTTGCGCTGTTTCAAATTCTGACCAATTTTGATGGAAAATCTTTCCTTCGAATTCTAGGATACTTCCACCTGCTGTAGCGGACGCATCGGAATAGACTATTTTAGTCGGTCTATGTTTAATAGGCCATAGAGGAATACCGTTAAGATTGTTAACGTTAGCCTTCCAAAACTTAAGTTCTATTACAGATTCCTTAGTGAGAGTAACAAACGACTGCCAATTGGTAGCGGAATTGATAAGTGCATGAATATTCCTTGTCATAAGTCTAGATACGTTTCCAACACAATTACCTAGTGAAATAACTTTACCGCAGATACTAGCGATTTTCTTAACGTGGAATGTGGAATTTAATGAATCTAACACTTCAATAAGATCTTTAGACAAACTTTGGATTCTTTTATCTGTAGCAGAAATGGTAGCGTCTGAAGTGTTAATTACAACTCCGAGCCAAGTTATTCTTTGTTCTGGATTCCAATGAGATTTATCTTCATTAGGTAGAAAACCAAACTTTAATAGATCTGAATGCACTTGTAAACTGGCTATTTGTGCAGTAATATAACTAGAGGCTGCTGCGAGTCCATCGTCTAGATAGACTACGATAGATTTATCTTCAGATCTCCACTTCTTAACTAACTAACTAACGGTTTCCACGCTTTCGCCTAGTCATTTATAGGGCTGCATTTGACGAGCGGCAGCGAAGTCAGGACAGCTCGCCCTCCAGTGCCCAGATTTACCGCAGGAGAAGCAAATACCAGGTTGTCTTTGCTTTGTCTGTGTGGTATAAAGCTGAGGATTCGTCCTGGAAATTAGAATGGGAATCTGGGAGCTAGTTTGATGACCGGGAGTTTATCTAACTCTTCGTTGGAATGAAGGTCTAGAGGATGTGTAACGCTTATTCAATTTCGCGGCTCTAGCTTCTGCTCTGTAGATCTTTTTCTCATCCTCCTCATCATCTGCTAGATCATGCTGCTTGTATTCAACCACGGTCTTCCAACCAAACGGTGACTTATCTGCCAACAAAATCAATTTCTGTCTCTCTTTTAACAGAGACGTACCTGTATCTAGAGCTTCTTTAGTCTTCTCTAGATCTTTCTGTTGGAGATGATGTTGAGCATCCTCGACCGCTTCTAGTACAGCATTAGTGGATTTATATTGTTCCTCGTTGCTTTTCTTTTTAAATGGGGGCGTTCCATCTGAAGATTTCATCCGCTTGATCTCTCTGATCTGTTCTGCTGCACTTTGTTCATTAGATCTTTTGATGCCTGCCATAGTCGTTGTTATAAGAGTAGTTTGGGAAATTAGGTCTTGATTATTGCGTTCGATGAACTCTTTGACTTCTATTTCTTCCATATTTAAATCAAGGTAGCAGGGCTGACCGTAGACTGAATTCTAACTCCTAACGTTCGTCTACTTATGGCACGATACATTACCCATAATTCTCAGCGCTACTCTCCCCAGGCTTCTGTTCCGTGCCAGCAAAATATTCATTTCTGTGAATTTCGTACCTCAAGTAACATAAATTCCACTTACTGTTGTACATATTTGTTTTTAAACTTGATGGCTTAAGTTTCTGCTTTGATTTAAATATGATTGCATTCACTGATCAATAAAAGGCTGGCTTGCAAAAGTCAAACTGAACTTTCAGACCATTGCCTTTTTTACGAATCAAGTTCTCCTCATGGTCCCTTATAATGCCCACATTTAGTAAAGAGAAGTTATAGATATTCATCTCCAATCCACAGTATCTAAACTTAATTTATACTGCGTGAGGGAAATATTTGAACTTACTTGATGCAAACATCCATAACGTTGTCTTGATTTTCCCAAGACGAATCATATTTGGAAAAACCTTTCCAATTAATCAAGTACTCCACATGTTACAACAGGAAAATACTCATGAGTCGTAAGTTTTTATTGATATCACAAAAACCTCAAGTAAACTCACACAAACTTAGAGAAATCTTGTTACTTACATTGTTTACCTCCCGCTTGGCTATTAACAGCTCTACTTCATAATAATCCGACATAGCTAGAACTTTTCAACCGCACACAGTACATAAACGCTAAAAGCCTTTTGACAACTTTCGCAATTCACTTCGACTTCGAGCAGTGATTCCCGAGAGAGCCTGAGAACAAGTAATTTATGATTGGCAGGTAGATTTGCATTAATTTTATACTATGCCCACCATGGCATGAATTTCTGACAATGCCAATCTGGTGGAGTGCAATTCACAATAATGACAGAAAAGATGATGATCAAAGAAACATTAGCTACCTACTTGAACCTTATCTTTTGAATGTTCACAATATTGAACACAGAACTGCACTTACGCGCCTTATAATCACTGCCTTGAAATTGAAATTAAGAGGCATGAAAAGCCATATCGGAAAGTCAAGGACACAATCTGTCCCAAATGTAAAAGAGAGACTTCTTAACTAAATGTGCAACTTACGAGTCTCTCAGATGCAGTACTATTCCTATCAAAATATATAATTCAGAAAATTTCTTATTAATAGCATTTAAAAATATTAACTTCCTCCTTTTAGCAGACCAAAATAAGTTTACATATTTACAATGTACCATTATATGTTCAAGAGACTCGAGATTCATTTTCTTCACAAATTACACATCTTGGGGCACTAGGTTTAGCATCTGGCGAGTTCCAATGTGAAGCACCTTAGTCTTATCGGGATTAATTAATATACTATTGCTACAGCACCAGTGGGCCACTCTTTGCAGATCTTCTTCCAGTGCTTTGATACTGTCATTCGTATCGTTTCTCGCGAATGACAAGAACAATTTAGAGTAATCTACATATGATTCTAGAGAGCAGTGACGGGTCACAGAAGGTAAGTCGTTTAAGTAAATGGTGAACAACAGAGGTGATAGTATTGCCCCTTGAGGAACGCCATGCATTATATGCAGTGGGCTAGATATACTCGACCCAATACGCACGGCTTGAGACCTTCCAGTCAGGTAGCTGTTAAACCAACTGAGTGCGGAGGGGGATGCTCCAACACCCTCAAGCTTGCGCAATAAAATCGGATGGTTTAAACTATCGAATGCCTTTGAGAGATCGAGCAGAACAAGAATGGACACTTTCTTCTGATCCATTGCGTTTAGAAATGCATCCGTAGTAAGAATGTTTAAGGTCTCTGTAGAATGATACAAGCGATTGCCGCTTTGGTGACGATTTAGGGGCTTGTGTTGAAGTAAATAGGCGGTAAACTGCTTAAGGGCTACTTTTTCGCATACCTTAGATATGGTAGGCAACAGGGACAAGGGGCGATTATTGGGGGCTACTTCATGATCACCTTCTTTCAGAAGGGGGATAACCTCTGCGTGTTTCCAGTTATTCGGATAGGTAGAATTCAGCAAAGAACTGTTAATAATATCGGTTATGACAGGTAGTATGTGATGAAGACAGTCCTTAACAACCCTCATAGAAATGTTATCAGGCCCTGGGGCCTTATTAGAAGGCATTGACGAGATAAGTTTACGGATCTCATGGGTTGATACAGGATGGAAACTAAAGGGCCGGACAGCAGAGTTAGTAGGAGGGTGGACTGGAATGCTGGGATTGACAGAACCTAACTTTGCCAACAGTTCACTCGCGGCCTCTGCTGCATTCTGTCCCACTGAGGTGAAAAACTCATTAAATTCGCCAGCTACTAGATCTGTGTCTTTACTATAAGGGGGTCTTGTTACGAGTTTCGAAGGAAGACATTTCCGGATCGTTGTCCAAATAGAGCCAGTGTTACCTTTATGTCTGTTGATCTCTTCCTGTACATGATTAGTTTCTGCTTGCCTTGACATATCTTTAGCGTTGTTTCGTGCAGTTTTATTCAATAACCAATCTGCAGTGTCGCGTGTGAGCCTGAAGCGTTTTTTTAAGGCATCTCTCTCTCTCATAAATTCCTTTATTTCGTCATTAATAAATGGGACTGAGCGATTTTGAATTTTCACCGATTTTACGGGCGCAAAGCGATCTAGGACATCTGAGAACAGATGATTAAACGTGGATAGTTTTATGTTTACATCTACGGTGCGATAAATCCACTGAAAGGGTACCAGGGAAACTGCTAGGGAGAATAAATTAGGATCATAGTTCTTGTAAGATCTTGTGGTTACGTATGCTGGTGCTACCTTAGGAATTTTCAGATTTAATGTACAATAAACAAGCGAGTGGTCACTAATTCCAACATCAACAACGCCAGACTCGGTGACTAGGTCTTGATCTGAAACTAGGATCAGATCAATAAGTGTTGCGGATCGATCTGTGATCCTTGTTGGTTCGGTAATGACTTGGGATAAATTCCTGTTAGTGCAGAGATCTTCTGTTGCTGTATGTTTTTGGCCCCTTTTGAGGAGATCACAGTTTAGATCGCCCAGTGTTACAATCGGTTTTCCAAGACTTGAATGCGCTGGTATAATTAGGCATGACATTGTCACACAAGCAGCTGAGAGGGCAGTCGGGCGGTCTGTAAGTTACACATATAATAAACGATGTGGCCTTATGCTGCAATTGGAGCCAAAGTTGATGAAGTCCCGATTCAGAAATTTGTGTCAGATGTTTAAGGATTGTACCTTTGATATTGCATTTCACGTAGGCGCATACACCTCCTCCAGCTTTATGAAGACGATCAAGTCTAAACAGCTTATAGCCTTCTAGCTCGACCTATGTGTTCTTGACGGTGGAATTGAACCATGTTTCAGAGACGGTGAAAACGTGAAAGTCATTCTCCTTAACTAATTGCCTGGCTTGGATAAGATGGTTTCTGTTCTTCATTGATTGAATATTAAGATGCGCTATTTTAAGCTTTAGTTTAGCATACGGGTCGGGTCTCTTGTGATTTGTTATGGTTTTAATGCAAATCAGGTTGCTTAAGATGGCAGTGTTGTTTCCTCGAGGTGACGGGGTTAAATCGACTCTTCGTGTGTTAACAGTAGAAATTCTGTGGACCCTTGATCTAACATTCACTCCAGCTCGAGTACCACGAGTTCTTATTATCCCCAGAGACTTCAGGGCTATATAACACTCATCTGACACGTCGTATTTTGACTTCAGCCCGAACAGTTCACATCTTGAATATGTAATTAAGCTGTCAGTGGTGCGTGAATTTAAATTCATGAAGCATTCCCTTGAATGTTGAGTCAGATTATCAGCAAAGTCCGGTCCTGGGTTGACCTCGATATCCATGTAAATGGATAAGTCCAATGTAAAGGGTTTGTTGGGAAGAGCCAGTAACAGAAGTCCATGTTTGGTCATCTTACACACGGAAAAGCTCAAACTTGAGTTTGAATGAGCTTTGACACGCTTGAGCTCTATTCGGTAATTCATATATATTGGCGTAAAATCGTCCGAAGACGAAGTAAAATCTCGCAGAAAAAGCACTTGGTAGTAGATTGAGTCCTTAGAAAGTAAGAAATCTCGTTCTTTCGGTTGTAGACCATTCCAAAGGGATGAAATAACTAGGAACGTACAGAGCGCTAATCTTAAGAGTGCCGCCATGGTGGCGCATACAATAAGGACTCGACCCATGACCCTTGATTGCATGGCGTTGGGTCAGGAAAGGTTACTTTTGAGCGACTTTGAAGATTGAAGCATAGACCATTCACTATTCTGTCTAGAGAAAAACGTTTTTCACAGAGGTACTCCACAACATTCAGAGATTCATTGGTATACAAAAACTCCCAGGGCTCACATGCGCTTTAAGTATTGTCAATACATGTAGGTCACAAGAGAGGTCATGTGTTTCAATACTGCTTGTCTTACGAAAGGAAATTGGCCACTTTAGAAACGAGTAGGGGGTAAGTTCAGTTTTGCCAAGGGGCTTGGGATCATTACTGGGGACAACAATTAATTTTGAAAAGAGCAGTTTTCAAAGCAATCACAGGAGCAACAGCATTCTTTCAAGACCCTAAAACCTAATTATGCATTACCTGGCTTCTCTTCTGGATCTGCCTCTATCGCATCTTGTGCTTCGGAGAATAGTGCTTTTTCCAGTTTCCTCTTGATGGCCAGCTTTAGAATTTTGACATAATGGCATTTTATGAGTTGAACTTACCACATCAAACAACACTAGTTCCATGTGTTGGAGAAATATTGTATGTTTCTCATTGCCACTTGATTGTATCTCATATTCTGATGCCCTGGCTTTGTCCTCAGCTTTTCTTTAAAGGACACTTTCAACCCCCAAATGATATGAAACTTTCTCATGACAAGATACAAAAACAACTAATCAGATTATAACTTGAAATCGGTTCACTGTAACCCAAATCAAGTTTATAAAATGAGCTTTTGTAATCTACATGTACTTTAATCTTTGCCATCCTTTAACGAATAAGTCTGAAAAGCATACCAGGACATTCACACATGGTATTTATCTTCAATGTCAGGGTGTTGTTTTTGTAGTTTTGTTTTAACGAAACTTCAAGGTTCAGTTCAATAGTTATTGACAGTGTGCCCCTTTAACTCCTATCGGTGGTTTTCATCGTCATGACCCTCTATCGCAAAATTGGTTTTGCATTGCTACATTGTAAAATCAAATTTGGCATTTTTGGCCTTGTTGAACTCCCAAAAATACACTTACAACCTCCAATTTTGAAACATTAGATTATTTCCTAACAGAGCTGTGTGCTAATGAATGTACAACAATTTTACAGTACTTTGTAGCGGCCATAAAACGAAAATACAAATAAAGCTTAATTTCCCATCAAAATCATTGGGTTTTACTTCAAAACTGTTTGAATTCTTTTAATGATTTATTGAGTAACAATTACATGGATTGTTATACACACTGGGTCGTTCTGCCATAAAATTCAAAATTCATTTCCTCTGGAACAAAACACCCTATCGACGTGGAATTTTGTGTAGATTTTTATCGATGTCTAGAATATATACAAAGAACAGCTTTGTTGGTCTTATACTTTTAGATATTTGATGGTCACATGTATTTTAAACTTACCTCTGGTACTAGTTGCAGTGCTGGATACTTTAGTAATAGTGTCTTCACAATAACAGGATCCAACACCACTCCCTGCCTCCTGTATGGAAATGTAATTTCCATCAACTCTTTGACAAGACTAACATATATTCGTAGTCTTCCTTCTTTAGGTTTTTTATGTGCCTCTCGCATGTTTCTTGCGTCTCCCCTTCATGCATAGTTGGAATATCACTGGCTGATGTTTTGCTCTTTTTGCATACAGTGGCAGCTGTTTCACCAGTAGCAATACTCTTGGTGGCAGGTCGCTTTGACTTTCCGAGGTTTTTGAACCAATTTTTTATTGCTTCCTGCCATGAGTCCCAGGAAAATATAATATAACCAAAATTTAGTTGAAACACAATTGAAGGGATGTGTGCAAAAGGGGCTTAAATGTTTCCTGATCACATTCTAAATTCTCCTTCGATGTCTTAACTTGTTTTCTAAGGGAGAATTTAGAACGTGATCAACAGTTAGTTGCACCCTTTTTGCACACAGCCCTTCAATTGCAAAAAAAGCATCAGTCTATGAATTGGTACAGTTGTCAGGGCTTTTAATCAGTTTTGGTGTAGCCTGGTAATTTAAGCTGTTTTTCAAGGTACAGCCTTCATGGGATATGGGGGCATTAAATTGTTGGACAAATCACTATAGTTGCTGCCAGGCGACAATTAGCATGGTAGAGAATCCAGCTGCTTCGCTGCTAAAGTCACCCAGACAAAAGAACCGCTGAAGACCTTTACTGCTAGGACTAGTTCTGAGGGGTGATACAATAGCTGTTATTATGGCTGAGCCAAATGCCACGAAACGGTCATTGGTTTCACCCATCTTATCGGGTCATCGACTCGTTCGAAGCTGTTTCAGCTTTGAGCTTGTTTGAGTTAAATTTCCTTTGAAATATTCTTGTTTTACCGGCTGCTTTATCATCTGTCGCTTCATTCGATGCATTAATAGCGATTGTAAGCTGCTGAGTGGCCTAAGGATGGACTAACCGATTTGATAAGGCTGTCGGAATGCAAAGAGGAGTTATTGTGTCAGTTGTTGACTTTAAGGACCTAAGAAGCTTTTGAAGAGATGTCTTGTAGAAATTATCCGTCAAATCATTCCAGTAGCCAAGCACAGACACTGTTTAAAGTGCATATAAGACAAAATTAGTTATACTTGATATTAATTCTACACGAAGTGAATAATCCAAAGGTAAAGGTAGAATATTTCTTGATTTGGGTGTTACGTCTACGAGATATAAAGAAACAAAATTGCATATTTTAAAATTCAAAGTTATGTTTGAAGCTTATCAAAGTAATTTTACAAAAAAAATCTAAATTAGAAAATAGTTTAATGCACAAACACAAAGAAATTTTGTAAATGTTGGTGATGACATCACATCATTAGCACATTGGAAATATAAACCTTTATATATATTAGATGAAATACCCAAATCAAGAAATATTCTACCATTGGACTATCCACTTCATGTACAATCAATATCAAATATATTCTTGCTTTTCTTTAGAAAATAATAGTTTGGGTCATCATCTTATCGGTGATCTCCGTTCAACGTAACTCCATCTCTGTACCATTTTGAAATTGTTGACCCTATAGCCTCTTTGTCCTGATGGCTGATGGGTGTCAAATCGCTGACCATTTGGCTCAAGACGTAATAATAGCTATTCTTCCTTCTGATTGGCCCTCAATTTTGATATGTGCATGTCAGACCAATTTTGATGTATGTCCGATCAAAAGGTTTGGATGGACACACATCCTGCCAAGTTATGTCCAGGCCTGCATGGGGCTAGATATATCTATTGGAATATCAGAGTTGATGTATTGTTTGGAAGACCCCATATTTTGAAAGGAAGCAACAGTATCGTGAGCTTATTCAAACTATCAACGCTAGACGGATTATCTGTTGATCTGTTTTATATTGTCTGTTTTATTGATAATGTTTTTATGGGTTGAAACACCATATCAAGATTTAAACGCTTGAATATGTATCATGCCCTATGGACCCTTTGCACGTGACGTCATGTTGGTGTACAGTTAACAATATATTCCTCGTTAGCTTCTTTTGTTCTGTACACCAACATGGCCGCCATGCCCTTTGTCATTTGAATCTCTGGGGATTGAGTGCAAACCATCTATAACTAAGTCCTTGCAGGAATGTTCCCCAGGGGGTATTTTGTCTGGGTGACTAAAGCAGCTGGATTCTCAAGCATGGAGTGGCTGGTTAATACTGATAGCCCTAGATTATATTATAATAGCAATGATGTTGTCAGTTAAAGATAACAACTTCCAGTACCCAACTTATCAGCAAGAAATGGTTCTGGTTATTTCAAGGGCTACATGTTCCCTTTCTGTTTTAGATGGGTTCAACGTGTGTACCCTAATTGCGGAGCAGATATCCCTTGTGAATTCATTTCTTCTATTTGGGGATAACACCTTCTTCCTCAGCTTAGAAGTAATATCTGCTGAAAACTGAAATGGATAAATAATGTGTTAATAACTAGAAATGCCTAGCTAGTTTATAGGCCTTAATACACTAGTGAATGGATTTTAATCTTGTTAAAAAATGTTTTTAAACCCTGTCTACATAGGGCTTGATACCAATTAAAATAAAATAAATTAAACCTGCTTTTGCTGTAAAATAACTTGAACACATACCATCAACTGTGTACTCTGGGTATCTGGCTCTGGTGCGCTCTAAAACGCAGCTTTTGGAGAGACTGAGGGGGTCTTTTTCTCGATAATTGGAGTTGATCGGTTGTCAGATACAGGTGTTGATGAGCGAGAAGATGGCAGTGACAGTGAATCAGAGGCTTTGAATGAAGTGGAGGGAGATCAGCAGTGCAGTGGCGTTGATGGTGGAGACAATGAATGTGTACTCGATGACATATTCTGGAAGAGAGCAATTTGCAGTAATTAAATATATAATATAGCTGCAACAGTACAATCAGATTATATAGCATCCTCGAGAATGTTTGTTACATGTATAAGCCTACATTATAAACCAAATGAAGAACCCTCAAATCAATGTTTTCTATTTTCTGAACGTACCACATGTAAGATCATTATTTTCAGAACATTGAAGAAATGCTAAAAATATTCACCTTGGACTGGTGTTTAGCATTTCTCTCATGCATGTTAATTTTTTTTTGTAGCATAATACTTGCTACATATATTGAAAATTGAAATATATTATTCATGTAGGTTGGATTTTTCTGTGAAATATGTGAACATTATTATGTAACATACAGCACACTATACCTTTGTACGGTCTTTATAGGCTTTCAAAACTTTCCGAAGCAACACTATATGTCCGCCTTTCAAACCACAAGCTTTCAACAGATCATCTCTTGTGCTTTCTAGCATTTCTGCAGTGTTGAGATGTTTGAAATATAAAACAAAAATGAGCAATTAAAAAGGGGATTTTAAGATTTGAAGCCCTTTGGCTTTTTGATTTCATTTCCCAACACCACTCCCATTTCCTGACCAGTTCCTTATATTAAAAGTTACAAATTGGTACAGTCTTGGGACAGGTCAAGAATAAAGGAGCACTGTCATTCAAATTCAACCTTCGTTAAAACAAAACTGAATAAACAATGGAAACAATGCCCTGAAATCGAAGAAGAGTACTATGCATGTGACTGCCCCAATATAGTTTATTTTCTTTAGATAAAGGATTGAAAAGTTTAAAGTGGATTACAAAAGCTAATTCTAGAATCTTGATTTATGAACTGTCCCTGAGTTATTTCCCTTGAAAGTTGTATTTTTCATCGACTCGAATATTTGCCATCCTCCAATTTTTACCAACACACCTGGAAAGCATACTCTGCTAATCTGAGTAGTTATTAATGTTTATCATTTGGCAGTTGACAGTGCCCCTTTAAAAGCATAGCCAATGAATGATTACCATTCACACACAAACCAAATAGCTCTTATAATTATTTTATACATCAATACATTCTCATGTTTATCAGAACTACTCCAGAACCCTCACTTGTTATTTATATCTTCATGTACTGAATCGGCTCAAACGCTCAAAAAGGTCCGTGGCGCAGAATTCCTGTTATGCCTTTAATATGGCGGCCATCTTGCTGATTTACCAAGCTAAGCCAATGAAGTCTACGCTTATGTTGCCTCTGGCTCTGCGAGATATCCCATTCACGTACAGATCGAACATTTTTTTATGAGACCGAAGCAGCCAAAAACTGAAAAGGTAGCAAAAGGGTGGTTAAGTGTTAGTAAAAGGATGCCATGCGGTCTCGACGGATTCATCTCAACGCTACTCGCTAGCTTACCTTCCACGGCGGATTGCATGTAAAAGAGCCCTCTAGTTCCAGCTAGAATAAGCCGGGCTAGGGGCCATATATAGTTTTTACCGTGATAGGTTTAAAAGTTACTCAAGTAGTCAAGATCATGCAGACTGTATTCAAATAGCTAGGTGTTACATTTTTTATACAAATGCCACATGGCGGAGCTAGATATCTACATTACACATATCTTACCTTATCTTCTTGTAATTTTTCCAAAACTATCTTTCTCAAGAAACAAGAGATTCATAAAGTTCTGGTTCGAATACCTTAAAAAAACGAGAACATAGTTTTAAAGCAAAACTCAAAAGCTTTATACGCAGCTCTTGTTTCATTAGAAGTTTGGCTGGAGTTTCCTTGGTGACTTGATGTGGGGTTGTTCTGTAGTTGCGCAGCATTGTTGGCAAGGTTTGGCGCCAGTCTTTGTTGGCTGCCTTCGATGTCAACACATGTTTTAGCAAGACTTGGTTGAATCGCTCAACTTGTCCGTTTGCTTGGAGCCAGTACTCTGTAACTGTCTTCAGGTTTACTCCCCAGGACTTCAGGGTTTCTCTACTGATGTGAAGTATGAGGCGTTGTCAGACTTTATCTGTTTGGGGTACCCATGCGTGGCAAAAACAGAATCAAGCCAGCGTAGTATAGCTGCTGCTGTCACTGCTTTCAATATCTTCACTTTTGGCCACCTTGAGTAGTAATCAGTTAAAACAACTACTGATTCACCTGTTGGGAATGGTCCACATACATCGATCGCAAGGTGTGTCCAACATTCCTCTGGTAGCTCAGTAGGGCGTACCGGTTCGGTTCGCTCAGGTTTGGCTGTGATTTGGCATGGGTGACAGGTTTTGATGTGGTGCTCTATATCTCTATCCATCATAGGCCACCATAACTTAGAGCGTATGCGCTGCTTGCATCTTGTTATGCTTGCATGAACTTCATGTGCGAGGGCGACAGCTTGTAGTCTGAGATTTTTCGGTAAGACAATTCGGTTCCCACGTAAGACTATGTATTCTGTTATGCACAGTTGTTGATAATACATGATTATTGTTTAGGACTGAATCTTCCAGTGTACTTCCTTTGAGTATAATTATAGCATGCTCAAGATCAACCATGCGAGAGAAAAATGAACGATTATTGATTTTAATAACGAAAATAAACTACTTTGTGCATGCATTGAGCAATAAATTGATGTTTGTCTGCTCTTGAAAACTGTTCACTTCACATATCAGATCATACCAGATAATATTATTACACATTTTAATGCCACAAGTACATGTATGGTAGCTGGTTATTGTTTATAAATATACAGCTACCATGTATTTTAAATATTGTTATGGACAGATTACAAACAGCAAGTAACAAGCGGCATTCATAGACCCAAATGAATTGTAGTTATGACTGTTTTGCTGAACAATATATACAGTGTAATTTGAAGATCGATTACCAGGAGACCATTAGTATTTGTCTTAAAGTTTGTGACCCAAAAACAAATGAGTTCACCAGACTTACAACTGCCACTACAATATGTTTCAGTCTGGGAATGTCGCTTGCTGTTTGTCAGGGTAAACCATTTTGAAATAGCGATGTACAGTACATGCATGTATATACATGTATATATATACAGTACCTCTCTGGTAAATGCCACGGTCATTCATGGTTTGAGTCACTGTGCCAACTATAATAGGTTTATAAGAATTTTATAGGTTAGCTTAACTATATTTTTGTTTACTCAACATATTTCACAATGTAATGTAGTGAATTCATGATAAATTAGAAGTTGTACAACCAGTTGTACTACTCATACCAACCTTGATGACCAACTTCATAGAACTGGGGACCACGAATGCACACTGCAAACATACAATACAACATTTCAAATACTCGATTAGAAAATAATTATTATGGAGCAGGCATGGTTGCATGGACATGGTCTTGATGTGTATTATGATTCCAAAAACTCTACTATATTAAATAATATATAAGCCAAGTTTATATCTTTTCCTGTAAAGGATTTTTGTCAGGTTTTCCAAATTGTAAATTTTGACTATGGTCCTTGTCTAATTCAAGCTAGTTATTAAGTCGAACCTTTTTGGGACACCTTCCAAAAATATATTGCAACAGAACATGTAATATAGAAATAGAGTATCAAAATGTGCTGTATGACACAAAAATCAATAAGTAAGGGTCAATTTTGTAGAGGGACATTACAATTATTTTAAAATGTAATACATTTTGATATAAGTACAGTGCTGTTCGAAAGTAACGCAACCGAATTTCGTCGTTCTTTGTTTACGATTTGAAAATTCGTCGAAATTTCGCGTGTGAATACGTCGAAATTTCAATGAATTTTCGTTGAGCATATCGAAATTTCGAACAGGACCGGCCGAAATTACGGTAATATTTACACACCGAAATTTCAGTAATATGGGTCGTACGCCGAAATTTTGACGAATTTTTGTTTAACATATCGAAATTTCGAACAGGACCGACCGAAATTACGGTAATATTTACACACCGAAATTTCGATAATTGGGGTAAAAACTCCGAGACAGCAGCCCAAAACATTTTCGCCTTTCACACTACTTTCAGTACTTTATAATATTTATCACCGCCGTTTGCACGTTTGTGTATATCGCCGGCGAAGGCACTTACATGTACCTCCTTGCTATGTATTCTGATAGCCTTACTGAAAATCTTTACTTAAAAATGTAATATGGAAGCCTGAGCTTTCGGCACAAAATAATAACAAACAACGGCCGCTCGATTGCTTCAGTTCCAGTTATAAATACCGGTATTGCGAGGCCAGCTTTATAGTTTGCCGTGCAAAGCATAACACCAAATAAACTTTAGCGTCTGTAGTTTCACGGCACATCCCTGTGTTGCTCAAAGTTTCGGCTCAAATCATTGCAAATGTTCGCGGTCCTAATATAAGGCATATTTTCGAAATTAAAATCTCAAGTTCTTGGCGTCTGAATTTCTCCACGTGCAATCAGTCAGGCGTGAACGTGTCAGTCTGAGTTTTGATCGCTGCACTTTCTGAAGCCAAGTTGGCAATGAAACCGTGTAAAACTATACTCTTAGTCTTACCAGAAAACTTCTACTTGGAAAGTGGAATCCTTTTGGGTTATCAACTTCTTGCGGATTCTTGCGGATTCTTGCGGGTTCTTGCGGCGCAAGAAGTTCTTGCGCGACTTCTTGCGGGTGCGTTATTGTAGTATGTAAACTAATGATTGACATAATTCACCGCTTTCAAGAAATGTATTGATCTCCCGCCACACGAGAGTTTATTTTAATGTTTGCTTCTGATTAGGCTTTAGCACATTCTGCTCGAAAAAAAGGCTATTCTGCTCGAAAGAATTGCCCGAAAAAAAGACTATTCTGCTCGAAATTATGCTCCAAAAGTACTATTATGCTCGAATTTATGCTTCTGAAAATTTGGGGCAGTTGCAGTTTTAGCGTGTACAAGCCGATTATTCCATGTTTTTCATGGATTAGTACTAATTTTACGTTTACGAGCTATAGGTCGGACTTTTTCGGAGCCTGCAATAAAGTTAAGATAAGTTAAAGCATTGGTAACCAACTGTCTTTCTTGTTCTTCTACGTCATGGTCAATGATTTCTGTTTGTTCCGCCGCCATCTTTGTTTTGCTCGTATCCAGCTCCCTCTCGTCCCCACTTTTCCTTGTTCCCAGGCCCCAAAATATGCAAAATGGCCTATTCTGCCCGGATTATGCCCCAATTACGTTTTCTGCTCCTGAGGCCCTATTATGCTCGAAATTCTGCCGGCAGAATGTGCTAAAGCCTACTTCTGATGCGCTGGCGGTTTCTACGTTTCTGTGTTAGTTTTCATATTTTCGCTTTTGATGCCGGCTTCGATTAGAACTCCAAACAATTCGAGGCTTTGGTTCGCACTTAGTTATATTACCCCAGAAGAAATGTCGGATAGATTCTTTCTTTAGTAGTTTCACTTCTAGAGCAACACAAACACGCGAAAGGTCTCGTTTTAATATAGCACCCAGAAAATTGTCTACATTGTGTAAGTAATTTGTCACGCTTCAGGAGTTTGACCAATGAGAGGAAAGCTGTCCCACGGTCATTAGTATGCAAAAGACTGGTTTCAGATCAACAACGCTGAGCTAAACTTTTTTCGCTAGAATTAAGTTTAAGTTTCACCTATTAAATTCAGTGAAATAGACGCATTTTCTTTTGGTTTTGCACCTACAATGACAGGGACTGAATTTTTAATCTTACTCGACCTTTGAAATACTTGAAATGGAATAAACTGTCGGCTGCACCGATCGACAACTAAATATTATGTACCTAATTACTTCTAAAACTTGCCTTTAATGATCACTTAACTACTAGAAAAACCGCCAACTGTTGTTGTATCTTCTTCCATTATTTCTGCTTGTCCTTTCGCTTCTTTCTTTACACGTTTCGAAATTCGCTATAACTAACAGAACCGTGCTTATCGGTAACTTGGCGCGATATGACCAGAGTGACCCCTGCCGGCATTCGGAGACCGAAAACATAACACAAACCTGTCAAGTCATCAACGTTAATGGGCCTAAGCGAGTTGAGATGTGCAGAAGCCACCTCGCAAGATTCTGATGTTTACACAAGAAAAACAATGCATTCCTCTAATCTCCCGTGCTTCTGCACTAGAGTGCAAAAGTGTTTAGACGAGCCAAGCGTGTTCCCCCTGTGGTGAGCGCGCTTGGCATCTAAGGTCTGAATTGAACACGCCACGTTATTATCAAGGTTACTGTGTTTGCCAGTTGCAATATTTCTATTCGAAAATTCGAAGTTACGAAGTTTCTATTCGAAAATTCGAAGTTACGAAATTTCTATTCGAAAATTCGAAGTTACGAAATTTATATTCGAAAATTCGACGTTACGAAATTTCTATTCGAAATTCCTTATCGAAATTTCGAAGTGTTTTCGGTAAAACTCGCAGCACTTAAACAATGAAACTTTCGAATTTTCGACGTATTTTCGCAAGTTTTCAAATGTCGTTTGAGAGTTACGAAATTCGGCGAAATTCGGTTGCGTTACTTTCGAACAGCACTGTATGTGTTATATGTACATTGATTTACTTTTTAGTCAGTCAGTCATATAGACAAGACTATCCACACAAAATAAAACCAGTATCCTTTTTTTTAATTTGAGAAGAATTTACTATTAGATGAATTTCAACATTACTCCCTACTGTATGTGTTATTTATCCATATTTGTTAATTTTAAATAATACAATGTATGTGACCTGTAGAGTTGCCCTGTTGAGTGGCTGGAGTATCATCACCTTTAAAATAAATAAAACAAAATAAAATAAGGCCCTGTTTATATGAAGAAAAGTTGGCTCAGGGAACTGGGTCACCCTCCCACTGAGCCAACTTTACCGAGCATTTATTTGTCTTGAGTGAGTGTGGGCACATAATATTGGAATGTGTATGCTCTATGTGTCCCGAGTTGGCCTGGTTAGGTGAGCCAAAGTGTTTATATGAGAAAAAGTTGTCTCGTCCCCAGATCACCAGTTTAAAAGAACCCTCCATTTATTAATAAACACCTTATCAAAATGCATGCACCCTGCCCAACCCAGAGCAATCATGACCAAACAATAATAAATACGTACAATTAAATATGACTAAATAAGTGACAATCTAAATCTGTATAATTTACATATTTTATTAAGCAAAATCACTATCACACATATAGTAAAACAGTACACAATTGAATCACATCATACAAACCACGACTTTGAAGTGGTGGTGTAGATTCTACATGTATTGATGCACTGGTTGAATTATCTATAAACATCAGTCAGGTCAGCTTCACACAGACAAATATATTTCACTTTCAGTTTTCTACAGTTTACTTATCATTAATTTATTAAACATCTTATTTTAGAGGAAAGATCAAAGTCAATTGTTTCTCTTTAAAATGTTTAACTTTAATGCCAATAATTATTAAGTATGCAAAAATAATTTCCATGTTATTTGTATCTCAGTTTCCTGATTGCAATCATCACATGTGAATAAGATACATTTATATTACCCTTTTTGTACTGGCTCCTTAATAGAGGGTTAAAGATACAAAGATAGTTAAAGACGGGACCGCTGAAAAGTGGCCGTGACCACTAATAGAGGTGACTGCCTAATAGAGGTATAATTGACCAAGTTTTACTGGAATATTTTTTTTGGACTTTGAAAAGTGACCACCATGTAGAGGGTCAGGCTGCTTAATAGAGGGCCATTATATAGAGGTTCCACTGTATATACATTAAATTATTCTTACCGATGATTGTGGGTTGTGTGGACCTAATTGCAGGTGTCAATAAAGATGAAATAATATAATAATAATAATGGGTAATATAAATTACAGCATTACCTTAACAAGTAAAAAATCTAATTATCATAATTTATTGACATGTACATGGATATACAGGTACATTGTACATTGTGTATAACATCAGCATGCAGGCCAGCCTATTCCCTAGGCCTTCTGGCTGCATGCAGGCTATATAGTCAACCATGAGCCATGCAGAAAATGTCATTTCTCTTTGGATGAGTAAACAAGCTATGTCTGATATACATGTGTCCAGGGAAAGAGAAATTGGTTACTAATCGATAGGAAACAGTCTATTGTTTGTGCTGTCAAGTGCCAGCCAATCGGATCTCCCTAGATTAGTTGAATATGTAATGAGCGTCTTGTTTATAAGGGAATGTGTTAGGATTATTCAGTTATTGTGTTTCTGATCTCACTCAAATATACATGTAATGGCTAATTTTAGGTAAGCTGGATATCAAGTAAATAAAGTAGACTGCATGGGCTAGCTGATTAGAACCATTCCACCGCATATGTGCTTGTGTGTTGATCTTATTAAAATTAGGCAATAATAATTATGAACTACATGTACATGTATAACTATGAAATCCGTCATAGTCAGAGCCAGACAAAGTTTTTAACTTGGACCATATGGAAATCCAACAGACAACATTGTTGAAATAGACCCTCTTATGCAGGAGTTTACTGTGAACTATTCTATTCTAAACCCTAACATCAGTTAGGGTTACAAAAATGAACTGGTTTAAAAAAATGAACCACAACAGTATATAACAAAACTGCAGCCTGAACAGTTCTTTATTACTCGGGCTGCCTGTGGCAGCACCGAGTCTTAAAATGCAAGTGGTTATTTTTTTTATTTTGTGCCAATCTCGTTCCCAGAGCCCGCGATCTTCTGGCCAGCGCCAAGATACAGAGCTCTGGGATAATCTATATCGAGGTCAAATTTGATTGGCTAGCATATCTCACCGGAAGTAAATTAACAACGACGCCATGGAGTTGCTTCGTTCGATCGGCCATATAAAGACCGGCCTAAAAAGTGGTGAAAAAATCGCTAAAAATCAAGTTTGTCATTCTTGCCGTTGCTGCAGTCAAGTAAGTAATCATCGTGTTGAACTGTCTGGATAAAAAATCAAGAAGAGACACATTCTGAAGGCTTTTAAGAACGATATGTCAGGTCAGATGTTCGGGAGAATCTTTGACGAAATTCAACTGCTGAAATATTTACCAGATTAATTAGAACTGCGAGGGAAAAATTGCCACTAGGTAAATTGCTGATTTAGTGATTGAAATTAGTTTTGAATACCTGACTTTATACTCTGGGCAGATGCGGAAATAAAAACAATGAGTGAAAACTATAATAAAACGTGTGTGCATCTTTTTGTGAAGTGAAAACAAGAATAAAACGTGTTTTATCTTTGCATAAGTATTTACTATTAGGCCTATATCCCGGGCCTACATGTAGTAGATGAATAATAACTATCATTCAGCCTTGAGCAGAAGAAAACTGAGAAAGTCCACTTCAGCACAATGATAACAGCAACATGTAATATACTGGTACGGTTCTATTTTATATTATTTCTATTTTATATTATTTCTATTTTATTCTATTTTATCAATGTTTTTAAATCACAGATAGACATACAGATATATGTATTTACAACTTAGTTAGAATTAGGGGTCACAGAAGAATGTGTATATCCATCAGTTTTACCTTTTTAATCATAGATATAGATACATAGATTGTTTTAATTTACTCTTTAATTTGTGTCCCAAATTCCCTTTTTTTGCTAAATACCTTTAGACACGTTAATAAAGTTATTATTATTATTATTATTATTACACATATAACTCCCCCACCCCGGCATTTGTGGGGCACTTGATATTTTTGAATTCAGAGCATTGCAAGTACCTCATTGGGTCAGTCTCGTGGGGGTCAGCTAAGCTATGCAAATGCCCCTCTGGGCTTTGGAACAAGTATAAATCTCTTATACAGGGTTGCCACTAACCTGAGTATCAGGGGGAGGGGAAGGCCTGATACTCAGGTTAGGTTGCCACAGGTCAGGGAAAAGTCAGGGGAAAAAATGTTTTTCAAGGTCAGGGAATTTTGCATCTGGTCAGAGAAATTCTAAATTTCTTGTCAAAGTCACCAAGAAGTCGGGGAATTTTATATTTAGGTTTCCATGATGGCCTCTCATGCCTCAAAGTGTCTGCAAGGGGAGGCTACAGGTTTTGATATTTAATGACGTTTGTTTTGGATGAGGGAATGTTGAACAGTCTTATTATGGTCAGTGAAAATTGTTTTCTGGTCGGGGAAAAGTAAGGGGAATTTTTTTTCTTGATGGGTGGCAACCATGTTATAAACACTTACTATTTTGACTCTCTTTGACCAATTCCCCACCTCCCAACTTTTCTTTGCTGGCAAATGCCCCATCCCTGGGACAGAAACTCAGTCAATACCCCACATACAAAAATGTATGCCTGGGAAGATGGGCAGATTTGGAATCGATAGAGCCATTACCAGTGATAAATTATTTTCTTTATACCTTTAGATGCCAATCATAATTATTGGAAAGAATGTGATGTAAAGTGGTAAGCTGTAGTGCTAAGTGTGTGCAAGCCCTACAAGGGAAAGAGAAAAAATGTATAGGCTGCTTCGCTCGATCCCTACCAGTCAGCCTGCACAATTTATTTTTCTGCTCCTTTGCACTTGCACTGTGGTGGAAGTGGATATATTACATCACCTTTAGGGTTATTCTTCCTACAATCTCACAAGTAAAAATATCACCAATTGGTGTGTCAAATGCAGAAATGCAAGAGAAAACCCCAATGAAAACTCCTCACAAATCCTACTAAAAGCAAGCCACGTATTTTTCAGCCACCCTCAGACCTCAGGATGTCCTTTGGCTTTCTACCAGTGGCCAATTTGACCAAAGTTTCCATTCAAAATCCTACAAGAGAAATTGCTGCAGGCCATCGGCAAAGCCGCAGAATCTTCCCAAATGGCATTCTGGGGAAAGCTTGAGCCATTGACTTTATGGTTTGGCAGTTTGTAACTGAACAGGGCTAGATAGATAGATAGATAGATAGATGTGTTTATTGGCACCATATACAAATTGTACCTAGGTCTCAGACCTGCTGAGAAAGCTAACAAACGTAAGGTAAGATACATGTATAGGAGTATATGTGTTATATGTAGTTATTTTAACTATTATTTTTGCGTTTTTTGAAGCAGTCATGTATATATTTACAAACTTCTTTTTGTAATATTAAAGGCGGATCTATTAGTAAATTAAAAACTACATTTTCGTTTTGATATTTCGGTTTCTGTAAATTTAATTTTCTATTCACAACATTGATTGTGCTTTCCCTTAAGTCATTGTAAAGGGGGCATCTCAATACAAAATGTAGTTTGTCTTCTACTTCTTGTTTGTCACATTTTTGGCAAATTCGTTCTTCTGGTTTTAGGTAGGGCCTAGAATGTCGACCTTTTTCAATTTCGAGGGCGTGGTTACTTATTCTTAGACGAGTTAGAGCTACTCGATGATCAATGTTATGAACATTACAAAGGTATGGCTCAAGCGAATAGTTAATTTTAAAAGTACGATAAGTACGAAGTTTATTGCGTTGTCCTTCTTTTCTATCATCGTCGTTGATTTGGCTAAGCCAGCATTGGTATTCGATATCTTTTAATCTTTGTTTGAATAATTTTTCATAAGGCTTTTGAATTACTGGGTTGACTGGAGGATCATTCCAGATGTCTCCGAGACCAACCGTGAATATGGCAGTTTTCATTTTCTGATACCAATCAGTTTTGTTATTGCCGTCTCTGCTATCTATATATGTGTCCTGCGATAAACATGTACGTTCTGGGTTATTCAGCTTGAGCCAGAACTTATAACTCCTTGTTTTTGCTTCCACCGAAAGAGGATATCTTCCAAGCTCTGCTTGGCAAGCGTTATTAGTTGCATTTTTGCTTACTCCTAGTAGAAGTTTACAGAACTTTGTGTGCACTATTTCTATTGGGTCTCTCTCTGTAGACTTTGTTATGTCTGCCCCCCAGATTTCACTGCCATAGAGAAGAATTGGTTTAATTAGGCAATCAAAGAGGCGTAAAGTTAATTTAATATCCGTTCGGAAATTTTTACCCATGGATTTCTTCAGTTTAAATAGAGCCTTCAGCGCTATCTTTTTCAATTCAGTTTTAGCAAGGTTAAAACTACCTATCGTGCTAAACATTAAGCCGAGGTACTTATATGAAGTAACGTTCTCGATTTCATTTCCCCAGTATCTAAACTTATACTTGTTCATCGATTTACCGGTATTGTTGAACACTAAGATCTTTGTTTTTTCTAAGTTAACTTGCATTCCGTTTTCATTAGTAAATTCTTCAACACCTTTCAGATAGTTTTGTAGCTGGATGGCATTGTTTGCCATAATAACAAGGTCATCCGCATATAGTAGACAGTTAATATTCATTCCATTTATTATCAGTGGTTCATTCGTATCAGCTTTTTCAGCAATTGTTTTAGGAAGGTCATGTAGGAATAGATTGAACAGTGTTGGCGAGAGAATGCACCCTTGCTTCACACCTTTAAAGCATTGAAATGTTTCAGTGATTTGGCCATCGACTTTGACAGCGGCACAGTCATTGTTGTACATTGTTTTCAATATTGACAAAAAGTCACCTGTAATCCCTGTATCCTCTACTTTCTTGAATAGCTTACTTCGGGGGATCGTGTCGAAGGCCTTCGAAAAGTCGATAAAACAGGTAAACAGCATATTCCTTCTTTTGTTTGGCTTGCTTTTTACATATTTGTCAATTAGTGTTTTTAATGTAAATATACTATCTATGGTACTATGCTTCTTTCGAAAACCTCCTTGTTCTTTTTTTAAAATATTATTTTTTTCCAAGTAATTGCATAGTCTTTCATTTAAAATTGTCGTAAATATTTTACTAAGACTTGGTGACAACGTAATTCCCCTATAATTGTTGACGTCATCTTGGTCTCCCTTTTTGTGTAGGGGAATAATTAGGCCTGTACACCATTCCTTTGGGTATTGACCCGAACTCAACACTTTATTAAAGATCCTAAGCAGTGGTATTTCTAGTTGATTTTTAGCAAGTAGAATTACTTCATTCAGTATATTATGTATCCCGGGCGATTTTCCTATTTTTAATTTCTTAATTGCGGTTGATAATTCTTGTTTACTAATTTCATAGTCTAGTGGGCCTTTAGTATTATAAGTGCGTTCAGAAGCGGTGGCGTTTGTGGCCTCATGGGGTGGATTTACAGAATTTCCGTTTAACAGCTGATTTTGTTGCTTGAAAAAATCATAAAACACTTCAATTGCGATCGAGTTAGATTTTTTACCTTTTTTCGAAATATTAAAGATGCGATTTATATTTTTCCACGTTTCCTTAGCGTTACTAAAATCGATTTTTCCAATGTTTTTTTCTCTGTAACGGTATTTCTTTTTCTTGCAGAGATTCTTAAACTGTTTCTTTTTCAGACTTAAGTCGTTCCGAAGTGTTATGTTGTCAGGGTGATTGCTAACTTTTTTACCCAGGGATCTTAAGTTGTGTTTTTCTGTTTTACATTCCTTATCAAACCATTCCATGCTCTGTACTTTTTGTATCGTTTTTGACTTTTTATATTTAAGACCGGAATCAAGACTTAGTTGGAAAAGAAATTCGGTAGTCTCCTTAATTGCACTGGATGTATCGTTTGTTTCACAGTCTTCAGAAAGCTTATTTAGTTTATATAAGTATTCAGGGGTGTTAAGGAGAGTGGTTATGCTTTCCTTCGCGCTGTCGTCCCATATTATTCGTTTATATAATGATTTGGAGCAGGGAGCATCCATGTCTATATTTGGAGTCTGGGCGGATTCTCTCGATACTCTTAGGGAGTAGGATATTGAGCAATGATCCGAAAGATATGGAATTAATGGATTTACTTTACAATACTGAAAGCTTTCAATCAGACTTTCATCACTAATGACATAATCAACTGTACTGCTGCCATTATATTTAAAACAAGTTTTCCTTCCTGAACAATCACCTATTATTCTTCCATTTAGAAAGCGCAGGCTTAATGATGTACAGGTGTCGATAAGAGCCCTGCCTCTACTATCAATGACGGAATCTTTTGAATGTCTATTGTTTTTGATATCTTGCAGATAATCGTCCGGTAGATTTAGAAAATCATTATTGTCGTCGACTATAAACTCTTGTAATTCTCCGGTACGCGCATTGAAGTCTCCCTGCAATATAACTTTACCTTTGGTTGCGAAATTTAAAGTTTCTAACTCTAGGTCAGAAATGAAATCTTCATCGGTATATCTTTCTGAGTTTGCGGGGCTTAAGTAAACTGTTCCAAGGTAGATATCCTCTTTCAGTGAAAATATTTTTTTTTTGTCTATTTTACACCATATAACATTTTTGTTCTTGGACGGGGTATAAGTAACCCCTTTGTTTAAAGATTTTCTAATATATAAGGCTAACCCTCCGGCATGCCTGTTTCCCGTTTTATCACGGCATTTAATAAAGTGCACAAATTTGTCGACTGATAATTCTGAGTTAAGATCCGCATGAGTCTCGACCAATCCTATTATGTCATGGCTGTTGAATATTTTGGTCACTTCATTTAGTTGTAATTTGTTTCCGAGGTTACTGCTTTTATAGCCATGTATATTCCACACACCAAATCGCAGGGATCCTGGCATGTTTAAAATAATCCGTGATATAAGCGGAGAAAAAGCAGACCAAAATTAAACTAATTTTCTAAATCGCCTAATAATTAATTATTAAATAATTAGGCAGCAATATCGAATGAATAGCTGAGCCTGATCAGACTCAGATTAAAAACAAACCAACAACGATACCGTCTTTGACGAGTGAATTACGTTACCGGTAATTGTAGTTAGGCTGACTAATAGCTGTGTGTCTGAAATAGTCGGCTAGAACTCTAAAGGCTTCACCGAGAGGTGGATTCCTCTCCTGCTGCTCATCGGCATCGATTCTGTATCCATAATTGAGTTGCTGATTTCTTTCTTCTTTATACCCTTTGTTGTATTGTTCGCTGTTGTTGTGCACGATGTTTTGTTGTGCACGATGTTTTGTTGACCACGACGATGTTGACCATAGTCAGTCATAGTGTCATTGTTGTAGTGATGATAACTGGCTTGATCCCTTCTATTTGGTAATTGTGGGTATTGTCTTCTTCGTGGGCTAAGGTCGCTCTTGCGTCGCATTCCTGGATTTCGAAGCCCCATACATACTTTCAGGTTCGCAACCAATTTCTTCGTTCCTATTTCATTGTTTAGGTGAACGCTGTCGAAGAAGACATTGTGATTGATGAATCCACCAGGGGTTAAGGTGATGTGCCTATTGTCAGAAAATGATACGTTATGCGGGAATGAAGTGCATAGCCTTTCTAGGTGTCGATTTATTTCATCTATTCTGGCATTCTTGCTTTCGTCATCTCTACTGTAAATTAGCCCCGATACAGTAATATTCGCGTTGCTCCATATATCGCGCGTCTTCTGTACGATTGCTTGCATGTTCTTGTACATTTCATCACACCGGATTTTCCCGATATCGTTGGTACCAGTGTGTAAAATGATGTACTTATATTCCATCTGGTCCTGCATGCCATTTAGGTGGTTTAGTAGTTGCTGTGTGCCTCCCGGGATGTACTGTTTGTTTACATAATATTGTGGGGCGAATCGACTTTGTATGATACCTTTTAACATCGAGTCCGACAATATGAGAATGGCTTCTCGGCTCTGACTTCTTTTTGCGGGTTGCTCGATGGTTGCCGTTTCCGTTGTGTTTCTTGGTTGAGATATGTTAGAGTCATTTTGGTTGTTTTCTGGTTCTTGTGTATTGACATCGGTAGGTGCCTGGGGGGTTTGTCGAAGCGCCTCAAATCTATTCGGTGTGGTAATGTCGGGAGTGGATTCCACGTCTGCTAAACTTGCGAATTCATCTTCATCTGACTCCGTTAGTGCTGCTTCAATTGTTTCGTTTACTTGATTCTGCTGTAGTACTATCACTGATTTCCTTAATTCCTCCACCTGTTGTGTCAAATTATGTATTTCTTTTTTCAGGTTGTTAGTGATTTTATTTAGTTCCTTTGTCAACTTAGTGATTTTGTTATCTGCTTCCTCCTTCACAGATTCTAGTTGCGTACGGAAGTCGAAATTCAGCTCTTTTATGGAGTTTTTGTGCCTGCACTCCAGGTCTTTGACCTCGATCATGTATTCATTCACCTCCATCGTTACCGAGGACGCAAAGTTATCGTATTTATCATTGAAGTCCTTCTGTACTTGTCTAAATTTCACGAACTCCTCGTAATGAGGGTCATGCCCTTCATCCTTCCTTCCGATTGATCGGGGTTTTCTCGCGGCCGATTCTTTGTCGTTTTTATCTTGTGGTAGGTCAACTTTGCGTTTAGGATCATTGCTGTTGGTGGTGGCGCCGCCGCCATCTTTGATTTCTTCCGACTCGCCATTTTGAATTTGGGTTGTAACTATTATAACTTCGTTGTCATTTAAGTTTTCTTTCTCCCTGGTTTTCAGATTCTTGATTTTCGCATCTTTGAGCAACTGTGCTTCTTCAAGACTCTTACATTTTTTGTTGTTACCACCCTTTTTACCAGTGTAGTTCGCTTTGCACTCATCCCAGGATGTACAGATCCCGGCATCTTCTTCATGCCACCATACGTAGTAGGCTGTTTTAGATTTGTTCATATCTGGGTGTTCACTAGATTTGTTTAAGAGAACGATGCGACTTTGTAGCGGGCTTTAGAGATCTAGCAAAGCATTTCAGGTTAGTTGTGATCTAGCAGAGCATATTCTAACCTTAGGGCGCTTGATGCTTGATGCACCTCTAGCCAAACTTGGACTGAGGGGAGGGGGGGGGGGGGGGTAGTTGAGTTAGTACTATGTATTTAACCCAAATTGGCACAGTAGACAATGGGATTTTTGTCCATTACCCACAATGCATTTTGGGATTGGTGCTGCAAAATTGTAAAGAGAAATGCAGTGTCAGAATGCCACGTGGGTTCACAGTCACTTGATGTGTTTTCTGTAAACAAACATGGTAGTTGGATAGATTAAATTGTGTTTCAGTGCTTTTAATAGATTTTAATTGCAAACTGGAAGAGTTTTTAAACCTATTTTTAGCATATTGAACTTGGTAAAATTCAAAGAAATGAAAAACAAAAATTGAAAGTGTTTTTTTACGAAGATTGGAGTCAATAGGCCCTTTGCAGGACCTGGTCATGTGACCTTTTTAGCCTGTCAATCAAAAACATTTTTTTGAAAACTCTATAATTTAGCTTAATTTAACAGAGTTTGTGCCATGGCAAGCCATGCCAGTCAGCAAAAAAAGCCTCACCATTCCTTCAGTTTTAAAGATATGAACCTAAAACTTGGACTTTTTACTAATTTTGGCTTGCTCTTAATTCCATTTCTGGCATTCATGTTGTTCTAGCACCAACTTTTTTTTGATTGACAGGCTAAAAAGGTCACACGACCAGGCCCTGCAAAGGGCCTATCAATCAATGTTATCTGCCATTGAAATAATATTTGCATTATCAGAATTCCAGCATGTCTAGTAGGAAATATTCAAACATTTGTGTAGCTGAAACAAATATATATATGTGTACATTCAGACTTCACACTAACAGGGCAGCTTGTGAACATACATGGTGTGGTCCAGCAGTCTGTTTCCAGGGGCACACTTACTTATGATATATATTGTTTGTCAGATTTGAACCTACTTTAGAGTTTAGGGTCTAGCTTTTGTGTAAAACTGTGGAATTCTGAGTTTATATAGACAGCTCAAAATAATCCATCAGGTTGAAAATGGGTTCATTTTCACAACAACTTGGAAATCCAGGGTTTGGAGCAAACTTGTGTAAAACTGGGTCCAGTTTAGGACCCCATGGCCATGGCTGCACATGCATCGTACCAACTATATATGAGTTCCACCCTGGATTGTAAAAGAACAAGGAAAGAACATATGACCCACTTATACTTTCTAGACCTCGTCATCTATGGGAGGGCAAGGTGATTTGGAGGATGCACCCCCTCTTTTGAGATTATATCAAAATTCAGAAAATACTACTTCAGAGACCTGATTTTCAAAAAATATTGGGGGCCAACCCCCCCTGTGTCCATGGTGCTCATATGGTGCACCCCATTTCAATCCACCCCTGAATCCCCAGAGTCAGGCATTTGATCCGGAATTGTGGCCCAGGGTCAAGGCATTACAAACTGTAGAAGACATTGACTGGTAAAAGTAAAAGTATGAATGAATGAATGAATCTTTATTTAAAACACGGAATCTCTTCAAGTTATACTTGGTTTCCAAGAGAACCGTTACAATAAGTTAATAGTATTTGGACTAATAATATAATTACAAAACTTATGTTAAATATATACATTAAAAATATATTATAAACAGTCCATGACTCCACAAATATCAATATTTTGGAGCTCCGTTCGAAATATGGTTAAACTGTTTGCCTCCTTTGTAAAACTGGGCAAAGAGTTCCAAATTTTTGCTCCACTGTAAGAAAAACTTCTTTTTAGTGCTTCCACTGCATGAAATGGCCTGTATACGAGCCCTTATTCACATCTTATACAATCCGTATACACACATGTGTAAGGCAGATATACGAGGATGGCAGGATGTGTAATGTGTGGATACGGTCCTTATATTTTCAGGGTATGCTTAGAAAATGGCAGGATCTGGTACACTTGTGGCAGGTTTCCTGATATGTCCGTATACGCACCAGTATACGTGTTGTGTACTGTGTGTAACAGGGCGTATAAGAAAGGTTGTGTATAAGGCATGTAACACTTGTGGCAGGTTTCCTGATATGTCCGTATACGCACCAGTATACGTGTTGTGTACTGTGTGTAACAGGGCGTATAAGAAAGGTAGTGTATAAGGCATGTAACACTTGTGGCAGGTTTCCTGATATGTCCGTATACGCAACAGTATACGTGTTGTGTACTGTGTGTAACAGGGCGTATAAGAAAGGTTGTGTATAAGGCGGGTAACACTTGTGGCAGGTTTCCTGTTATGTCCGTATACGCACCAGTATATAATTGTATACTGTGTGAAACAGGATATATAAGGTTGTATATAAGGAAAATAGAAGGATACTTACAGGTGATGTATGTATGATGACCATACTGTTTGGTATAAAAGGAGCTACAATGCTCCGTAGAAGTTTAATTTGAAATCAGTTTTAATTTGCGGTATAAATTATTACGCGATAGTATGACGCTTATTAATCGATAGATTCCAGCCACTAAATCAGATCTTATGAAGAAAAATGATAACGTAAATTCATTTTAACCGTATAGTTCCTTTATTTAAACTTTAAAGGGACAATATTTTTACTTTTTTTACATCATTTCACATGCAGTATTCATGCATGCAGCCCAAGGCATCGGTAATTGTTCTTTATAGTTCAGTGGTTCGATAGAACCCCATTCATCTCAATTCACCTTTTCGATCTGACACCCCTTCTCTCTCTAAAAAACTGAATTAAATAATGAGTTTAGAACATATTTGCTCCTAATACATCTCGATCTAAACTAGATTCAAAACTGATCATCATCAAAGTCCAAGCTATCATCATTTGTTTCATGCACCAGTTCACCATTAATGATGCTTCTTGGCGCACTGTGACCGATACCACCATTGCCGATTCCAGATAAATTTTCTGAGTCACCATCACTGCAAAAAATAAAATGAGAAATATTAGTTTAATTATTCACGAAGCTGGTAACAAACACATTTATATGCCCTTTCCGAAATCAGCCTCTGGGTAAACGTTTGAATTGTCACTTCGTGGCATCCAACAGCGCTAATACTACTAATGTAAACATGCCCCACAAAGTTGAAATTGTCTCAAGTGGATTGACAGCAATTTAAAGCTAAATGCGTCTCGATCGAAACTCACTTTGCAAATTTATACCGGAGGTTTTTCCCCCCCAAAAAACAAGATAATTTTATACCAACAATACACCAAATCCTATCTCTGAAATATGTCTACAATTTGAGATATGATTTTTCAAAGAGAACCACACCAGAGCCGAGTTTTTGGAGAGTGCTTTGTTTACATCGAGAGCGGCCAGAGCTGACTGGCCATGGCGGAATATGCACTATACTTACTCAATGAAAGTTCTTTCCAAGAAATAAAGAAAACAAAGAGGTTGACTCGTGGCAAGCCTAAATATCCACGTGCATTAAGCTGCTGGTTGCGAAATTACTGAAAGTAGCATTACTAAGAGCTAGCTAGTTTCTGTAACAACACAGCTAGTTTATGTAACAACCTACAAGGCATATTTTTACAGTGATTAGTTCATTACCCCCTGGTTATGATACTATTTGTCAACATTTGAATGCAAGTACATGTACATATCCGTTAAGGCCCGTTCATGGGGGTGTGTGAACATGATCTGACGCATGAAGATATGCTTCACCGGTTAGGATGGAAATCTCTACAAGCACGCTACGCTATGTACTGTGTTATCTTTGTATTTAAATGTCTTAATTGTAATGGACCAGTTTTTTTAGTCAATATTACGATAAGACCTCTCATGCCCAAATGGCCTGGATCTCATAAGTTAAGATAGAAACTACAAAGAAAGGCTGTTTTTTACTCAGGGGCAAAATATTTTAATGATCTACCAACATACATTAAAGAAGCATCATCATTGTTAGTTTTTAAAACAAAATGAGATATTTTTTAGATTTTTGAAATTTAAATAATATTGTAGACATTAGTTATAGGATAACTTTGTACATATCTTCACTGCAATATTGTCTGATATTTTTATACTTTGTTATTTAATTTTTCTGATTTCCCAGGGCACCCACTGATAACAGCTTTGGCTGAAGGGTTCATCCTGGTTAAAGAAGATATTATTGTTATTATTACTACTACTTGCCAAATCCTCTTCTCACTTAGTGTCCTATCAGTAAAAAAACATGTAGATTCCCCTTCCTAAAAAGAATGATGCATAATCGGAAGGTATGATTCCAACCATATATAACTTTGCAAGAGTACCATAAAAGCCGCATGCAAAACTACGATGCCTTTCTGGGAAAAAAGGTTCATAAGTGTTCCTACTTAAATTTGAAGCAAAACCTCTTCAGAAGAGATTGGTGTCATTCCAAGTCATTCCAATTAGCCACTTTAGAAACGACTAGGGATTAGGACGAGTTCAATCTCGCAAAGGCGTTTGGGATCGTTACTGGGGACATGCATCATACAGAATACAAACAAACATGGTGAATAACTCATCGAATACTAGCAGAGTAAGCAAAATAAGCTTGAAAGAAGACGCTTTACCAGAAGTGAAGCTTGAGAGATTGGACTTGCCCCAATCCCCTACTCGTCTCTAAGTGGCTAATTGATACTGCAACATCAAATGAAGGGCTGTGTGCAAAAAGGGCATAAGTGACTCTTGATCACGTTCTAAATTCTCCCTTAGAAAACAAAGAAATTGAAGGAGAATTTAGAATGTGATCAAGAGTCACTTATGCCCTTTTTGCACACAGCCCTTCAAGTCTTTAAATCACTCCAAATTATTCTGCCAATTCTTCTCCAGAATTCTTCTGCTAATTCTATTCAAGAATTCTTCTCCAGTTAACTCAAAACATTTTCAAGGGACCTCATTCCATTATGTACAAGACAAAGCGAGGTTTTCTGGCAAAACTATATGAGTGCGAGGTCTGAAATTGTTTGTACCCGCGTATAAGCCACACTCTCAATGTTGGCCCTTGCTTTTCTCCAAAACAGTGTGGCATACATGTAGGTATTTATGGTAAGTTAAAGTTAATTCCCCATAAAAACAACATGAAATCAATAACAAGTTAAAACCTTTATTCCAGAGTGATATCAACGAAACTAAAAAAGAGAAATAAATGAGTGCTGGATATGAACAAAATGCTTTCTTTCATGTTTTCAACTGTCTTATTTAACTGGGAAGTAAAATTATTACCAGTTTTACAAATTTATATTCATAAAAAAATATGTTGTGAGGGAATATGAAATAAAGGCTGGCATTTAAACTTACACAAAGCTTTCAAGCCTCCGAGACAGCAAAATTGCACACTTGAATTTGTTTTTATTCTTTCATTTAAAAGGTTAAGCTGCTTAAAATTAAATGGAAAGGAAAAAAAGAATTTGTTCAGCCATATCACAAGAGGCAAAGACTAGTATGATAAAGTCCCTCTGTTAAATCAATGTTCAATATCCCTGTTCTGGGCCTGGTTTGAAGCAAGTGTAAGAGCTACCCCAGGATTAAATTGCTAACCCAAGATTAAACTGAACAGATTTATCACTATCCTAGGGATAAAGTTACTCTTGCTTCAAACAACCAGGCCCTGGAAATCAATAGTCAATCCCAAAGACAAAGAACAGATTTATAAATTACTGCAATGAGCATGAATCCATGAAGTTCATTCAACCGGTGCTTTACAAATATTAAATCAACTGTACAACAACTTGATTTTCTTTCTGTTCACTGGACCAATTCTTACCAAATAGCTTAGTTTAGTTTTTTAGGGTGAAATCCCATTTTGTTCATATCCAGCACTCATTTTTTTTTTAGTTTTCTTGATATCACTCAGGAATAAGGTTTTAACTTAATTGTCATTGATTTCATGTTGTCTTTATGGGGGATTAACTTTAACTTATCATAAATACCTACATGTGCAGGTATGCTGCACTGTTTTGGAGAAAACCAAGGGCCAAAGTTGGGGGTGTGGCTTATACGTGGGTACAAGCACTTAAATTCAGGCCTTGGACTTGTGTGCATATAGTTTTGCCAGAAAGCCTTGCTTTCTCTTGTACATGCATGTACATAATGGAATGAGGTTCCTTGAAAATGTTGTCAGTTAATTGGAGAAGAATTCTGGAGAAGAATTGGCAGAAGAATTTGGAGTGATTTACAGAAGAAATGACAATGAAAGTTGTAACCATATTCAATGTTGCGGTATCAATAGTCCAGTTTTGTATTCGAAAATTACTGCTGAATGCGATGAATATAGACGCATGTACACAGGGTTAGCCTCATTCTGAAGTTAAACATTCTTCAAAAACTCATGAATAATTAATAAGCATTTTGTCCAATCAGATGAAGCAAATCAGTCACGTGCATGCTCCTTTATACCTGATAAAATCTTATCATTCTAAAAGGCCCGCGGAGGGATTTGAATTTTGTCCCAGGGGGAAACGGGGTTAATGATTGAGACAATGGAATTTATATTGATGTTTCAGCTTTCTCATTGAATTGCTAATTAGGATGAACGTTTTATATAAAGAATACTAATGAACATGAAATTTTATATAAAGTTTCATCCTAATTAAGAATTCACTGATAAAGACCCAAAGATAGCAAAAAGTACACGGAACATAAGATACCTCGATAATAAATTTTGCACTAAATTTACTAATATCAGCAGACTACCGAGATACACAGATAATATTTTTTAAATAAAGTTATCCAACTACCATTACTTGTTTACCGAGCCACTGTTTAGTTCCAATTATGAAACCAAACTCAAAGCCGTTAAATAATAAAAACGTGCATTAAACTTACATATTTTGTGCCGGAGTCAAAAATTTAGAGTCTGCCGTCATGTCAGTCACATCGCTTTCCAAGTCTTGAACTTTATCGAGGTAAACCACGACACCAAATCCTTCAAGTGCATTGCGAAACGCCGCTTCAAACAACATAGTATGGTAATTTCTTCATGTCATTCCCTTGAGATGTTCGTAATTGCAGGCGGTGATTACTCGAATATTTTGCATGGCGTTGTGAATACAAAGGTTCAATGGTTCATTAAGTAACTATTCCCTTGAGATGTGCGTCTTTCTTTCATTGCATTCTTAAAGCGTTTTTGAAGCCGTTTAAAACACTCACAGCACGTGTTTTATCAAGTCTAAAAATTCTCGGGCTTCGCCCTCCAATTTTTAAACTTGATAAAACACTGCTGTTCGTGTTTTAAACAGTACTTAAATACCAGCGAGAAGGTGCAAAGCGTGAAACTACAACAACACACAGCGTTGTGAATAGCCCACCTTCTCGCTGGTATTTATGAATGTTTAACTTCAGAATGAGGCTAACCCTGCGTACATGCATCTGTACTCATTGCATTCAGTGGTAATTTTTGAATACGAAACTGGACTATTGGTACGAGTCATTTGGAATGACACCAATCTCTTCTGCAGAGGTTTTGCTTCAAATTTAAGTAGTAGCACTTATGGCCCTTCAACCTTTTTTTTCAAAAAAAGGCATCCTAGTTTGGCATGTGGCCTTTATGGTATTCTAGCAAAGTTATAAATGGTTGGAATCATACCTTTCGCTTATGCATCATTCTTTTCAGGGATGAGAATATACATATTTTTTTACTGATAGTTTTGAATCCAGAGAAAATCATAGGGCAAGCGAGTAGAGGATTTGGGCAAATACAATTTTGAATCACTTGCCCAAGTGGGTGTTGATTTTTTTTTCTAACCTTGCATATCAGAATATAAGTCTATCCATGTACAATGTGTCCATACCAAGTCTACCAACATGTATATACTACCATTTGCAAGCTACTGTTAAGCATGAACCTTTTTCCGTGTTCGTTTTTGTTGAAACCTAGACGTCTGGCGGCACAAACCTTTGCAATTTAACTGCGATAATGGAAACCTTTGACATGTCCCGCCTTCATGTTTCAGCGAGTGGGATTCAGGTTTGGAAACTTTTCAGCTAGATTTTCCTTCACGCTACGCACTAATCATATAAATGTCGGTTCAAGTTAAAGTTTTGGACGCTCAGAATTATGTGAGATGCAAGACATAACGAGCCAGACGCTCTTAGCAACCAATGTTTGACTACGCACCCCGGGGAGATCGCAGAACTGAGTTCTGCGATCTCTGCGGGGTCCTAGTCAACTCTCTACATTCCCATCAATTAAACGCAGCTTGAGTTATCTCTAATCCCTTTAACTATGACAGCCTTCGACGACCACTAACTTAAGTTGAAATCAATCTTATTTTGGTAAACTTGCCCGAGTCGCTAGAAACAAATGAGTTCTATATCCCTGAAGTGCTCAGGCAGACTAAGCTGCCAGGACTTCCCGCTGGATGAACCAACTGGGGATATAGAACTAACTTGAAACCTCTCTTATTTTGGTAAACTTGCCGGAGACGCTAGAAAGAAATGACTGAATTCTATATCCCTGAAGCGCTCAGGCAGACTAAGCTGCCAGGACTTCCCGCTGGATGAACCAACTGGGGATATAGAACTAGCTTGAAATCAATCTTATTTTGGTAAACTTGCCCGAGACGCTAGAAAAAAAAGAGTTCTATATCCCTGAAGCGCTCAGGCAGACTAAGCTGCAAGGACTTCCCGCTGGATGAACCAACTGGGGATATAGAACTAACTTGAAACCTCTCTTATTTTGGTAATTTAAAACTTGCCAGAGTCGCTACAAAAAAATGAGTTCTATATCCCTGAAACGCTCAGGCAGACTAAGCTGCCAGGACTTCCCGCTGGATGAACCAACTGGCGATATAGAACTAACTTGAAATCAATCTTAATTTAGTAAACTTGCGTAGATGCTAGAAAAAAATGAGTCAGTTCTATATCCCTGAAGTGCTCAGGCAGACTAAGCTGCCAGGACTTCCCGCTGGATGAACCAACTGGGGATATAGAACTACATGTAACTTGAAATCAATCTTATTTTAGTAAACTTGCCGGAGACGCTAGATAGAAATGACGAGTTCTATATCCCTGAAGCGCTCAGGCAGACTAAGCTGCCAGGACTTCCCGCTGGATGAACCAACTGGGGATATAGAACTAACTTGAAATCAATCTTATTTTGGTAATTTAAAACTTGCCAGAGACGCTAGATAGAAATGACTGAGTTCTATATCCCTGAAGCGCTCAGGCAGACTAAGCTGCCAGGACTTCCGGCTGGATGAACCAACTGGAGATATAGAACTATAGCTTGAAATAGTAAGTCTTACTGGATTCTCTCCTTCGTAATGTAAATATAAGCATAATAACTCAGTAATAGTTAGGTTTTCTTTTAAATGGTGTTTCGGTTCCCATTGTCACGTTTCTCTGTCCTGTTTAGCTGTCATTTAATTGGCGGCATTTTTAGAAGGCTGTCCAACTCCGGTCTATTATGTTCGTCGCTTGAACCCTGAGTTAGGAGTACCGAAGTGTTCTTGGGTCGAAATCTGTAGTCTAAGTTTCAAACATAAACTAACGCGGAAAAAGGTTCATGCTTAACGGTAGCTTGCAAATGGTAGTATCCATGTACCCATATCAGTATAAAAGTCTACCACATACATGTTATCATATTTTTTGGCTCACTCCTGGTTTCTGGGAAACTACCCACCCACCCCTCCCTTGGATATGCATCCTTCTATTAATGATTAATCATTAAAGGAGAGGGTGAAGTGTGGGGGAGGAGTTTCCCAGAAACCATGTTTGATCCATTTTTTTAGAGGCCTAACAGAATTTGTTGGGTATTCTCCAGTCAGGCCAACTTGCTTTCTTTAGCATATCTTTCAATTTGAAAATGAAAACGAAATGAACCTACATGTAGTTGTCAGTAAAAGGAGTTTAATAAACCGGAATAGCCAGAAAAAAGCTGCTAAGTTTATTACAGACAAACAACAGGGAAAGCTACAAAATTAGTAAGTACAGTATTCACTCACGGATAAGCCACACTCGCGGATAAGCCGCACCCCGAGTTTAGAAGCTTGATTCAGGGAAAAACGTTTTTTGGAAGAATATCAAACATACATGTACATTTTATAAACCTTCATCAGTTTCATCAGACTTTCAAACTGGAGAAAACTCCAAAGTTGTACCTGTAATTTCAGCTCTGAAATAGTATAAACTTCATGTCTACATACTTAGATATATTATTTATCTTTCCATAGTGTTTGTTTACCGGGATCTGGTCATTCAGGTCACTTTTTAGATCGAATTTTACATAACGAAGCCAACAGTCTGTAGCTTAGTAACCAGGCACCTGTTGGAAGAGAGAGAACTGGACACTGAAAGTTTGTTTTTGCTGAACGAAGTCAAAACAACATGGAGTAGTTTGCTTTTTCATCAGCTGTCTGTTGCTATCATGCCTAAAAGGATATCCGGAAGCCATCTATTGGAGAAAAACTTGTTACTCAAAGACTATCCAAGGTAGTACCATTGTATTTTTGGACAACACAGTCTTAGATTCTGTTGCCATTAAAGAGACACTGTCAAGGGTCTCACTATATCCCAGGCAGAGATGGGAAATGCACTTATATTATGTCAGCAGTGTGTTGTTTCCTATTTGCTGTCAAGTCTTGTAGACACCGCAGTAATTATTGTAAAGGCACATCAAATAAAGGAGACACCGTGGTAAAATAGTGTACAATAAAAATGTTTGAAAGTTATTTGAAATTCACTGTTTGAGAAAGAATTCATAGTTTCACTTCATCCTCAGATACCCAAGGGCAGTTAGTTGGCAATGGGCAAAAAAGGGTGTTTTTTTGGGTGACTCCAAGGTGACTCTCAAGGTGACTCCAAGGGTAAAGACTTGTAGTCTGATGATGACATCACGTGATGTCACAATGACATCATCAAAATAAAAATAAATCTAAATTCTCCATGGATTTTTTAGCTACATGTACATTTGTACTATTAATTTATAAATATTTGCTGAACCTACAGGTGCATAAAACCGAGCATGTGTTTGCCATTACAACAAAAATGGAAGATTTTAGAACACTTTTCAGTCCAATTTTAAGCTTTTTTGGCATTTATTGTCGGTCTCCAAAATCCATGCTCAGTATTGGAGTATTTTTTTATTTTATTTACAAGCTCTGAAATGCTATTTCCAGCATTTTCAATGCAATGTTTTAGTAAGGTTGGGGGTCAGTTGAATAGACTGCAGTAAATAGCATATTCACAATGCTCACTCAAGGGTTAGAGTTGAGTTTCTAATCAAAGTTATACAAAACAGAACAAAATCACTGCCACAGCATAAAAATCACCAAAATTCCTGTTAAGCCAGGTCTTTATGGCTTAAAGGCAGCTACGCCCCTGACAGTAGAAGAGACAATCTATTTTAGAATGGTAGGTGCATGTTTTTTTACCAAAACTAAGTTTAATATTAGTATCTGGTTAAGCAGATATTTCCATATGTTGTGCTCATTAAAGTAGTATATTGGCATGTAATAATTAATTACAGTATGTTGTTGATACTGAATTGAACCGAACTGAGCTGCCAAACAGTGCTGAACCAAACAGAACATTTATACACTGCATCAGCTAAGTTTTTCCCTTATCCGAGATGTGGTGTTAGACTTGTCAGCTAACTATATCATGTTTAGCTTACATACTCGGATAAGGGAAAATTTACATGTAGCTGACGCAGTATATAAAGTTCCTGTTTGCTCTGTGCAGTTTGGTGGCTCAATTCAGTATCAACAACACAATCTAATTAATTATTACGAGTCAATATATAGTTCTTTAAAGAGGTCGTCTTTAGTATATTTCTTCAACCAGAAAACGAGCACAACATTGGTATGCACTGAAAACATTTGCTTAACTAGATACTAATACTAAACTTAGTTTTGGTAATAAAAAAAACATGCCTGTACGATTTTCATATGCATTTTCTCGCCTCCTTTGGACTCTGAAGCTTCGAAATATGGTACAAAAGGGCAATATTGAATTGGATTTTAACCATCAAATCCTAAACTAGAGACTTGTACACTAAATGTCAAGAAAAGTCGCTTTACTGCACTTCACTTTCAGTATCAAAATTCACATCTGCCATGTTGAGAGAGAAATAGTGTTCTGGTTCAGTAACGTCACAAGCCACCACAAGCACAGTTGAGAAATAGGATTAAAGGTTTCCTGTAGGCAAATTGAATCACTGAAATCATTTAAAGGGGAACTGGACCCTAAAATCAACTGTTTTTGAATAAAATCCTTAAGTATATTAAAACAACATTTCAAGGGTAGTTTTTGCACAGTGTGTAAATCCCCCCCCCCCCCCCACCCCCCCCCCCCCCCCCCACCCCCTCCAAAAAAAAATATATTTTAAACACAGAATTTTCAACTTTGACTGGTGGCTCAGAATATGTTGTCAGTGAAGTATATGAGAAGGTATGACGTCACATACAGGAAGAAAGTTTACTTTCAGAATGACAGAAGAAAGTAATTTGGTTTATCATATGTATGGCTTTCAGCTACTCTAATGACAGTTATCATCGACTTCCAAATTTTGATCAGTTAATCTTTTACCTGGTACCTTAAGCTTGCAGATTATTACGAAAATTATTTGGCATCAGATTCCCATACGAACACTGTATTTCATGGTAAAAATCAGCTCGAAGCACAGGAACAAATTATTGGAAATTTTTGGATTTTCTGTTGAAATCTTTGCTAGCAACATTTGTCTCTGCTTCTTCTCACTTGGAAGTCAATGATAACTGATATTTGTAGTATCTTGAGTCATTAGAGCAGCCGAAAGCTATACACATGTACGATAAAACAAATTACTTTCTTCTGGCATTCTGAAAGTAAATGTTCTCCCCATATGTAACAAAAAAAATCCTTGTCAAATGTGAAATAAAGTATTGTATTGCATATATTCTCATAAACTCTGCTAACACTGCATTTCTGAGTCTCACCAGTCAAAGTTGAAAATGCTGCATTTTATACTATTTTTTCTGGAAAATTTACACACTGGAAAAACTACCCTTGAAATATTGTTTTAATACACTTAAGGATTGTATTCAAAAATGGTTGATTTTAGGGTTCAGTTCCCCTTCAAAGTAGTAGCGTAGATGTAGTAATAAATAATTCGAAATAAATAAGTTCTGCTATATTATTTTTTTGTGTACAGATGACACAAGCCCTGTAATTTGTGAAGTCAGGTACAGGAAATAAATTAGTTTTGCCATGCTGTCCACAACATTGAAAATATGGAATAACAGCTTCTAATTGCGGACCATTGTGTTTTCTTTGTGCTGGAGGTGTGATTGTTTTTCCTTGGTATGTTGACATATGATACTGGGAAATTTGCACTGAATTGAGCCACCACACAATCTACAGTTATCAGCAGAGAATCGAACTTGAAAACAAATTTTCTCTTCATAGATGTGCAACACAGATAAATAAAATAGCAGAAATATTCTTTCAAATACATCTTTGTATAATAGTTGGGTTAACTTTAGGGTTCAGTTTCAGTTCCCCTTTAAAAAAACTTCAACATTGAAGGTCTGGAGTTGACAGGGGAAAATGTGTTTGTTCACATAAACATCACAACAGTTCTTGAAAAAAAAATCCATAAAAATCTTTTGTCCGAATAATTTAACCAAAGAAATGCAGGAAAATGATGTGAACTTTGCTTGTTATTGTGTAGTACTTTGACTCAACTGTTCTTTCATTCAATATCATTGTTCCAGTAAATATTGGGTTCTTAGCAATGTTGTTTTTTCACCAAGTAATTTTTTTATTGTATATTTCACCGTGCCGTGGTGTCTAATAGAGAAATTGACAACAAGTAGGAAACAATACAGCGTTGACATAATATATGTGCATTTCCCAGGCCCACCTCTGCCTGGAATATAGTGAGACCCCACTGCCAACAAATGACAAATTTTATCATGATGAAAGACAAAAATAACTGCTCAGATTAGCAGAGTATGCTTTCCAGGTATACTGGAGAAAATGTGGGACAATTTTGATGAAGGATGGCAAAGATTCGAGTGGATGAAAATTATTGCTTTTGAGCTTGAAATCGGTTCACTGTAATCGAAATCAATTTTGTAATGCACTTTAATCGTTGCCATCCTCTATCGAAAATGTTTAAAAAGCATACCAGGACATACCATGGATACGTTGAGCCACAAACCGTAACACAATATTGAAGATATGGATATACAAGAGAAAGTATAAAGTACGTAAGGATGGCTTGGAAAGGCAAAAGCTTGATTTATATAAAATTCCAACTGATTTAGAGATTTTACTGGCAACGTGTGAAATATGCGGTTTCCAAGACTTTTGCTCATCCAAAATTATACCAAGGAATACGACCTCTTTGAAAAGTGCGAGGTTTATGGGAATAAACTTTAGCGAACTACACGTAGTAGGCGCCACGGAGTGCCTTATTTGGACGTCACACATAAACAATCAAATAAAAACGGCAGCACATCGAAGTGTGAGGTTTATGGGAATATACTTCAGCGAACTAGTCGGCGCCACGGCGTGCTTTATTGGGAAGTCAAACACACAAACAATCAATTAAGAAACGACAGCACATCGAAGTGCGAGGTTTACAGGAATAAACATTAGCGAACTAGTCGGCGTACACGGGGTGTTTTATATGGAAGTCAAACACAAAAAAGCGTGAGCTTGGCGGGAATACTCAATCGTATATTCCCCAGGCAAATTTAATTATGTTAATGAGTTATACAGGTGCGTGTATTACACTGAAATGAGTGTAGTACACTGAAATGAGTGTAGTACACTCATTTGCGTGAAGTACAGTCAACGAACTATACGCGCGATACACGCAAAAAATGTTAACAAACTTTCGGCCGGTACTGTAGATGCCTGACGAGCTTGTTGACCTTGTAAATGGACTACTGTTTTCCACTTCATGGTTGCTTCTTAAAGGCAATATAAAGAAACAGTTTTCCTCAACTTGATGAAGGCTCTTCTCATTCTTTGCTGATATATCCTTGTCAATAAAGGTCTTAACTTCTTCTGGCTCTTGCGTTTTCCTTTTCATAAAGGAACCCGAATTATGTGCTACCAGTGGGTTTCTTATGATCTGTGCAACAATATCTCTTGTTCCATGAAACTGGCGTTTCAAGTGACTGATCATAGCCTCAAATACGAAATTAGAATGAAGAATAAGTGGGCCATGTCTGCGTACTTGATCGGGGAGATGCAACAGTACATGACATGTGTAAGTCTCCTCTGATTCACCATAGAGGCTGGGCATCAATCGTCCATAACTTCGTATGAGAAGCTTTGCGACATCAATTTCTCTATCAGTAATAACATCATTTGTGAGCAAACGGATGGCAGTGACAAGAGGTGAAAAATGACAAAAGTTCTCTGATGGCAAATATGGTTTCAGAATTTGCAAGCTTGCATGCAGAAACAGGTTTTGAAGCTCTCTATCTTTCCATCTTTTCAGTTCACTTACTGGCCTCAATTTACGGTTAAATCATGTGGGAATTTAACATCAGCATTGCCTGATCAACCTCTTCTTTGGAATTGGATAAAAATCCATTATCACTTTGATTGTGCAATCTTCTTAGAAATTTCCCAGCAAGAACAAGATGCATATGATCCAAAATAACTTTATCTGGGATCTCAAGAATGCGTAAAAGCGGGGAAACATCTTTGACTCCAAACACTGCTTTCCCTGTTCTTTCAGCTGTGGTTGCATGTAACAAAGTTTGAGCATGAGTGCGTAGAGGTGGATTCTGGTTGCCTAACCCTTTCCTGTTTTAATTCTTTGTCCAGGATGCAAGCAGATTAGGCAGCCACATGTTCCATTGAACTGACTCATACACAAGGATGGTGCCTTTGCTACAAGATCAGCAAGATGACCATGCAGAGCAATCCTCTCTATAGACAGCTCTGTGTAGTTTGGTATGTTAACATTTACCAGGTTGTATCTGAGCTGTCTTCATAAGATATGGTTTCATCACTGGAGAACTCAAGACCTTGCTCAGTACTGTCAGAATTTTCACTCTGTGAAGGTGGTTGAGATGATGGTAGGGATGCTTCATCTGGAACATTAACCACTGCTTTCATGATCTGAAAAAATTAAACATTTGTCAGAATTTTTTTAAACTTCTCAAGGTTATAGAGTAAAGTTAAATGATTTCTTTCTTGATGCACATCAGGCAACAAGCAAATAAAATCTAGTCACCAGCCTTCAAACGTTAGTGGGATTGGAGACTAATTGGTATATTTTAGTCGGCAAATGTAATGTTTTAGTCGCATGGATAACTGTATTGGTTGCAATTTCGAGCCCTGAAAATACTTGCTAATTACTTCATCAATCAAAATAAGTACAATATGGATACCAGAAATAGAAAGAGTGTGTCTCACGGCATCAGCTGTTCGGCCCATGTTGAAGCTAGGTGGAAGTGGTGTTGATGTTAAAAGTTCATTGCTAGGGTCCGATGACTCCACGGCGTCGATGAAGTCAAAGCCTGGCAATGACGCGAAGCTTTCTGTATCACACTCGCGATCACCTGTACATTGCTTGGCGCTAGTAAATATGCTTTCGGTTTTAAGCTGGGTGACTCTCAGGATCTGGTATTTTAAAAACATTAAGGGATATAAGTAATATTAGATACACACAGACATAATAATGATTTAAGTCCCTTTAAGAGGTAGCTAACAAAACGAAAGATTTCAACCGATTTCATTGCTACGTTCGGTCAAGCTACAAACGTGTATCAACGCAGGCAACTAACCGTCGGCGGCTAAGGGAGTGTTCATTATTTATGGCTTCTTCTGCTTCTCTTGTTAAAACTTTTATGACCCCCCTATGAATTAATTAAAACTTAGATGACCGCCCCTATACAAATGTATGTGTATATTTACTTGTATAAGACAAGCATCACCAATTCATACTTATTCCTTTCTTTTGTGTATTATTATCTTATGTGTATTGTATTTATATGTGTCAGACTAGTGACAGTGTGTTACATGTAGATTATAGTGATAATTAATTAATTTGAAGAGTGGGTTATTACGAAATATATTTAAATAGTGGTATGAAATTGATTAATGTGATTATGGTATGAAACTGATTAATGTGATTATGCCATGGATATGATATGGGATGGGAACTTTGAATGTTGAGTATAAAAATATATATATCTTAAGCTAGCATATAACTATAACCATTATTGGTTAAATGATGTTCCCCCTACCCCCCTTATTTTCATTTTATTTACAACAATTTATTTATTTCTAATTTATTTATCTAAAATATTTAGAGTAAAAATTATGTGAAAATACTTTTACACTAAGGCTACACTAGAATTGGATTGCCAAACGTGTATTTCTGATTAACAGACCCCTTCTTCAGGGATTAGGAAGTCTGTTAGGACCTAAATCACAGAGGTGCTCTGAGACGGTCACGTGTTTCTGCCTTGGGCCCAGGCCTAACCCAACACGTAAATACACACGGCCAATTCTATATGTCAGCCATTTTGTTTATAAACTAGACTAGTGTAAGTTACATTGTAGGTCGTCAAATTTTATTGAATGAACCGGTAGGATTATTTGGCTTGTTTATGTTAAGTGGACAAGGGAGATTAAGTTGACAAGGGACATAAAGTTAGGTATGCTAAAATATGTTTACTTACTTTTTCGTGTTATTCGTTAGTAGACTGGTTATGTTTAACTCTTGGCTCTTGTAGTTTTCACCCCTTTGATCAGTCTTTGATCAGTCTTGTGCTTTACCCTTGGATGTAAAATAGGTCTAAACGTTTTATATATAGTTAGTTATGTGACTTAATAAGAGATAACATTGAGAGCAATAAGTTAAGAGTCAGAAAATTATGAATTTTGGCTTACCGTAAACATGAGCTGTTGATGATCAAAAGAAAACGGCTGATTACGATGACAATTTACAAACGTGAGGATAGTACGTTATTTTTTACGAAAGAGCTGATGTCATAGGAAATGATCGTTTTGAATAGAGCTAGCAAAAATGATTTGAATTCAAGTAGAGCGAGCAGATGATTTAAAAGTTGTATAGGTCGATAGGCTTAAATTAAATGTTGTATAGGTTGATAGGTTTTAATTAAATAAAATGTTTACAAGGAGACATTAGTTTAATGTTCCTGTGCTTAGTGCTTGTGTACTTAAGCTTTAAGCTGAGATTTTATTGGGGTTTAAAACTGACAAAAAGTATTCCATGATTATGACTATGACTGGATGTTATGTGTGTAATATATTTTAATTAATGTTTTATGACTGTTTAATGACTGTGGATGGTATTAGTAATGTGATTAGTATGATGCTGAGAGTAATATGATGCTGAGGTGGAATAAGTATATATATTTGGCTCAGTTTAATTGGATTCATGTTTGATATGATATGATGAGCACATGGTTGGTATGGTTGCTTGGTTATGGATGTTATGTTGTTGTGTGGGTTATGGATGTTATGTTGTTGTGTGGGTGATATGGGTGTTATATGGGTGTTATATGTATGTATGGGTGTTATGATATGGTTGGTTGACAGCTGGTCAGCTGACATGGGTAAATATTAATAATGTGATTAATATGATGTTGAGGCGAAATAAGTATTGAATATGGCTAATTATGGTTGGTCTATAGAGCTACCAGGTTCCTTCCTTTATGGATCAGTTGTAGGTTATGCAATGTCCTCCTCGCAGAAGGGCAACCGAGACATCTGAAACTGTCCAGGCTAGGTGGTACCGAACCCTATTACTAATTACATTGGTATGTGTATATTTACTTGTATAAGACAAGCATCACCAATTCATACTTATTCCTTTCTTTTGTGTATTATTATCTTATGTGTATTGTATTTATATGTGTCAGACTAGTGACAGTGTGTTACATGTAGATTATAGTGATAATTAATTAATTTGAAGAGTGGGTTATTATGAAATATATTTAAATAGTGGTATGAAATTGATTAATGTGATTATGGTATGAAACTGATTAATGTGATTATGCCATGGATATGATATGGGATGGGAACTTTGAATGTTGAGTATAAAAATATATATATCTTAAGCTAGTATATAACTATAACCATTATTGGTTAAATGATGTTCCCCCTACCCCCCTTATTTTCATTTTATTTACAACAATTTATTTATTTCTAATTTATTTATCTAAAATATTTAGAGTAAAAATTATGTGAAAATACTTTTACACTAAGGCTACACTAGAATTGGATTGCCAAACGTGTATTTCTGATTAACAGACCCCTTCTTCAGGGATTAGGAAGTCTGTTAGGACCTAAATCACAGAGGTGCTCTGAGACGGTCACGTGTTTCTGCCTTGGGCCCAGGCCTAACCCAACACGTAAATACACACGGCCAATTCTATATGTCAGCCATTTTGTTTATAAACTAGACTAGTGTAAGTTACATTGTAGGTCGTCAAATTTTATTGAATGAACCGGTAGGATTATTTGGCTTGTTTATGTTAAGTGGACAAGGGAGATTAAGTTGACAAGGGACATAAAGTTAGGTATGCTAAAATATGTTTACTTACTTTTTCGTGTTATTCGTTAGTAGACTGGTTATGTTTAACTCTTGGCTCTTGTAGTTTTCACCCCTTTGATCAGTCTTTGATCAGTCTTGTGCTTTACCCTTGGATGTAAAATAGGTCTAAACGTTTTATATATAGTTAGTTATGTGACTTAATAAGAGATAACATTGAGAGCAATAAGTTAAGAGTCAGAAAATTATGAATTTTGGCTTACCGTAAACATGAGCTGTTGATGATCAAAAGAAAACGGCTGATTACGATGACAATTTACAAACGTGAGGATAGTACGTTATTTTTTTACGAAAGAGCTGATGTCATAGGAAATGATCGTTTTGAATAGAGCTAGCAAAAATGATTTGAATTCAAGTAGAGCGAGCAGATGATTTAAAAGTTGTATAGGTCGATAGGCTTAAATTAAATGTTGTATAGGTTGATAGGTTTTAATTAAATAAAATGTTTACAAGGAGACATTAGTTTAATGTTCCTGTGCTTAGTGCTTGTGTACTTAAGCTTTAAGCTGAGATTTTATTGGGGTTTAAAACTGACAAAAAGTATTCCATGATTATGACTATGACTGGATGTTATGTGTGTAATATATTTTAATTAATGTTTTATGACTGTTTAATGACTGTGGATGGTATTAGTAATGTGATTAGTATGATGCTGAGAGTAATATGATGCTGAGGTGGAATAAGTATATATATTTGGCTCAGTTTAATTGGATTCATGTTTGATATGATATGATGAGCACATGGTTGGTATGGTTGCTTGGTTATGGATGTTATGTTGTTGTGTGGGTTATGGATGTTATGTTGTTGTGTGGGTGATATGGGTGTTATATGGGTGTTATATGTATGTATGGGTGTTATGATATGGTTGGTTGACAGCTGGTCAGCTGACATGGGTAAATATTAATAATGTGATTAATATGATGTTGAGGCGAAATAAGTATTGAATATGGCTAATTATGGTTGGTCTATAGAGCTACCAGGTTCCTTCCTTTATGGATCAGTTGTAGGTTATGCAATGTCCTCCTCGCAGAAGGGCAACCGAGACATCTGAAACTGTCCAGGCTAGGTGGTACCGAACCCTATTACTAATTACATTGGTATGTGTATATTTACTTGTATAAGACAAGCATCACCAATTCATACTTATTCCTTTCTTTTGTGTATTATTATCTTATGTGTATTGTATTTATATGTGTCAGACTAGTGACAGTGTGTTACATGTAGATTATAGTGATAATTAATTAATTTGAAGAGTGGGTTATTATGAAATATATTTAAATAGTGGTATGAAATTGATTAATGTGATTATGGTATGAAACTGATTAATGTGATTATGCCATGGATATGATATGGGATGGGAACTTTGAATGTTGAGTATAAAAATATATATATCTTAAGCTAGTATATAACTATAACCATTATTGGTTAAATGATGTTCCCCCTACCCCCCTTATTTTCATTTTATTTACAACAATTTATTTATTTCTAATTTATTTATCTAAAATATTTAGAGTAAAAATTATGTGAAAATACTTTTACACTAAGGCTACACTAGAATTGGATTGCCAAACGTGTATTTCTGATTAACAGACCCCTTCTTCAGGGATTAGGAAGTCTGTTAGGACCTAAATCACAGAGGTGCTCTGAGACGGTCACGTGTTTCTGCCTTGGGCCCAGGCCTAACCCAACACGTAAATACACACGGCCAATTCTATATGTCAGCCATTTTGTTTATAAACTAGACTAGTGTAAGTTACATTGTAGGTCGTCAAATTTTATTGAATGAACCGGTAGGATTATTTGGCTTGTTTATGTTAAGTGGACAAGGGAGATTAAGTTGACAAGGGACATAAAGTTAGGTATGCTAAAATATGTTTACTTACTTTTTCGTGTTATTCGTTAGTAGACTGGTTATGTTTAACTCTTGGCTCTTGTAGTTTTCACCCCTTTGATCAGTCTTTGATCAGTCTTGTGCTTTACCCTTGGATGTAAAATAGGTCTAAACGTTTTATATATAGTTAGTTATGTGACTTAATAAGAGATAACATTGAGAGCAATAAGTTAAGAGTCAGAAAATTATGAATTTTGGCTTACCGTAAACATGAGCTGTTGATGATCAAAAGAAAACGGCTGATTACGATGACAATTTACAAACGTGAGGATAGTACGTTATTTTTTTACGAAAGAGCTGATGTCATAGGAAATGATCGTTTTGAATAGAGCTAGCAAAAATGATTTGAATTCAAGTAGAGCGAGCAGATGATTTAAAAGTTGTATAGGTCGATAGGCTTAAATTAAATGTTGTATAGGTTGATAGGTTTTAATTAAATAAAATGTTTACAAGGAGACATTAGTTTAATGTTCCTGTGCTTAGTGCTTGTGTACTTAAGCTTTAAGCTGAGATTTTATTGGGGTTTAAAACTGACAAAAAGTATTCCATGATTATGACTATGACTGGATGTTATGTGTGTAATATATTTTAATTAATGTTTTATGACTGTTTAATGACTGTGGATGGTATTAGTAATGTGATTAGTATGATGCTGAGAGTAATATGATGCTGAGGTGGAATAAGTATATATATTTGGCTCAGTTTAATTGGATTCATGTTTGATATGATATGATGAGCACATGGTTGGTATGGTTGCTTGGTTATGGATGTTATGTTGTTGTGTGGGTTATGGATGTTATGTTGTTGTGTGGGTGATATGGGTGTTATATGGGTGTTATATGTATGTATGGGTGTTATGATATGGTTGGTTGACAGCTGGTCAGCTGACATGGGTAAATATTAATAATGTGATTAATATGATGTTGAGGCGAAATAAGTATTGAATATGGCTAATTATGGTTGGTCTATAGAGCTACCAGGTTCCTTCCTTTATGGATCAGTTGTAGGTTATGCAATGTCCTCCTCGCAGAAGGGCAACCGAGACATCTGAAACTGTCCAGGCTAGGTGGTACCGAACCCTATTACTAATTACATTGGTATGTGTATATTTACTTGTATAAGACAAGCATCACCAATTCATACTTATTCCTTTCTTTTGTGTATTATTATCTTATGTGTATTGTATTTATATGTGTCAGACTAGTGACAGTGTGTTACATGTAGATTATAGTGATAATTAATTAATTTGAAGAGTGGGTTATTATGAAATATATTTAAATAGTGGTATGAAATTGATTAATGTGATTATGGTATGAAACTGATTAATGTGATTATGCCATGGATATGATATGGGATGGGAACTTTGAATGTTGAGTATAAAAATATATATATCTTAAGCTAGTATATAACTATAACCATTATTGGTTAAATGATGTTCCCCCTACCCCCCTTATTTTCATTTTATTTACAACAATTTATTTATTTCTAATTTATTTATCTAAAATATTTAGAGTAAAAATTATGTGAAAATACTTTTACACTAAGGCTACACTAGAATTGGATTGCCAAACGTGTATTTCTGATTAACAGACCCCTTCTTCAGGGATTAGGAAGTCTGTTAGGACCTAAATCACAGAGGTGCTCTGAGACGGTCACGTGTTTCTGCCTTGGGCCCAGGCCTAACCCAACACGTAAATACACACGGCCAATTCTATATGTCAGCCATTTTGTTTATAAACTAGACTAGTGTAAGTTACATTGTAGGTCGTCAAATTTTATTGAATGAACCGGTAGGATTATTTGGCTTGTTTATGTTAAGTGGACAAGGGAGATTAAGTTGACAAGGGACATAAAGTTAGGTATGCTAAAATATGTTTACTTACTTTTTCGTGTTATTCGTTAGTAGACTGGTTATGTTTAACTCTTGGCTCTTGTAGTTTTCACCCCTTTGATCAGTCTTTGATCAGTCTTGTGCTTTACCCTTGGATGTAAAATAGGTCTAAACGTTTTATATATAGTTAGTTATGTGACTTAATAAGAGATAACATTGAGAGCAATAAGTTAAGAGTCAGAAAATTATGAATTTTGGCTTACCGTAAACATGAGCTGTTGATGATCAAAAGAAAACGGCTGATTACGATGACAATTTACAAACGTGAGGATAGTACGTTATTTTTTTACGAAAGAGCTGATGTCATAGGAAATGATCGTTTTGAATAGAGCTAGCAAAAATGATTTGAATTCAAGTAGAGCGAGCAGATGATTTAAAAGTTGTATAGGTCGATAGGCTTAAATTAAATGTTGTATAGGTTGATAGGTTTTAATTAAATAAAATGTTTACAAGGAGACATTAGTTTAATGTTCCTGTGCTTAGTGCTTGTGTACTTAAGCTTTAAGCTGAGATTTTATTGGGGTTTAAAACTGACAAAAAGTATTCCATGATTATGACTATGACTGGATGTTATGTGTGTAATATATTTTAATTAATGTTTTATGACTGTTTAATGACTGTGGATGGTATTAGTAATGTGATTAGTATGATGCTGAGAGTAATATGATGCTGAGGTGGAATAAGTATATATATTTGGCTCAGTTTAATTGGATTCATGTTTGATATGATATGATGAGCACATGGTTGGTATGGTTGCTTGGTTATGGATGTTATGTTGTTGTGTGGGTTATGGATGTTATGTTGTTGTGTGGGTGATATGGGTGTTATATGGGTGTTATATGTATGTATGGGTGTTATGATATGGTTGGTTGACAGCTGGTCAGCTGACATGGGTAAATATTAATAATGTGATTAATATGATGTTGAGGCGAAATAAGTATTGAATATGGCTAATTATGGTTGGTCTATAGAGCTACCAGGTTCCTTCCTTTATGGATCAGTTGTAGGTTATGCAATGTCCTCCTCGCAGAAGGGCAACCGAGACATCTGAAACTGTCCAGGCTAGGTGGTACCGAACCCTATTACTAATTACATTGGTATGTGTATATTTACTTGTATAAGACAAGCATCACCAATTCATACTTATTCCTTTCTTTTGTGTATTATTATCTTATGTGTATTGTATTTATATGTGTCAGACTAGTGACAGTGTGTTACATGTAGATTATAGTGATAATTAATTAATTTGAAGAGTGGGTTATTATGAAATATATTTAAATAGTGGTATGAAATTGATTAATGTGATTATGGTATGAAACTGATTAATGTGATTATGCCATGGATATGATATGGGATGGGAACTTTGAATGTTGAGTATAAAAATATATATATCTTAAGCTAGTATATAACTATAACCATTATTGGTTAAATGATGTTCCCCCTACCCCCCTTATTTTCATTTTATTTACAACAATTTATTTATTTCTAATTTATTTATCTAAAATATTTAGAGTAAAAATTATGTGAAAATACTTTTACACTAAGGCTACACTAGAATTGGATTGCCAAACGTGTATTTCTGATTAACAGACCCCTTCTTCAGGGATTAGGAAGTCTGTTAGGACCTAAATCACAGAGGTGCTCTGAGACGGTCACGTGTTTCTGCCTTGGGCCCAGGCCTAACCCAACACGTAAATACACACGGCCAATTCTATATGTCAGCCATTTTGTTTATAAACTAGACTAGTGTAAGTTACATTGTAGGTCGTCAAATTTTATTGAATGAACCGGTAGGATTATTTGGCTTGTTTATGTTAAGTGGACAAGGGAGATTAAGTTGACAAGGGACATAAAGTTAGGTATGCTAAAATATGTTTACTTACTTTTTCGTGTTATTCGTTAGTAGACTGGTTATGTTTAACTCTTGGCTCTTGTAGTTTTCACCCCTTTGATCAGTCTTTGATCAGTCTTGTGCTTTACCCTTGGATGTAAAATAGGTCTAAACGTTTTATATATAGTTAGTTATGTGACTTAATAAGAGATAACATTGAGAGCAATAAGTTAAGAGTCAGAAAATTATGAATTTTGGCTTACCGTAAACATGAGCTGTTGATGATCAAAAGAAAACGGCTGATTACGATGACAATTTACAAACGTGAGGATAGTACGTTATTTTTTTACGAAAGAGCTGATGTCATAGGAAATGATCGTTTTGAATAGAGCTAGCAAAAATGATTTGAATTCAAGTAGAGCGAGCAGATGATTTAAAAGTTGTATAGGTCGATAGGCTTAAATTAAATGTTGTATAGGTTGATAGGTTTTAATTAAATAAAATGTTTACAAGGAGACATTAGTTTAATGTTCCTGTGCTTAGTGCTTGTGTACTTAAGCTTTAAGCTGAGATTTTATTGGGGTTTAAAACTGACAAAAAGTATTCCATGATTATGACTATGACTGGATGTTATGTGTGTAATATATTTTAATTAATGTTTTATGACTGTTTAATGACTGTGGATGGTATTAGTAATGTGATTAGTATGATGCTGAGAGTAATATGATGCTGAGGTGGAATAAGTATATATATTTGGCTCAGTTTAATTGGATTCATGTTTGATATGATATGATGAGCACATGGTTGGTATGGTTGCTTGGTTATGGATGTTATGTTGTTGTGTGGGTTATGGATGTTATGTTGTTGTGTGGGTGATATGGGTGTTATATGGGTGTTATATGTATGTATGGGTGTTATGATATGGTTGGTTGACAGCTGGTCAGCTGACATGGGTAAATATTAATAATGTGATTAATATGATGTTGAGGCGAAATAAGTATTGAATATGGCTAATTATGGTTGGTCTATAGAGCTACCAGGTTCCTTCCTTTATGGATCAGTTGTAGGTTATGCAATGTCCTCCTCGCAGAAGGGCAACCGAGACATCTGAAACTGTCCAGGCTAGGTGGTACCGAACCCTATTACTAATTACATTGGTATGTGTATATTTACTTGTATAAGACAAGCATCACCAATTCATACTTATTCCTTTCTTTTGTGTATTATTATCTTATGTGTATTGTATTTATATGTGTCAGACTAGTGACAGTGTGTTACATGTAGATTATAGTGATAATTAATTAATTTGAAGAGTGGGTTATTATGAAATATATTTAAATAGTGGTATGAAATTGATTAATGTGATTATGGTATGAAACTGATTAATGTGATTATGCCATGGATATGATATGGGATGGGAACTTTGAATGTTGAGTATAAAAATATATATATCTTAAGCTAGTATATAACTATAACCATTATTGGTTAAATGATGTTCCCCCTACCCCCCTTATTTTCATTTTATTTACAACAATTTATTTATTTCTAATTTATTTATCTAAAATATTTAGAGTAAAAATTATGTGAAAATACTTTTACACTAAGGCTACACTAGAATTGGATTGCCAAACGTGTATTTCTGATTAACAGACCCCTTCTTCAGGGATTAGGAAGTCTGTTAGGACCTAAATCACAGAGGTGCTCTGAGACGGTCACGTGTTTCTGCCTTGGGCCCAGGCCTAACCCAACACGTAAATACACACGGCCAATTCTATATGTCAGCCATTTTGTTTATAAACTAGACTAGTGTAAGTTACATTGTAGGTCGTCAAATTTTATTGAATGAACCGGTAGGATTATTTGGCTTGTTTATGTTAAGTGGACAAGGGAGATTAAGTTGACAAGGGACATAAAGTTAGGTATGCTAAAATATGTTTACTTACTTTTTCGTGTTATTCGTTAGTAGACTGGTTATGTTTAACTCTTGGCTCTTGTAGTTTTCACCCCTTTGATCAGTCTTTGATCAGTCTTGTGCTTTACCCTTGGATGTAAAATAGGTCTAAACGTTTTATATATAGTTAGTTATGTGACTTAATAAGAGATAACATTGAGAGCAATAAGTTAAGAGTCAGAAAATTATGAATTTTGGCTTACCGTAAACATGAGCTGTTGATGATCAAAAGAAAACGGCTGATTACGATGACAATTTACAAACGTGAGGATAGTACGTTATTTTTTTACGAAAGAGCTGATGTCATAGGAAATGATCGTTTTGAATAGAGCTAGCAAAAATGATTTGAATTCAAGTAGAGCGAGCAGATGATTTAAAAGTTGTATAGGTCGATAGGCTTAAATTAAATGTTGTATAGGTTGATAGGTTTTAATTAAATAAAATGTTTACAAGGAGACATTAGTTTAATGTTCCTGTGCTTAGTGCTTGTGTACTTAAGCTTTAAGCTGAGATTTTATTGGGGTTTAAAACTGACAAAAAGTATTCCATGATTATGACTATGACTGGATGTTATGTGTGTAATATATTTTAATTAATGTTTTATGACTGTTTAATGACTGTGGATGGTATTAGTAATGTGATTAGTATGATGCTGAGAGTAATATGATGCTGAGGTGGAATAAGTATATATATTTGGCTCAGTTTAATTGGATTCATGTTTGATATGATATGATGAGCACATGGTTGGTATGGTTGCTTGGTTATGGATGTTATGTTGTTGTGTGGGTTATGGATGTTATGTTGTTGTGTGGGTGATATGGGTGTTATATGGGTGTTATATGTATGTATGGGTGTTATGATATGGTTGGTTGACAGCTGGTCAGCTGACATGGGTAAATATTAATAATGTGATTAATATGATGTTGAGGCGAAATAAGTATTGAATATGGCTAATTATGGTTGGTCTATAGAGCTACCAGGTTCCTTCCTTTATGGATCAGTTGTAGGTTATGCAATGTCCTCCTCGCAGAAGGGCAACCGAGACATCTGAAACTGTCCAGGCTAGGTGGTACCGAACCCTATTACTAATTACATTGGTATGTGTATATTTACTTGTATAAGACAAGCATCACCAATTCATACTTATTCCTTTCTTTTGTGTATTATTATCTTATGTGTATTGTATTTATATGTGTCAGACTAGTGACAGTGTGTTACATGTAGATTATAGTGATAATTAATTAATTTGAAGAGTGGGTTATTATGAAATATATTTAAATAGTGGTATGAAATTGATTAATGTGATTATGGTATGAAACTGATTAATGTGATTATGCCATGGATATGATATGGGATGGGAACTTTGAATGTTGAGTATAAAAATATATATATCTTAAGCTAGTATATAACTATAACCATTATTGGTTAAATGATGTTCCCCCTACCCCCCTTATTTTCATTTTATTTACAACAATTTATTTATTTCTAATTTATTTATCTAAAATATTTAGAGTAAAAATTATGTGAAAATACTTTTACACTAAGGCTACACTAGAATTGGATTGCCAAACGTGTATTTCTGATTAACAGACCCCTTCTTCAGGGATTAGGAAGTCTGTTAGGACCTAAATCACAGAGGTGCTCTGAGACGGTCACGTGTTTCTGCCTTGGGCCCAGGCCTAACCCAACACGTAAATACACACGGCCAATTCTATATGTCAGCCATTTTGTTTATAAACTAGACTAGTGTAAGTTACATTGTAGGTCGTCAAATTTTATTGAATGAACCGGTAGGATTATTTGGCTTGTTTATGTTAAGTGGACAAGGGAGATTAAGTTGACAAGGGACATAAAGTTAGGTATGCTAAAATATGTTTACTTACTTTTTCGTGTTATTCGTTAGTAGACTGGTTATGTTTAACTCTTGGCTCTTGTAGTTTTCACCCCTTTGATCAGTCTTTGATCAGTCTTGTGCTTTACCCTTGGATGTAAAATAGGTCTAAACGTTTTATATATAGTTAGTTATGTGACTTAATAAGAGATAACATTGAGAGCAATAAGTTAAGAGTCAGAAAATTATGAATTTTGGCTTACCGTAAACATGAGCTGTTGATGATCAAAAGAAAACGGCTGATTACGATGACAATTTACAAACGTGAGGATAGTACGTTATTTTTTTACGAAAGAGCTGATGTCATAGGAAATGATCGTTTTGAATAGAGCTAGCAAAAATGATTTGAATTCAAGTAGAGCGAGCAGATGATTTAAAAGTTGTATAGGTCGATAGGCTTAAATTAAATGTTGTATAGGTTGATAGGTTTTAATTAAATAAAATGTTTACAAGGAGACATTAGTTTAATGTTCCTGTGCTTAGTGCTTGTGTACTTAAGCTTTAAGCTGAGATTTTATTGGGGTTTAAAACTGACAAAAAGTATTCCATGATTATGACTATGACTGGATGTTATGTGTGTAATATATTTTAATTAATGTTTTATGACTGTTTAATGACTGTGGATGGTATTAGTAATGTGATTAGTATGATGCTGAGAGTAATATGATGCTGAGGTGGAATAAGTATATATATTTGGCTCAGTTTAATTGGATTCATGTTTGATATGATATGATGAGCACATGGTTGGTATGGTTGCTTGGTTATGGATGTTATGTTGTTGTGTGGGTTATGGATGTTATGTTGTTGTGTGGGTGATATGGGTGTTATATGGGTGTTATATGTATGTATGGGTGTTATGATATGGTTGGTTGACAGCTGGTCAGCTGACATGGGTAAATATTAATAATGTGATTAATATGATGTTGAGGCGAAATAAGTATTGAATATGGCTAATTATGGTTGGTCTATAGAGCTACCAGGTTCCTTCCTTTATGGATCAGTTGTAGGTTATGCAATGTCCTCCTCGCAGAAGGGCAACCGAGACATCTGAAACTGTCCAGGCTAGGTGGTACCGAACCCTATTACTAATTACATTGGTATGTGTATATTTACTTGTATAAGACAAGCATCACCAATTCATACTTATTCCTTTCTTTTGTGTATTATTATCTTATGTGTATTGTATTTATATGTGTCAGACTAGTGACAGTGTGTTACATGTAGATTATAGTGATAATTAATTAATTTGAAGAGTGGGTTATTATGAAATATATTTAAATAGTGGTATGAAATTGATTAATGTGATTATGGTATGAAACTGATTAATGTGATTATGCCATGGATATGATATGGGATGGGAACTTTGAATGTTGAGTATAAAAATATATATATCTTAAGCTAGTATATAACTATAACCATTATTGGTTAAATGATGTTCCCCCTACCCCCCTTATTTTCATTTTATTTACAACAATTTATTTATTTCTAATTTATTTATCTAAAATATTTAGAGTAAAAATTATGTGAAAATACTTTTACACTAAGGCTACACTAGAATTGGATTGCCAAACGTGTATTTCTGATTAACAGACCCCTTCTTCAGGGATTAGGAAGTCTGTTAGGACCTAAATCACAGAGGTGCTCTGAGACGGTCACGTGTTTCTGCCTTGGGCCCAGGCCTAACCCAACACGTAAATACACACGGCCAATTCTATATGTCAGCCATTTTGTTTATAAACTAGACTAGTGTAAGTTACATTGTAGGTCGTCAAATTTTATTGAATGAACCGGTAGGATTATTTGGCTTGTTTATGTTAAGTGGACAAGGGAGATTAAGTTGACAAGGGACATAAAGTTAGGTATGCTAAAATATGTTTACTTACTTTTTCGTGTTATTCGTTAGTAGACTGGTTATGTTTAACTCTTGGCTCTTGTAGTTTTCACCCCTTTGATCAGTCTTTGATCAGTCTTGTGCTTTACCCTTGGATGTAAAATAGGTCTAAACGTTTTATATATAGTTAGTTATGTGACTTAATAAGAGATAACATTGAGAGCAATAAGTTAAGAGTCAGAAAATTATGAATTTTGGCTTACCGTAAACATGAGCTGTTGATGATCAAAAGAAAACGGCTGATTACGATGACAATTTACAAACGTGAGGATAGTACGTTATTTTTTTACGAAAGAGCTGATGTCATAGGAAATGATCGTTTTGAATAGAGCTAGCAAAAATGATTTGAATTCAAGTAGAGCGAGCAGATGATTTAAAAGTTGTATAGGTCGATAGGCTTAAATTAAATGTTGTATAGGTTGATAGGTTTTAATTAAATAAAATGTTTACAAGGAGACATTAGTTTAATGTTCCTGTGCTTAGTGCTTGTGTACTTAAGCTTTAAGCTGAGATTTTATTGGGGTTTAAAACTGACAAAAAGTATTCCATGATTATGACTATGACTGGATGTTATGTGTGTAATATATTTTAATTAATGTTTTATGACTGTTTAATGACTGTGGATGGTATTAGTAATGTGATTAGTATGATGCTGAGAGTAATATGATGCTGAGGTGGAATAAGTATATATATTTGGCTCAGTTTAATTGGATTCATGTTTGATATGATATGATGAGCACATGGTTGGTATGGTTGCTTGGTTATGGATGTTATGTTGTTGTGTGGGTTATGGATGTTATGTTGTTGTGTGGGTGATATGGGTGTTATATGGGTGTTATATGTATGTATGGGTGTTATGATATGGTTGGTTGACAGCTGGTCAGCTGACATGGGTAAATATTAATAATGTGATTAATATGATGTTGAGGCGAAATAAGTATTGAATATGGCTAATTATGGTTGGTCTATAGAGCTACCAGGTTCCTTCCTTTATGGATCAGTTGTAGGTTATGCAATGTCCTCCTCGCAGAAGGGCAACCGAGACATCTGAAACTGTCCAGGCTAGGTGGTACCGAACCCTATTACTAATTACATTGGTATGTGTATATTTACTTGTATAAGACAAGCATCACCAATTCATACTTATTCCTTTCTTTTGTGTATTATTATCTTATGTGTATTGTATTTATATGTGTCAGACTAGTGACAGTGTGTTACATGTAGATTATAGTGATAATTAATTAATTTGAAGAGTGGGTTATTATGAAATATATTTAAATAGTGGTATGAAATTGATTAATGTGATTATGGTATGAAACTGATTAATGTGATTATGCCATGGATATGATATGGGATGGGAACTTTGAATGTTGAGTATAAAAATATATATATCTTAAGCTAGTATATAACTATAACCATTATTGGTTAAATGATGTTCCCCCTACCCCCCTTATTTTCATTTTATTTACAACAATTTATTTATTTCTAATTTATTTATCTAAAATATTTAGAGTAAAAATTATGTGAAAATACTTTTACACTAAGGCTACACTAGAATTGGATTGCCAAACGTGTATTTCTGATTAACAGACCCCTTCTTCAGGGATTAGGAAGTCTGTTAGGACCTAAATCACAGAGGTGCTCTGAGACGGTCACGTGTTTCTGCCTTGGGCCCAGGCCTAACCCAACACGTAAATACACACGGCCAATTCTATATGTCAGCCATTTTGTTTATAAACTAGACTAGTGTAAGTTACATTGTAGGTCGTCAAATTTTATTGAATGAACCGGTAGGATTATTTGGCTTGTTTATGTTAAGTGGACAAGGGAGATTAAGTTGACAAGGGACATAAAGTTAGGTATGCTAAAATATGTTTACTTACTTTTTCGTGTTATTCGTTAGTAGACTGGTTATGTTTAACTCTTGGCTCTTGTAGTTTTCACCCCTTTGATCAGTCTTTGATCAGTCTTGTGCTTTACCCTTGGATGTAAAATAGGTCTAAACGTTTTATATATAGTTAGTTATGTGACTTAATAAGAGATAACATTGAGAGCAATAAGTTAAGAGTCAGAAAATTATGAATTTTGGCTTACCGTAAACATGAGCTGTTGATGATCAAAAGAAAACGGCTGATTACGATGACAATTTACAAACGTGAGGATAGTACGTTATTTTTTTACGAAAGAGCTGATGTCATAGGAAATGATCGTTTTGAATAGAGCTAGCAAAAATGATTTGAATTCAAGTAGAGCGAGCAGATGATTTAAAAGTTGTATAGGTCGATAGGCTTAAATTAAATGTTGTATAGGTTGATAGGTTTTAATTAAATAAAATGTTTACAAGGAGACATTAGTTTAATGTTCCTGTGCTTAGTGCTTGTGTACTTAAGCTTTAAGCTGAGATTTTATTGGGGTTTAAAACTGACAAAAAGTATTCCATGATTATGACTATGACTGGATGTTATGTGTGTAATATATTTTAATTAATGTTTTATGACTGTTTAATGACTGTGGATGGTATTAGTAATGTGATTAGTATGATGCTGAGAGTAATATGATGCTGAGGTGGAATAAGTATATATATTTGGCTCAGTTTAATTGGATTCATGTTTGATATGATATGATGAGCACATGGTTGGTATGGTTGCTTGGTTATGGATGTTATGTTGTTGTGTGGGTTATGGATGTTATGTTGTTGTGTGGGTGATATGGGTGTTATATGGGTGTTATATGTATGTATGGGTGTTATGATATGGTTGGTTGACAGCTGGTCAGCTGACATGGGTAAATATTAATAATGTGATTAATATGATGTTGAGGCGAAATAAGTATTGAATATGGCTAATTATGGTTGGTCTATAGAGCTACCAGGTTCCTTCCTTTATGGATCAGTTGTAGGTTATGCAATGTCCTCCTCGCAGAAGGGCAACCGAGACATCTGAAACTGTCCAGGCTAGGTGGTACCGAACCCTATTACTAATTACATTGGTATGTGTATATTTACTTGTATAAGACAAGCATCACCAATTCATACTTATTCCTTTCTTTTGTGTATTATTATCTTATGTGTATTGTATTTATATGTGTCAGACTAGTGACAGTGTGTTACATGTAGATTATAGTGATAATTAATTAATTTGAAGAGTGGGTTATTATGAAATATATTTAAATAGTGGTATGAAATTGATTAATGTGATTATGGTATGAAACTGATTAATGTGATTATGCCATGGATATGATATGGGATGGGAACTTTGAATGTTGAGTATAAAAATATATATATCTTAAGCTAGTATATAACTATAACCATTATTGGTTAAATGATGTTCCCCCTACCCCCCTTATTTTCATTTTATTTACAACAATTTATTTATTTCTAATTTATTTATCTAAAATATTTAGAGTAAAAATTATGTGAAAATACTTTTACACTAAGGCTACACTAGAATTGGATTGCCAAACGTGTATTTCTGATTAACAGACCCCTTCTTCAGGGATTAGGAAGTCTGTTAGGACCTAAATCACAGAGGTGCTCTGAGACGGTCACGTGTTTCTGCCTTGGGCCCAGGCCTAACCCAACACGTAAATACACACGGCCAATTCTATATGTCAGCCATTTTGTTTATAAACTAGACTAGTGTAAGTTACATTGTAGGTCGTCAAATTTTATTGAATGAACCGGTAGGATTATTTGGCTTGTTTATGTTAAGTGGACAAGGGAGATTAAGTTGACAAGGGACATAAAGTTAGGTATGCTAAAATATGTTTACTTACTTTTTCGTGTTATTCGTTAGTAGACTGGTTATGTTTAACTCTTGGCTCTTGTAGTTTTCACCCCTTTGATCAGTCTTTGATCAGTCTTGTGCTTTACCCTTGGATGTAAAATAGGTCTAAACGTTTTATATATAGTTAGTTATGTGACTTAATAAGAGATAACATTGAGAGCAATAAGTTAAGAGTCAGAAAATTATGAATTTTGGCTTACCGTAAACATGAGCTGTTGATGATCAAAAGAAAACGGCTGATTACGATGACAATTTACAAACGTGAGGATAGTACGTTATTTTTTTACGAAAGAGCTGATGTCATAGGAAATGATCGTTTTGAATAGAGCTAGCAAAAATGATTTGAATTCAAGTAGAGCGAGCAGATGATTTAAAAGTTGTATAGGTCGATAGGCTTAAATTAAATGTTGTATAGGTTGATAGGTTTTAATTAAATAAAATGTTTACAAGGAGACATTAGTTTAATGTTCCTGTGCTTAGTGCTTGTGTACTTAAGCTTTAAGCTGAGATTTTATTGGGGTTTAAAACTGACAAAAAGTATTCCATGATTATGACTATGACTGGATGTTATGTGTGTAATATATTTTAATTAATGTTTTATGACTGTTTAATGACTGTGGATGGTATTAGTAATGTGATTAGTATGATGCTGAGAGTAATATGATGCTGAGGTGGAATAAGTATATATATTTGGCTCAGTTTAATTGGATTCATGTTTGATATGATATGATGAGCACATGGTTGGTATGGTTGCTTGGTTATGGATGTTATGTTGTTGTGTGGGTTATGGATGTTATGTTGTTGTGTGGGTGATATGGGTGTTATATGGGTGTTATATGTATGTATGGGTGTTATGATATGGTTGGTTGACAGCTGGTCAGCTGACATGGGTAAATATTAATAATGTGATTAATATGATGTTGAGGCGAAATAAGTATTGAATATGGCTAATTATGGTTGGTCTATAGAGCTACCAGGTTCCTTCCTTTATGGATCAGTTGTAGGTTATGCAATGTCCTCCTCGCAGAAGGGCAACCGAGACATCTGAAACTGTCCAGGCTAGGTGGTACCGAACCCTATTACTAATTACATTGGTATGTGTATATTTACTTGTATAAGACAAGCATCACCAATTCATACTTATTCCTTTCTTTTGTGTATTATTATCTTATGTGTATTGTATTTATATGTGTCAGACTAGTGACAGTGTGTTACATGTAGATTATAGTGATAATTAATTAATTTGAAGAGTGGGTTATTATGAAATATATTTAAATAGTGGTATGAAATTGATTAATGTGATTATGGTATGAAACTGATTAATGTGATTATGCCATGGATATGATATGGGATGGGAACTTTGAATGTTGAGTATAAAAATATATATATCTTAAGCTAGTATATAACTATAACCATTATTGGTTAAATGATGTTCCCCCTACCCCCCTTATTTTCATTTTATTTACAACAATTTATTTATTTCTAATTTATTTATCTAAAATATTTAGAGTAAAAATTATGTGAAAATACTTTTACACTAAGGCTACACTAGAATTGGATTGCCAAACGTGTATTTCTGATTAACAGACCCCTTCTTCAGGGATTAGGAAGTCTGTTAGGACCTAAATCACAGAGGTGCTCTGAGACGGTCACGTGTTTCTGCCTTAACCCAACACGTAAATACACACGGCCAATTCTATATGTCAGCCATTTTGTTTATAAACTAGACTAGTGTAAGTTACATTGTAGGTCGTCAAATTTTATTGAATGAACCGGTAGGATTATTTGGCTTGTTTATGTTAAGTGGACAAGGGAGATTAAGTTGACAAGGGACATAAAGTTAGGTATGCTAAAATATGTTTACTTACTTTTTCGTGTTATTCGTTAGTAGACTGGTTATGTTTAACTCTTGGCTCTTGTAGTTTTCACCCCTTTGATCAGTCTTTGATCAGTCTTGTGCTTTACCCTTGGATGTAAAATAGGTCTAAACGTTTTATATATAGTTAGTTATGTGACTTAATAAGAGATAACATTGAGAGCAATAAGTTAAGAGTCAGAAAATTATGAATTTTGGCTTACCGTAAACATGAGCTGTTGATGATCAAAAGAAAACGGCTGATTACGATGACAATTTACAAACGTGAGGATAGTACGTTATTTTTTACGAAAGAGCTGATGTCATAGGAAATGATCGTTTTGAATAGAGCTAGCAAAAATGATTTGAATTCAAGTAGAGCGAGCAGATGATTTAAAAGTTGTATAGGTCGATAGGCTTAAATTAAATGTTGTATAGGTTGATAGGTTTTAATTAAATAAAATGTTTACAAGGAGACATTAGTTTAATGTTCCTGTGCTTAGTGCTTGTGTACTTAAGCTTTAAGCTGAGATTTTATTGGGGTTTAAAACTGACAAAAAGTATTCCATGATTATGACTATGACTGGATGTTATGTGTGTAATATATTTTAATTAATGTTTTATGACTGTTTAATGACTGTGGATGGTATTAGTAATGTGATTAGTATGATGCTGAGAGTAATATGATGCTGAGGTGGAATAAGTATATATATTTGGCTCAGTTTAATTGGATTCATGTTTGATATGATATGATGAGCACATGGTTGGTATGGTTGCTTGGTTATGGATGTTATGTTGTTGTGTGGGTTATGGATGTTATGTTGTTGTGTGGGTGATATGGGTGTTATATGGGTGTTATATGTATGTATGGGTGTTATGATATGGTTGGTTGACAGCTGGTCAGCTGACATGGGTAAATATTAATAATGTGATTAATATGATGTTGAGGCGAAATAAGTATTGAATATGGCTAATTATGGTTGGTCTATAGAGCTACCAGGTTCCTTCCTTTATGGATCAGTTGTAGGTTATGCAATGTCCTCCTCGCAGAAGGGCAACCGAGACATCTGAAACTGTCCAGGCTAGGTGGTACCGAACCCTATTACTAATTACATTGGTATGTGTATATTTACTTGTATAAGACAAGCATCACCAATTCATACTTATTCCTTTCTTTTGTGTATTATTATCTTATGTGTATTGTATTTATATGTGTCAGACTAGTGACAGTGTGTTACATGTAGATTATAGTGATAATTAATTAATTTGAAGAGTGGGTTATTATGAAATATATTTAAATAGTGGTATGAAATTGATTAATGTGATTATGGTATGAAACTGATTAATGTGATTATGCCATGGATATGATATGGGATGGGAACTTTGAATGTTGAGTATAAAAATATATATATCTTAAGCTAGTATATAACTATAACCATTATTGGTTAAATGATGTTCCCCCTACCCCCCTTATTTTCATTTTATTTACAACAATTTATTTATTTCTAATTTATTTATCTAAAATATTTAGAGTAAAAATTATGTGAAAATACTTTTACACTAAGGCTACACTAGAATTGGATTGCCAAACGTGTATTTCTGATTAACAGACCCCTTCTTCAGGGATTAGGAAGTCTGTTAGGACCTAAATCACAGAGGTGCTCTGAGACGGTCACGTGTTTCTGCCTTAACCCAACACGTAAATACACACGGCCAATTCTATATGTCAGCCATTTTGTTTATAAACTAGACTAGTGTAAGTTACATTGTAGGTCGTCAAATTTTATTGAATGAACCGGTAGGATTATTTGGCTTGTTTATGTTAAGTGGACAAGGGAGATTAAGTTGACAAGGGACATAAAGTTAGGTATGCTAAAATATGTTTACTTACTTTTTCGTGTTATTCGTTAGTAGACTGGTTATGTTTAACTCTTGGCTCTTGTAGTTTTCACCCCTTTGATCAGTCTTTGATCAGTCTTGTGCTTTACCCTTGGATGTAAAATAGGTCTAAACGTTTTATATATAGTTAGTTATGTGACTTAATAAGAGATAACATTGAGAGCAATAAGTTAAGAGTCAGAAAATTATGAATTTTGGCTTACCGTAAACATGAGCTGTTGATGATCAAAAGAAAACGGCTGATTACGATGACAATTTACAAACGTGAGGATAGTACGTTATTTTTTACGAAAGAGCTGATGTCATAGGAAATGATCGTTTTGAATAGAGCTAGCAAAAATGATTTGAATTCAAGTAGAGCGAGCAGATGATTTAAAAGTTGTATAGGTCGATAGGCTTAAATTAAATGTTGTATAGGTTGATAGGTTTTAATTAAATAAAATGTTTACAAGGAGACATTAGTTTAATGTTCCTGTGCTTAGTGCTTGTGTACTTAAGCTTTAAGCTGAGATTTTATTGGGGTTTAAAACTGACAAAAAGTATTCCATGATTATGACTATGACTGGATGTTATGTGTGTAATATATTTTAATTAATGTTTTATGACTGTTTAATGACTGTGGATGGTATTAGTAATGTGATTAGTATGATGCTGAGAGTAATATGATGCTGAGGTGGAATAAGTATATATATTTGGCTCAGTTTAATTGGATTCATGTTTGATATGATATGATGAGCACATGGTTGGTATGGTTGCTTGGTTATGGATGTTATGTTGTTGTGTGGGTTATGGATGTTATGTTGTTGTGTGGGTGATATGGGTGTTATATGGGTGTTATATGTATGTATGGGTGTTATGATATGGTTGGTTGACAGCTGGTCAGCTGACATGGGTAAATATTAATAATGTGATTAATATGATGTTGAGGCGAAATAAGTATTGAATATGGCTAATTATGGTTGGTCTATAGAGCTACCAGGTTCCTTCCTTTATGGATCAGTTGTAGGTTATGCAATGTCCTCCTCGCAGAAGGGCAACCGAGACATCTGAAACTGTCCAGGCTAGGTGGTACCGAACCCTATTACTAATTACATTGGTATGTGTATATTTACTTGTATAAGACAAGCATCACCAATTCATACTTATTCCTTTCTTTTGTGTATTATTATCTTATGTGTATTGTATTTATATGTGTCAGACTAGTGACAGTGTGTTACATGTAGATTATAGTGATAATTAATTTATTCCATGTTGTTAACTTTGAACCAAGCATTGATCATTCCATTGTTATTACAGCTTCAAAGTTGTAAAATGATGACACACAAGCAGACAGACTGCATTGTTTCTTTTGTTTACATGTGACAACTTAGGTTTATTCAGGGGTGTACTCCAAATATTTTAGGGTGTTCGGCCCAAATCTCAAACCCCTGACCCTTTTTCAGACCAACAGATCTGTATCAAAAATCTGTACCTTATTTCAGACCAAAAAAGCAAAATATGTTAGAGTGATTTTCATTAACCAGTGAAACAGAGAGTATTATTTAGAGTTTAAAGTTTAGAGTTAAAGAAAACAAAAGAATTAGGGTGTAATAGTATGCTCTAACACTACTATATATTTCACGGGTTAATGAACATCACTCTAACCTATTTTGCTAAACTAAACATACCCTTTGGGGCAGCACATACTCGTATAGCATGTATGAGGCAGTTACCCCGGTGGAGGGGTGTACTTATATGGGCTATACGGGTATGTGCCACGGGATAGGGTATGGTTTTTGAGCTGCCGAGGTCTGGGATAGGGTATCCTTTTTATGGTTTTGGTCTGGGAAAGGGTATGGATTTTGATGTACTTGTCTTTGACGCCATGCTTAGCGCTCTATCGACCATACTATGGCTTAAAATACCATATTAAAACAAAACAACGGCTTTCGTAGTGTAATTGAGTATGAATCTATGGTTTGGGTCTGCGATAGGGTATTGATTTTTTGCTTTAAGTCTGGGATAGCGTATGGTAAACGGCATTTTTAGGTCTGGGACTCGGTGTGTGTGACCGTAATTTCCCGAGGTAACTTTCCCTTGGTGAATTTCCATGGATACATCAAATAGAACAATAGAAAACCCCATGACATTTACCTACCTCGGGAGCAAGGTTTGTAGGATACCCAAGATGACCTAGTACTCATTTCGCGTGCTCTTTCGGTCGAAGTCGAGTATAATTTCTCTGAGATCATCGCTTTCACCACTTGGATCTCAACTATTTCACGTAAATAAGAAAGCATGGCGAATTTGCGAAGAAACGCGCCAGTTTTTACATCGTTTTAGCGCTCTACTTGGCCCAAAATTACATTGTAAACAAAGGCAAACAAGGCGGAAATCGTAGCGACGCGTTCTTCTTCAAATATTTCTGGTTTGGAGGAAGATTTGGGGACGGAATTGAAGGGAAACACACATAAACATGTGAGCATTCCGATGGGCTAGTTGCCAAAATCGAACTAAAAGCTGTTCACTTCCAGATGACTAACAACAAGTAAGCTTACGCAAAATTTCTGCTTTGGAATTTAATCACATTTCAGCTTTTCCCCCACTAATTTAAACGATTTGTACTCTACATTAAAGCTCATCCAATGAGTAATTAGCAGATGTGTTTTTATTATTTGTAGGTTTCAAACTAAACTCTGCCGAGTCGAATAACTGCACGAACTACCAGACAGTGTTTCAGAGTCAGCGTTACGATTGATTGACTGTAGAAACTGTAGAAATGCTCTGATCTGTTCAATAAAGGGAAAATATTCAAACTTTGCAGAAATAGTGTTTAATATCAGTTATCAGTGTGTGGAATTGTTTTTTCTCGAACATGCTTCATTTAAGGGGGAAACTAGGTTTTTGCATTTTATACGGCTGGTCATGTGTTAAGCGTTACAAGCTAAATTTCACTGTTGACATGGGTTTTTACTCTAAAGAAAATAAGTCATTTTACTTCCAAAGGCTGGCATAGCATTCTTCAAGCATCACTTTTACAATAATAACATAAATAGCTTTCATTCTGCATCTGGTACCAAAAAATATTAAAGAATTTGACAACCACCCCCAAAATACCTTTCTGCGCAGGAGAGTAAAACCAACAACGGAGGAGCAACTTGATGGTATTCACCAGTTTTGGGAAACCGTCATCCCAGAGAAGTGCCAAAAATACATTGGTCACAAAAAGAAAGTTTTTCCTGCAGTCGTTGATAGAGAGGGTAGAGTGTCTGGACACTAATCAAGACAGACAAAACAAAAACGGCTCTTTTAAGAGCCACCAAATCAGTAAAAGTCAAATACCTCGTGCTCTCTAATGCTTTACTGGGTTGGTTTGGGGGATCAAGTGTACAACAATCAAATAAGAAACGACAACATATCGAACTGTGAGGTTTACGGGAATAGTCGGCGCTTCTTATTGCTTTATTTGGAAGTGAAACACACAAACAAACAATTAAAAAATTACAGCACATCGAAGTTCATTTCATTTCTTTATTTGCCACATATATAAATACGATGATTACATGAATATACGGGGTTGCAAGTGCTAGTTCCTGTAAAAACTAGTTCCTGTAAAAACTGTAAAAACTATGCGATTTTGGGCTACCTCTTTGACAACTGATTGTATTAAAACATTGCAGGAGTGGCGCGAAAGAACATGTATGGTAAAAAAACAAGCATAGGACTAGTCTAGACTAATTAAACAAATAAATAAATGAAGTTGAGAGAAAAAGGGACGGATTCAAAGACGAGAGAAAAGATACAAGGAAATGGTCGTGGCATTATGAATGTCGGAGCTCAGCGTGTTAAAGAATTTTGGACCTTGGTAATTAGCAGAAAACTGTCTAATTTTTGTTCTACAATAAGGAGCATAAAATAGACTATAGCTTCTTGTATTGTGACTGTGTACTTGATTGGTTCGTAAAATTGAATTGTCAAAGCTTCGAGGAAGTAAATTATTTTGATACCAATGCATAAACTTTCCAAAAGACAATAAGTAGATATGTTCGAATTTCAGGAACATAAGCTCCTTGAATATAGGGTCGGTGTGCGCGTCAAATGCCTCCTTGTTAATGATTAAGGTTGGATGGATACGTTGAGCCCCAAACCGTAACACAATATTGAAGATATGGATATACAAGAGAAAGTATAAAGTACGTAAGGATGGCTTGGAAAGGCAAAAGCTTGATTTATATAAAATTCCAACTGATTTAGAGATTTTACTGGCAACGTGTGAAATATGCGGTTTCCAAGACCTTTGCTCATCCAAAATTACACCAAGGAATACGACCTCTTTGAAAAGTGCGAGGTTTATGGGAATAAACTTTAGCGAACTACATGTAGTAGGCGCCACGGAGTGCCTTATTTGGACGTCACACATAAACAATCAAATAAAAACGGCAGCACATCGAAGTGTGAGGTTTATGGGAATATACTTCAGCGAACTAGTCGGCGCCACGGCTGCTTTATTTGGAAGTCAAACACACAAACAATCAATTAAGAAACGACAGCACATCGAAGTGCGAGGTTTACAGGAATAAACATTAGCGAACTAGTCGGCGTACACGGGGTGTTTTATATGGAAGTCAAACACAAAAAAGCGTGAGCTTGGCGGGAATAACTTTGACGAAATACTCAATCGTATATTCCCCAGGCAAATTTAATTATGTTAATGAGTTATACAGGTGCGTGTATTACACTGAAATGAGTGTAGTACACTGAAATGAGTGTAGTACACTCATTTGCGTGTAGTACAGTCAACAAACTATACGCGCGATGCACGCAAAAAATGTTAACAAACTTTCGGCCGGTACTGTAGATGCCTGACGAGCTTGTTCACCTTGTAAATGGACTACTGTTTTCCACTTCATGGTTGCTTCTTAAAGGCAATATAAAGAAACAGTTTTCCTCAACTTGATGAAGGCTCTTCTCATTCTTTGCTGATATATCCTTGTCAATAAAGGTCTTAACTTCTTCTGGCTCTTGCGTTTCCCTTTTCATAAAGGAACCCGAATTATGTGCTACCAGTGGGTTTCTTATGATCTGTGCAACAATATCTCTTGTTCCATGAAACTGGCGTTTCAAGTGATTGATCATAGCCTCAAATACGAAACTAGAATGAAGAATAAGTGGGCCATGTCTGCGTACTTGATCGGGGAGATGCAACAGTACATGACATGTGTAAGTCTCCTCTGATTCACCATAGAGGCTGGGCATCAATCGTCCATAACTTCGTATGAGAAGCTTTGCAACATCAATTTCTCTATCAGTAATAACATCATTTGTGAGCAAACGGATGGCAGTGACAAGAAGTGAAAAATGACAAAAGTTATCTGATGGCAAATATGGTTTCAGAATTTGCAAGCTTGCATGCAGAAACAGGTTTTGAAGCTCTCTATCTTTCCATCTTTTCAGTTCACTTACTGGCCTCAATTTACGGTTAAATCATGTGGGAATTTAACATCAGCATTGCCTGATCAACCTCTTCTTTGGAATTGGATAAAAATCCATTATCACTTTGATTATCTAACCATATGTGCAATCTTCTTAGAAATTCCCCAGCAAGAACAAGATGCATATGATCCAAAATAACTTTACCTGGGATCTCAAGAATGCGTAAAAGCGGGGAAACATCTTTGACTCCAAACACTGCTTTCCCTGTTCTTTCAGCTGTGGTTGCATGTAACAAAGTTTGAGCATGAGTGCGTAGAGGTGGATTCTGGTTGCCTAACTCTTTCCTGTTTTAATTCTTTGTCCAGGATGCAAGCAGATTAGGCAGCCACATGTTCCATTCAACTGACTCATACACAAGGATGGTGCCTTTGCTACAAGATCAGCAAGATGACCATGCAGAGCAATCATCTCTATAGACAGCTCTGTGTAGTTTGGTATGTTAACATTTACCTCAGAGCCTTGAACTTCTTCTAAATCGTTAACAAACCTTTCTTGAAACACGTTGAGGTCTGGCTTTTTTGCTCCACATATATGAGAGACCACAAACTAGTATATTTGAAAAGCATATCTGGGTGTAGGTGGAAGTTCAACAACAAAGCATTGAATGGGCCAGAGATTCATATACTTTGACTTAACTGCAGGAGCCCCATCAATGTGGTATACCAACGATATTAGCTGTTGGGGTTCGTCTTTCCCAACATAACTCTGGTATACCACAACAAATGTCAGAGTAAACGCCATGACCGTGAACATGATCTCTCTTGTATTCCTTTATCTTACCCCAATGTTCTGTGAAAATAAATAAAATCACATTTATACATGTACACTTTGTCAATGTGTTTGGAAAATATATAGATCTGTAAGGAGTATGAAATATAGATCTATAAAAGTACAATTACAAGCAGTAATAATTGCCTCCAGTGATAATAAGGAGATATGACAGGGTTACATTATTTATTAAGTAATTATTCAGCTAAGAACTGTAGCAAAAGATTATCGAATGGAAATGCAGTATTGTGATGGGCTTCTATTGAATTTATGAGTATCAACCAATGAAATTACGAGAGAGAAGAAGACAAAATTAGCATATTTTACATATATATATTCCTTTGCCGTTTATGATATCGTTCTTAGATGGAGCATTACTTGAAGTAAGCCCTTTAATTTGGAGCTCATGTTCTTAGGGTTGTCTCTACATGTGTGGTACGTGTAGCCCTGCAAACTGCAGCCAGACATTGCATTCTCCTTTGTTTGTGTTCGTTTGTGTTGTGGGAGCCAGGTGGGGCATGTGGTAAGCGCTTCCCCTCGCCTGTGACCCTGCAATACGATACGATACAATGTGCCAGAATACGCTAAAGTTCAGGAATCAGGGGTGCTAGAAACTATTTTTTTTATAGAAACCAGAAAACAAGTACGGCAGTCTTGTAGCCAGTTATATAAGCTTTGCAATGATATTAGTTTAGGTACCAGTATGTGCAATTATTAATAAACAGAGCACAATGATTTATTTTCTAAAACATACCCTGAAGTAACCTTAAACATACAATCTGATTTAACAATCACCTGATCACCATTCTACACTTTATTGAAAAATATTCATACTTAATAATAATTACTGTAATAATAATAATAATAAGGAAAGGAAATAACCGAAATTTTAAACTCTAAAATCTATTACATAGATTATTATGTTGTCTGAGCTGTTTAAATAGCTACATGTACAATATGACACAGGCTATTGATCGTTTGTATGATGAGATACAGTGAATGCAGTTAATAAACAACAGTCAAAGTTATTTAGTAACTACTATATAGCTGTAAATTATGCAAATAGTTGGTTTAAAATCATTATTTTTTAAGAATGCATCTATAGTTAAGGACATCACTTTTGCCTTCCAGTCCCATATTTTTCTGCCTTTCCGTCCATGAAGTTGGTCCTTAATTGGAATGGAATAGCAAATCTCTATCTTATGGTCATTCAGTTTCCGATTGAAGTACATACAAGGTCCATTTTGGCACTTTCCTTCAAGCAGGGTGGTGCTGCACTTGACACACAACTCTGAATGTCCATTGTTTACATTACCTTCTTTTCAAACATGTAGTTTGATGATGGTCGGTTTGGCTCAGGAACACAGATTTTTAACAGTTTAAGAAGGTCACTTCTGGCAGATTTAGAAAATTGTGCTTGTTTGATACTGCTAAAAAAAGGTTGCTTAAAAAGTCTTTCTTTTGATAGTTGTTCCTTGGCAAACAGGTTGTTCACCCTCAGACAGGACCCACTAGTGCAACTGTGTTCTTCATTATCTGAGCTGTCTTCATAAGATATGGTTTCATCACTGGAGAACTCAAGACCTTGCTCAGTACTGTCAGAATTTTCATTCTGTGAAGGTGGTTGAGATGATGGTAGGGATGCTTCATCTGTAACATTAACCACTGCTTTCATGATCTGAAAAAATAAAACATTTGTCAGAAAATGTTTAAACTTCTCAAGGTTATAGAGTAAAGTTAAATGATTTCTTTCTTGATGCACATCAGGCAACAAGCAAATAAAATCTAGTCACCAGCCTTCAAACGTTAGTGGGATTGGAGACTAATTGGTATATTTTAGTCGGAAAATGTAATGTTTTAGTCGCATGGATGACTGTATTGGTTGCAATTTCGAGCCCTGAAAATACTTGGTAATTACTTCATCAATCAAAATAATGGTGCTAAATAAGTACAATATGGATACCATGTTGAAGCTAGGTGGAAGTGGTGTTGATGTTGAAAGTTCATTGCTAGGGTCCGATGAAGTCAAAGCCTGGCAATGACGCGAAGCTTTCTGTATCACACTCGCGATCACCTATACATTGCTTGGCGCTAGTAAATATGCTTTCGGTTTTAAGCTGGGTGACTCTCAGGATCTGGTATTTTAAAAACATTAAGGGATATAAGTAATATTAGATACACACAGACATAATAATGATTTAAGTCCCTTTAAGAGGTAGCTAACAAAACGAAAGATTTCAACCGATTTCATTGCTACGTTCGGTCAAGCTACAAACGTGTATCAACGCAGGCAACTAACCGTCGGCGGCTAAGGGAGTGTTCATTATTTATGGCTTCTTCTGCTTCTCTTGTTAAAACTTTTATGACCCCCCTATGAATTAATTAAAACTTAGATGACCGCCCCTATACAAATGCTCAAAACTTTATTGACCCCCCCCCCCCCCCCACGACAAAAAAGATGGATGTGCAAAAAAGAATGCAAACTGCATATACATGTAATCTATTTTAAATGTTTCTAGATTTATGGTATTTTCTTTTGTTTAGTAGAAAACACATATTTTCATGTATTCTTCTGAAAATCTCTACCTCGCCATCCTTCCCGAATGGGTACTTGAAATTGTACCGTTAATTTGTGCATTATATTGCATTCTAGTGCATCATATTCATCATTCATCATATGCATCATTGTTCCGTAGTCTCAAATAAAGAAATGAAAAAGAGCTCAGCATTGGCATTAAGCTAATCTCCTGAACACCAATGCATTATCTCATGAGCTTTGAGAATAGCAGCCTGCGTATAAAGGAAACAAAGTAGAATACGTTCTTAAAAAGTTGCGAAGGCCCGAGCCAAATTTTTTGAGATTTTACTGCTCCCTAAAACACTGGTTTCCTGTGTTCTGGAGACTAAACATTGGCTTAGCACTACAACATCAATTTCATTTTACATGACAGGTATGTCAAAACTTTGATGACCCCCCAAGGAGTAGGTAAAATCTGGAGGCTAGCCATCGATGGTTCGAGACGCTTGGCGGCAAGCCGTCGAGGGCTGACGCGGTCTGGCAGTTTGGTGCCACCAACACCACCAGGAAACGCCGACACCGTCTGGCGTTTCGTGGCGGTTGCAAAGTTTTTGAGCGGGACTGTAGGTACCATTTTTGGTATGTCCTGTTGTACTCTGCTGTTAAGCGCCTCCCTGATAGCTTGCAATCCTTCATAATGAGGAATGTGTGGATAGAGACCGATGACGTCAATAGTAACAAGCAAAGCCCCTTCAGGAAACGTGCCCATGGAAATAATTAGTGTCCTTGATATAAGAAGGAATCAAAGGTACCAAATATTTTAACTGATGTCGACAATAAGAAGGAGAAAACAAATGGCAATAATTAACGGTATTTCACCTTCTTAACATGCAAGAGTTGTTTGTTTCTAGCAACACAGGATATCAATTACGAAACGCGTAAAATACACTGGCCCTCCCCAAACCTAGAACTGATTATCGAAAGCGAAGTATCAGTTACAGAGGGGCCCTTTTATGGAATAGTCTTCCAAGCTCACTAAGAAATCTTGATTCTCTTAGTAAATTCAAAAGGAGTATCAATAAATTCTACTCCCGATCTGACTCACACACGGCAATCATGTAAAGCAGTTTTTTTTAAACATTTTATGTAAATAAGCCATTTTTAAGGCATACTGATCATTTTATCGTGTATAAATAAAGTTATATGTATGTATGTATGTAAAGAGTTTGGGGAATTTTTCCAAAAGTATTTGATGGAAATGGGTGTTGTTGCCATCCAGGTCCAGTCCTATTATTGCATCACCCAGACCTTCATTGCATATCAATGTTCTCTCACTTACATTTAACAAGCTTGTCTAGTTAGTTTGTTATTGTGTAGTTCTTTAAAATATCCATCCCCCCCCCCCCCCCCACGGAAGGGACTGGAAATTCCGGAGGGGAGGGGGGTATATTTTGGGGCCCCATTTCGGAAGATCCAGAGGAGAAGGGTCAAAGGCAAAATCCCTTCCGTGGGGGAGGAGGAGGGGGGGGGGGGGGGGGTGGTATGGATATTTTCTGGAACTACACATTAGGCTAGTCAAGATATGTATCAAATTATATTTTACTACATTTATCAGTTGTTGTTTACCCTCTTGTTGAAGAAAGCTTGACCTTATTAAAGAAAGGGGTGGAGTACTTCAGCATCCAATGCACTCTTTGTCTGGCATAATCTACCAATAATTGAAAAAGTCTTCCAGATTCTTGAACTGAAGGTAAAAGAAAATGTTCCTCCCAGATTGGGTCTTGAACATCTGCCTCAGAGTCCAGTCTGTCTTGCATTTCTGTTACCTTCCCTGGGGGGCCTCTACCAAACACTCAGTTTGCCCATAATTCTCTGGCAAAAAATACATGATGTCAGGGACACCTAAAAATGAAGCATATTTTGACTTCCTGATTCTGTGGGAGTTCCAGAACTCTTTTACTTTGTCAGGTTCACTTTGTAACAGGTCAGTGATACAAAACCACAAGGCTTCTTTGTGGATGTCAAGTCTAAAATATCTGAATCATGCAGATCATTGAAAAAGTCTATCCACGAAGTGGCACGTTGCTTTCTAAAAGACGACCAAAAGCACTCAATTATCTGGTTGCTTGTACTCGGCACGTACTTATGGGCATTAATGCCGGCATATTCAGCAAAGCCATATGCGCGAAAGTAGCATTGCATGGCAGCGATTTGTCCGTTTTTCGTTCCCAGGTCTGAGTGCACACGTCTAGGGCATCCTCCCGAAGCTTAAACACAAGCCAAGAAGTATTTCGTCACAACCCTAGGATTTTTAATTTATCTCTGAAGCTCCAGCCACAAAATTCTGCTACTAAACCCGTCTATACATCCATGTATTGGAAATCCAAATAGTTTCAACTTATCGTACCCATCCAGGTGCCGACAAAAGTTAGGACCGGGGATAATATACGTACGCTGACAAAATGAACGGTGCTTCCTTTCTTCAACACCACGAGGGTCAAGTTCTCGCCAAATTGATGCTACAATACGTCGCGGAACGTGGAAGTAGTATCTTATTCGAAGTATATGCCACATCGACTGACATCCATTGAGCCTGTCCGGACCATTTTCAATTTCACGTGATAATACCTCCTTCACGTCCTGAACATCATTCAAGTCTAGGCTTTCTCGACGTCTCAACCCATAGTCCTTCAATCTTCGTTTCAGGGTTCTAATGTTGATACTTACTTCATGATATTTCTCTAGCAGAAGTACTATATCCTTATACGTATACCCTCGATGAAAATAGAATTAAATGATTTCTTTCTGTGATGCACCAGGCTGCGGTTAGTCCGAATGTATAGAAACTTTGTTGTTTATGCAGTTCGCCATTTTGAAATTCGAGCGGAAAAATAACTGAGCCGGCATTTACCGACCGCTGACAGCCACCATGCGTGTGCAGTATTTTTTACACTTTTATTTGCAGTGCGATTTATTTTTTATTTGCAGTGCACATTCTTAACCAGCAGAGCCTTCATGTACCACAGGTAGCTGTTTTCACGTCGGTTCCCGTGTCTCACGGCCAGGAAAAACGGTGCGTCTGGTTTATTCATTTCTGCCGGCCGGTGACTCTTGAAGAGCCTGTAATAGTTTACTGGAAATCTGTCGGTATTGGTGACGTAAATATTCGGTTTGAAAGGTCGCTGGTTTCTTGGCTCTTGCGTGTCTTCGTCCCGCGTTCATTTAGCCACACAAGCATTTTGCGGCCATCTTGGACCGGGTCTTGCTATAGTTCAACGTCGCCCCATTGCATGCAAACGCTTGATGCTTTTTTGAATTTAAATGCATTGCCAGGTCAAGATAAAACAATTTGCAACATTCACAATATTTCTTGTGTGGACTGTAGGATTTTGCACCTTTGCTATATCCTTTCTTTTTTTCTTCAGGTTTACTATTCCATAAATCGCTATTAATGCTATTTAGATTGAGTGAAGGCCACTCCCTCATTTCAAGCACTTGTGGTCGGTAAAGTCTGCTTTGATCCTCTACTTTTAAAAATGGTGGTACTAATTTTCTGATGCTCACAGACTTTTTGATGGGTGATTTAACCCTTACCCGACGAGTCTTGCACATGCTCAATACTTCATCAGCATATACGATTTTAATTCCAAACTTTTCTACAGTTTTGAAAATATTGCTTTGTTGATTTTGCACCGATGCACGTGCACGTACATGTAGTAATAGCACCTGCCTTCTACTAGCGCCAGATACAGGTAACTGTAAATTTAGGCAATGTACTTTGCTGTTTTCTTCTATTCATAACAATGTGCGTCACGTTTTTGCTAAGACAATCTTCTATGTGAATCCTTTCCTTTCTAAAAAGCTTTTCAATATATATTTTGGATGGGTGATCATCCAGATCTATGAAGACTCGTGTAATAGCAAACACTTTATAAAATTCTATATCCTGGGCTCGATTCCTTTTCTCGCCTTTAGAACAATTCTTCTATGTACTTCCTGAAAAGAATAAACACAAGAGTGTAAACTATTACCTGGCTCAGATTTTAAGGCAAGGTGCCATCTTGGATTTATTCCCAGACTCCACGTATATTTACCGGACGGAGTAATGCGCAGGGTGCGCAGGGCATGCCAGGGTACGCAGGGCGCGCAGGGTAGCCGGCAGAACACTATCGAGGCTAGTGTGAGCCAGTCCAAGATGGATGGCGGGACTAATTTTGTCAAACAACACGATGACAAGGCGAACGCAATAAAAGACATGTAAATCCTGACATGTAAAGAACACGAGAATATTGTATATCACCTGATACTCTGGCGTCTTGTTTTGTTCCGTAAAATTTTAGGCGTGAGGTTTTCTAAGTTGGTGTGAACTAAATAAATTGTTTGCCAACAATTTTTTATCTGCTTTTGTTAATTTCCGTAAAAGCGTGACAGCACTGCAATTAGTTACAAATTCAAGGATTAAAATGTTTGTGTACATTCCTTGGAAAATCAGTAAAATATACGACACGTATAGGCGAGAACGGCTTCACGTAGGCTAGACACGTATTTGAGAAAAGCTTACAGGAAAGCAACTAAAAACATTGATAAATAGATACACTTTTACTTTCACTCTAAAATTAGCATAATATTTGCCATGTGAACAATTGACCTTTGCGATCTGATATTCCAAAGGCACTAAATTATGTAACTTGTTTTTTACTTTGAACACCCTGCGTACCCTGCACACCCTGCGTACCCTGCACCCTGCGTATTACTCCGTCCGTATATTTACCATTTATTGGACTGTTGGGTTACCTGTGCTATATCGATCACTGACATCACAGGTAGCCCAAGCTTACGATTTGTATGAAACCTCGATTTTCTCCCTAATCAAGGTTAAACGGCCCAGGAATCGCCATGGACATGACTACAAGGTAAAACGAAGGTTTTTGAAACATTTTATTAGCGATGAGAGCATTACAGCGATAATTAGTGAAATTTCCATACATTCTTTGTAATCGCTCATACGAATCGTAAGCTTGGGCTACCTGTGCTGACATAAGCGATCTCAGAAGAGTTTATATAATTTGCTCCGTGTGAATTCTCTTTTCCGATTCCTACGAAATAAATCTTCAAAAATAAAAGATTGATACTTAATGAAGTTGTGTGAGTCGATTTTGTGTCTTCTGAAGCAGTTTATTAGGCTTCGAAGTTTTGACGGTTGGCGGGACGGTTGGCCGCAGCGTTTGACCAACCACAGGCAGCCCAGACTCGACATATATTTCCCGCTTATTAGGCTGTTGGGTTACCTGTGGTATGTTTCATAAACGATCTCTGAAGAGTATATATAATTGCTCGTTGTGAATTCTCTTTTCCGATTCCTACGAAATAAATCTTCAATATTAAAAGATTGATACTTAATGAAGTTGTATGATTGGTTTTGGGGCGATTTGGGGACCTCAAAAGCAGTTTATTAGGCATCGAAGTTTAGACGGTTGGCTGCGTGTCTACCTCACATTGTGTCACAGGCAGCCCAATCTATGGGTTGGTGCATGGAAATAGAAGATATGTATGGGGTTTTATAAATCCTTTCAAATTGCCGTACAATGGAGGACAATGTACAAATAAACATACCTTTTCGCTTCGATGTTGTTTCCTTTGTGGTTTTTCTTGACTTGAAACCATTTTAGGCTGTTTTGGGGAATTTTTCATCCACCTCGGCTCACCACCTCTAAGAAGAGAAGGCTGGAATCTTCCGAAGTCTTCTGCCACAATTAATTACAATCTTCATCTCCAAAATCTCACTCTTCTTTTATTTTTGAAGATTCATTTCGTAGCAATCGGAAAAGACAATTCACACCCGTGGAGCATAAATTAAACTCATCTGAGATCCCTTAATTATGAAACTAAACAGATCGATATACCACAGGTAACCCAACAGACTAATAAGCGATAAGTCCTACGTAATATATGAGCGGAGCTCTCATTATTCAAATACGAAGAGATGAACGGATATATGTAAATTGTAATGGCAATTATTTTACGAAAATAAATACTGCACGTCCAGTTGAGTTGCACGCGCACATGTATGGATGCATATCATATCTCGGAAGTGGGCCAAATGCTGCCGGTAGCGACGTAACATGAAGAACGATCATCGCCCAAACCCAGACCTGGTAACGAATTTTATGACGTGTTTTCTAGAAAATCGTAACAACGTTTATAACGAACCCCCGATATAACGAACCAATTTTTTTCGGTCCCTTAGCACTTCGTTATATACCACGTATACGGGTACCAGGCTAGGGTTCCACTGTAATGCAGGCTTTATTTGAGAAACCGCAATATATTTAGGTTCGGTTTCCAGCCGTGGGGGTTTCGGTGAGCCCGTGATCCTCTCCCCGCTCACCGCTGGGCGCGCGGCCTGAGGCATTGTCGGTTTTTAGCCAATCAAAAACTTGCCACTAAAATCCTGTCGCTGAATGTATTTGCATAATTTATATTGTTAACTTTTCAAAGCCGGACCAGAAGCTTTGGATTGCTGTTCCAAAATGCGTTTAAATTCGGTTTGGAAAAGTTTGCTTTCGAATAATTCAACGATTCACACAAGGAAGCAGTAAAATAGTTAGTTTTGGGTGAACACTGTGTTAGTACGCACCGGGTTTGGAAAGTCACTTGGGAAACCGTCACTTGTACCAAACTCGAAGGTCGCGAAACCCGTAATGTTCAGTCATTTATTTGCCTATGCAAGATAAGTAGCCATTCTTACTTGAAAGAAAATTAGTGCTGCCTTTATCGGAGAGGAAAAGACGGACTACTCCATATTAAAAGAGTTTATAAGAGAGGAAATCACGTCTGACTCAGGCCATGTTTACGCGTTTAACTCTGCGCTCACAATTCGCTTGAAAATCGCTGCATCAAACGAGTTCTACAATTCTTTAAGTCCTATGTACTACGTTTGTGCATTTTTTAAGGTCTCCAAAACATACTCAACACAAGTACTGAGCAGGAAACTCGACTCTAGCTCAGAATAGTTCCGAGATAATATCTGAACTTTATCCCCGTACTTCGGCTTTTAATTTCTGTCATGAGGTGTCTTGGATTGGCACTAATATTACAGAGTAACAAATACTCCCGGCGAATAATGCAGCCTAGTTTCTCAATAATTTTAAATGGCGTTTGTTCTTTAGAATTCATTTCACACTTGGAGTTTTAGTTTAGAGTTCCAGTGTGTTTTGAAAGTTTAGAGCCTATATATGCTACAGTCGTGAAAGGGTAAACGGTAGACTTGTTCCAAGTCGAACTCGCTGAGTCACTGGCTAGGCGATTACTGCTTTTCTTGTCAAAACACGCAAATTGAATACTACTGAATTTTAATCAGCTGACGTCAAGGACACGGTGTGTTGACCACGCGCCCAGCCGTTAGTGGGGCGGGGCTTTGGAGAAACGACACCCCAACGGCTGAAACCGAGCCTACAATATATTTGGACGAGTGAAGAATGGCGCCATTTTTCCCTCGTCCAAATATATTGCGGTTTCCCAAATAAAACGTCGCATGCTACTGGAACCATGCTACTGTACTTTGGTTTATGATAATTTCTTCACATTTTAAATACAACGTGCATATTCCGTCACAATTACGTCATAAGTATGTGCGATCGGGTCAAAGCTACCAATATAAATTATCATTCACACATGAACAAAATAATTACATTGTACGTACCCCAACTCTTATATTGGATGACAGCACCTCTATTCGTCTTAGACAAAATGTGTTGTCCATCAATTGTCGAGCTCTCCTGATGTCTGTAGGTTTGCCTTTCCATAGCTTTTGCAGCTCCTTTTTCTGAACCTCGATTGTTTCAATCGTCTCTCCATCTGGAATGGCTGGGATGACAGCTGCAACGGAGGTATTTTTTTTTCTTCCTGGCTTGCCTTTTGGAGCCACCACACCTTCCTCTTATACAGCTGCTTTTTCAGTTGCTTGTTTGCCCTCTTATTTATGTTTGCAACTCTGTTCATTATTTTCCTTGACCAAAATTGCTAGTTGAAATATAACAGATATATACATTTTAGTCACACAACTGATGAAATATTTTGCCTTCTTGGTTGCATCCATTTTTGTTGTTACATGATAGGCTTTTTATACTCTCCAGCCAGAACATGGCAATGGGTCCCAGGAATCATCAATGTTGAAGGGGCCAAATGTCAAAACAGCTTCATCTGGCTCCGCAGTCAGGATTTCAAGTCAGGATTCTGACTGTTAGTGTAGGGCCGAAATTAATTCCACTGTTTTTGTGCACTTTTGTGAACATTAAAACACGTACAAAAGCAGGAACATGGATAAAAAGATGTAAAATTGGAAGAAAAGTAAAGTATATGATATTGACTTCCTTTAAAGTGCCTATAACCCCAAAAAAGTTACGCTTTCAGATCAAACTTAGAAGTATTCTATGCAACTTCCCGAACAAATTAATGGTTTTAAAGCATTTCTCTTTTTTTTACGGCTTTTCAAAGATGAGAGCCGTGAACTTTTACCGTCATCTTAGCGACTTGGTGGGGTCTGGGACTAGGTACGTCATAGTAGGGAGCCATGTCACGTGATAAAGGCTTCTCTCATGTACTTTTGGTTCGTTCTTTCTTATTCTGCTGGACTTTTTGACAAAATGTCTTCGTCAGGCTCCGAATCTGAAGACAGTTGTTCATCGGACAATTCCGAGCTAAATTTTATCAACTATGAGCTTGAAGCAGAAGAATCTGCCGGCGCGGATGAGCCACTCGCCGATGAAGAATGGGTTACAAGAGTACAGATGGAGACCTCCAGAATCGGTTCAGTGGAAGGCCTCGAAGCAAGGAAAAGCTGGTGAGTTAAACTGTCCAAAATTAAAATAAGTTATCATAGCCCTTCATGGGCTTCCCGTGGCCGTGGTCTCCCCAAAAAAAACGGCATTGCAGCAATGCAGGATGCCAAAAGAATCCACTGATCCTTCCAATCGCAACAATCATATATAGAGATTATTACATGTTAAGAGCTTGATATCGTTTTTATTCACGAGGTTTTCGTATCGTATCTCGAACGAGCGAGTCCGCGAGCATTAATAATGCTCAATAATGACCAAGGTATGAATTGAAATCAATGAACACAGTTCCATGTTTAGTCTGACCAGGAAAGTGGAAGGTTTATCAGAGTATTTCGATCTATCGTGCATGTTAATTAAAAATAGTAGCTCTCGTAAGCAACCACACTGGGAATCAGGAAAAGGTGCTCATAACTAGTCAGAACTGGAATCAGGAGTAGTTGCTCGCTTATGAGAGCTTGCACACACCACACCCATGGGGATACATATATAATGCGACTGATATCACAGTAAACAATACTGTACTACTCTACTGTAACAGTATCAATGTCAGATATAATAAGAATATTGTTGCAAAATGCTAGTGCATATTTATATTTAGTTGACTCATTGCACAGTCTGGGATCATGTCTCTGGAGTAGTTACTTACAAGAGTTTAAAAACAAAGAAAAATTCCAAAGGTGGTGGTACGCGCGGTGGTCACTTAATTATGAGAGTGGCTGGTTACTACAGAGCACAAGAGTGGTCTCTGAGGGGAGCTGGTCACCTACAACTACACGGGCAGTTTCACAAAGGGCTTCAACTGTATCAAACAATTGGTACTAACATATAAACTTCTTTATTTACAGATTTCTACGAGTTGTCTCATACAGAGAGTACATCCAGTTAGTCTACGGTTATCTGGGCAACAATATAATTCCTCTACTAGCATGTGCATATGACACAATCAGGACAAAATTCAATGCTGGGAAAGAAACCTTCACTGGATTTGAAGAAGATGAAGATGAAAGTACTTCATAACTTATATAAACTTTAAGGAGAACAACAATGAACAGTCAAACTTTCAGTGCCATTGGCCACTTTTGATATAGGCTTCACTGGTCACATACAAATGATTCAATACACATACAAGGCTCTGGGGAATAATGTGCAGTGATTAATGAAATAACAATAATGAATTTAATTATGCCCCAGAACCTTTGTGTGTGAGAAGTCAAGCATATATCGAATGTGGGCTATTAACCTACATGTATGTCCATATACATGTATGTCCATATGTCCATTCAGGCAACCTGTGAACAGGAATCACTACCCTGACAAGCGAAACTACTAGCCCTGGGCTATTGGAAAGCACTTGCATCGCACCCTGTGTTCCTTTCTATAATTTTACACAAATTTTGAAAATAGGATTATAATATTAAAATTTAAATGTTTGAGTAGTAAATTGGAAAACAGTAAAATTAGATGTCTGGGCCGGACACACTCATTATCAGAGATTCTCATATGAACTGACAAACCTCGTGCACGTGTGGGATGGTAAAAATCAAAGCAAATATTCAAAAATGACTAATAAATTGTGTAAATATACATTATTCAAGTAAAATAATGAACATACTTTCAATCCAGCATTGAAGGAGGGGGTTGAACTGTTTTAACCCACCAATCGAACACTGACTCCATACATGCATAGTACCGTGACATAGCCCCTTTAAGCCTCAAATTCAATTGCCCTATTTAATTATGGTGTCACATGATAGACACAGCTGCCATCTTAGGGGGTCAAAACACTCGTCTTTAACAACAGACATACAAAATAAAGCTGTTCTGCCATAGATTGCCTTCCTTCAAATTGGCTAATTTTCCCAATAAAATAAGAATGGCGGCTTTCATCTATTTGTTTTGATGTCATGCCAATGAAATAGGGCAATCGATTTCACTGAGCTGGTCACAGGAGTGATTAGCCTATGGAAGTTGACAGTATAATATATTGCTACCTAGATTGTCCATTGATAAAATATCAAATCACTGAGATGGCTGGTAGACATTTCTGGTTCACTCTGTACTTATAAGGGGACGAGGGTTGTTCTTTGGACAATCAACAACACCTTTATGCTCTTTAATAGGTTTACACAATACTTTATTTAATGAGGAGGACATACTTAGCTACAAGCTTTTTAGTTTTCAGAGTTCCACAAATAAATTCAAAAAAAGAAACTATACAATTTAGAGATTAAGAATTTAATTAATTTTAATTTAATAGGTTTCTTGCACACTGAGCAATGGGGTTTTGCCTTGGTTTTTGTGGGCCTTACAGCAGGTGGAACTGGAATTTCTGGCCTCACAGCAAGTGGAACTGGAACTTCTGGCACTAAAATACAAAAATAACAATTATTATTAAGTTAGTTATGGGTATATATATATATTGGTTTATGGTAAATAAAGCACTGGTTTCGTTTTAAATACAAACTTACAGTGTAATATTATACGTTTCCAGCTGGTATTTTAATATTTTGTTTAGTCTCGAAAGACTAAACAAGCAGTATACCTTTATATGACATGTCCAACAGTTTGATACATGTAGGTGTATATGCACTGCTTGAGCAAGAGCTACATGTAGGTGTTATTGGAGGACAAACACAGAAGGTGTGATTAGCACAGACTCGATTTTGTTTGAATATTTTCAGAATTTGAATAGTTTCTTTTGTGCAAAAAAATATTTTATACAAAACAATTTGAATTACCTGGAGCTGAAGGAGGAACATCTATAACAGTCATCCTTTGTTGTCTCTTCTGGGTTGCTTCTGCCCTTGGCTGCTTGTTAAGCATGGTGTCCTGTCCATAGGTGCAGGTGTCATCTAAAGAAAGTTGTCTGATTTATTCACTGTTATTTCCCTCATACTAAAAACATGCACTCTCTTAGTCTAATACGCTTGTGGTGAAAACAATGTTCAGTACGTGGAACCCGGTCATAATGAAGTTTTCTTCCTTTCCCTAGGAACTTCTTTATACATGCAGGTTCCACTGTATTGCTAGCCTCCTATAGTAGCCGTTTTGTAGCGCTTCCATTTCACTCCATTCCGGGGAATGGAGTGAACGGAAGCGCTACACAACGGCTGCTATAGGACTAGGAGGCTACTGTATAAATCTGTATTGCCATGCAAACTAAATACAAAAGCACTTACCAAAATCGGAGAATGGCTTAAATAGGTTTCGATGGCATGGACTGATGGAATAGGAACAACTCCATATTCAACCGACTTCAGTCTTGGCGTAGAGTCAAGGACTAAAGAAAATCTTATAAAGTCTTCCGGCTTGGAGTGAACCAAACAAACGTTCTTCGTTCGCACGAACCTCAACCACTGGCGTCTTCTCTTCTTTGCTTCTGGCCGATCATCGCTTAAAAACGGGACCTTGTGTTAGAGCTATCCTTTTTTGAGTCTGGCTCATTCCTACAGCCCCCAAATACACATCTATTTGGCATTTCAAATCGAGTTATTCGCTCGGTTCGCCTTGTTTTTACTGTCTTTGTTGTTGGTTGTTCGCTTTCTCTCACTACTATGACGTTGCTTTCCGGTTTCGTTCCCAGGCTACTTCCAGACTCCATCTGACGGCCATTTGGGACAGGGTGCCCAAATCGGGTTGTTTTACAATGTTTGACCCCAGAAATAAGGTCGAAGTCTTACTTTTTTCCTTTTTTTCTCTTCGAATTATTGATAAAAAGGATGTAAAGAATTTATTAAAAATACTTCAAATTTGGGGTTATAGGCACTTTAATCATTTCCTTTCTGTTGCCTTGTTAACTGTAAAAGAACATTCCAAACGTTCCACTCAGATACATGTACTACCATTTTTATTTCATTAGTAACACAAAAATGCTAATGCTAATGCTAATGCATTTTTGCCAGTCCCTGTTTAATTTTCATTTCAGCTTTCGTGAATTTAATTTGACGAGTTGCTTTTGTATGTGGATGGAAAATTTTCACATAAACCTGTACTTACAGGTGAATCCTGACTCAAACCCTGGCCTGAAATCCTGACTCGAAGGATAAATAAACTAATGAATTGAAACTTGAAGCTTGAATTTGTGGCTTCTCCCTCTTCAATGACTTACACCGAGAAGCCCATGGCCATGTTCTGATGGAAAAGTATCATACACTGTACATATAAGTCCATCCATAATAACAATAAAAATGGTTTACCCTTGAAAAACTTTGCATGATTATGTGTAAGCTAGATTTATGGAAGGAGTACTTGCGAGAACAGCATTAAGGTATCAGGAGCCCTTCAAGTGCGCTTCCCTAAAATCCATTCGACCATGGAATTAAAAATACATGGAGCTGAACGCAATCCAAAGGGGAGCGTCAAATCAACAAAAAACTGCCCACGCCATTTAATTCCCAATAGGTAACGATCTGCAGGATGCACTGGGATATTACGATAAGCTGCCTCCACATCAAATTTAGCCATGAGCGCGCCTTGGCCATACTTGCTCACCAACCGTATTATATCATCCACCGTTATATACTGGAGAGAGAACTCCTCTTGATTAATTCCCTCATTCACACTGAACCCCCCAGGGGAGGACAAATCAACAATCAGGCGCCATTTTCCTGGTTGAGCTTTCTTAGGGATCACACCAAAACTGCTAACATGCAAATCAGGAACCGGGGGGGATTTGAAGGGACCTGCAACCCTCCCCAAGGAGACTTCGTTAGCCAAATAGTCATCAATCACTTTGGGATGTTGGTATGCAGAGGGCTTGTTACGTTTCGCAGATTTCAGTTTAGAAGAAAGACCAAAACCTAGCCTAAATCCATAGCGAAGGCCGTTGAGTACATAATCAGCTTGCTGCCTATCAGGGTACTTCCTAAGCTCCCAAGCAAATTGGACAACTCTGAGCGGGGAAACACTAGCAACTGGATGTAAACTATAGGGGGCTGAAAGGAAGAAATAAGGATAAGAATTCCCTGGCAAGTGACTGAGGACATGACACAACAGCAGTACGAGAATATAATATATATATATTACTTAAAACCATAAAGATAACAATGGGTATGTGACTCAAGACTAACAACCTAGCATGACTGAACAATGGCTAGCAGCTAAGTTTAACACGATAATAACAGTAACATGTTCGTTTTATATATATGTATGTATACGTCAAGGGTTCCATCACTAGATATATTAAATATCTAGTCATGCATGACAGTTTCTAGTCATCAACGTTTGCTGCGTTTCCTGCTCTCGTGTGATGAAGGCACTGGTGAGCGAGATCTGCGCCTGTTCTCCTCCTTCAACCTACTGCTCGAACCGGTGCAGTCCTGAGCGCGATGAGTACCCGAGCAGCTGCTACACTTGTGGCTGTACCGGCATGAGGCAAACGGAGATGAGCAACGGCCACGGTTCCAATACTTGCAGAACAGATGGGATGAACTGGAACCAGCTCATCCCTCAGCATGAGGTTCTGCCCCCGACTCAGCATGAGGTTCTGCCCCCGACTCTGATACTGCTCCTCCATGCAAACTACGTACAGAAGCCCCCGCAGCATGGAAATTAAATATCTGCACGTTCATGGTGGACCAGTCTGTGAGCTTAGTGGCCGCAGCATGCTCTCTGAAAGCTTGGTCGTATGTCAGCCAAACGCGGCCACTGAACTGACGATATGTACGCAGGATCAATAGCTTGTATGCCGTCAAATCCTGCCAACGACTTGGGAAATACGATGTCAGCACCATACAAAACAACGTAAATGCCTCAATCCAGCTCACGATGTCGTCGAGGCGGCGGCGTTGCTTCTTTGTACTAGACGTGAGAACTATGCGCCCGTCAAACAGAAGCTGGGGTTCTGGTTCCGATTGTACGAGATTTGCCGCAAGCAAATCACATAAATCCACATACTTGTCGGACGTTATTTGCGAGACGAGTTTCGCGGGAATGGGAGAGTACCCTGGGCGCACCACGAAGGGTTGATCCAACGCTGGTATCGCCGGAAACGGAGGAATGTTTGGAGTTTTCGCACCAAGAACAGAGATAGCTTGAGCGGGATTAGCGATAGCCGTCGCCGAACCCACTGAAATTATAGGGGAAAATGTACTGACAAAGGATGGCACAACAATAGGTAACCTACCTTGCTGGCCCAACGATGTCGAAGTTTGGGGCACCACAAAACCAGCCCCCGAAGCGAGAAGCTCTGTAGTCCTCGAGTCCAACCCTGTCGCTACTGTCGATGCAGAAACCACGCTAGTAGTGGCCACACTTGGAGTCGGCAATGCACTTGCAGCTACCGAGGAAGACTCTTTTTCGGCTGCCAAAGCTGCCTTAACGGCTTGAATTACCGCTGATAATATTTCTGGCGAGAGGGCAACGATCCCCTGACCACTTTGAGACGATCCGGCGTTCGTGTTTGTATGCACTGCCGATGTAGCAACAACACTTTAAGTCGTAGACATGGCCGTAAACCGCATGCTGTCCAAGCTATTTCTTGTCTTACGAGCCATGACGTAAAAAGAACAATAACGTAGCAGGGATCCGCAACAATCCGCTCAAAGGTCCGCTAAAACCAGCAACAGCAAACGGCAAGCCAGCCACGAGTTGGATCCGCTACAATCCGCAACAAGAACCTCGTGGGATCTAAAAGCCCCTGCCCTGGCTCATCATGCTTAGAATAAAGGGGGAGACCGCTGGCCAGCATTGTCTCGATTCTAACTTTGCCTAAATTACATTTAGCCACATCAATGGGCCATAGCTTTTATGAGTCTGTAAGCCAATCAGAACGCTTGTACTAACTGGGATATATTATAATGAACATTTATCCAAAAAACTTGTGTTGTGACGCAGTTCAATACTGAGCTTTCTCTGGCAACAAATCTATACTCACAATTTTCAATGTAAAGAATGCAGAAGGAGGTCACTTTGTTTTGCAAACTCCTCACGGAAAGCAATAACCAGGGCAAAGCACTGCTGGGTGGCATAATTTGGAGGCTCTGCTCGCTCGGAAGCTAATTTAATATTATGTCCTCTTATTAGAAATGGAGAGATAGAGCTAAGCCCATTGAAAATAACTCGGAAATCAGACAATTTAGAGCAAGTGGGTGACTAGCTCTGGTAAAAAACTAGTGTTGATCTGCATTCTATTGGAGAGGAAGATATTAACGCAGTGGGAGCGAGTAGCAGATAACCCATTCGTCACAGCAAGAGCGAACGTCAGCAAGTTCGAGGAATTGTGATTATAAAATGTTTGATTTTCGACTGAAGTCGCACTAACACAGATTAACTTGTGAGTTATGGGCAATAATAAAGTAAAGAACTTACCGACTGAGGTTAGTTGTGTCAAACAGTGGCGCCATTTTTGCTTTGATTATGGCCGCCAATTGATGGCCAGTGAGAGAGAGGGCGAAGTTTATTACCTTAATCCGTTCTCAGTATTCAGTGGAAGTGATGTCATACACTATACACGACAACCTGGCGCGAAATGATGTGCATAAAAATGTAGCCAACCTCGCAAAGATAAATATAACTTTCTTCTTACGAACGTGAAGACGGTTTTAGCGTTGTGTTCTGCAGGCGAGCGTTAAGTGTATGATATCACATCCGCTAAATAAACCTTTGTTTAAAGCTGAACAAAGGGAACGGCCTCCAGTAATGGCGGACGTTTAGATTCAATATTTGTCAGTGGAAGTATAGTTTTCTGTGCGTTTTATGTTTATTACGTTTCTTTACATGAATCGTTGGTACCATAATTAACATAACAATACGAGGTATCGAAGCGACACAAGGGAAGCGAATTAGCTCTGCTGCTGGGATGGTAACGTGACTATCACAGAGCAACGGGAGCAAATAGATAGCAACAAGCCAACATGAATATAATTAATAAGCCTGTTTTACATGTTTGGAACATACTTCCGGTCGGAATTTGGAGCGGTCATGTCTTCTCCCGATACTCTCCTGTAAACAAACTCAAGCTCCTTTAAATGAGTAGTTAGTTCAAATGCTATCATCATGGATTTCACTGATATTGAAAAGTAGAGAAAGATATTCGTGCAGTTCGACCTCAAGCGCGGAAAGATCACCTTCCTTGATGATAAAACTGAGATACTTGTCATGCCAAACATTGCCCGGCCCCTTCTCTGGATTGTATGCAAGTAGCAAATGCGTCTGTGATGCCTTCTGACTTCGCAAGAAATATCAGTGTTGTATTCGACACTACGGTATCTATGGATAGGCATGTTACTCAAGTCTGCAAATCTGCATTTTTATTCTATTAGAAACATTGCACGTATTAGAAAGTTCTTAAAGTGCCCCTACGATCAAATTTTGACTTATCAATGTTTTTGCATATTCATAAAGTAGAGTTCATATATTATTACCAGTTCAAATTGTTTTTCGATACAACGACAGGAAGTCTTATTTTTTTAGCTCCGAATATTGAATCTACACGTCCGCCATTACTGGAAGCCGTGCCCTTTGTTCAGCTTTAAACAACGGTTTATTCACCGGAAATGATGTCATACACTTAACGCTCGCCTGCAGAACACAACGCCTGGAGGCATATTTCTACTAAAAACGTCTTCACGTACATAAGAAGAAAGTTATATTTATCTTTGCGAGGTTGGCTTTTTAATGCACGCTATTTCGCGCCACGAGGTTGTCGTGTTAAGTGTATGACATCACTTCCGGTGAATAAACCTTTGTTTAAAGCTGAACAAAGGGCACGGCTTCCAGCAATGGCGGACAGGATTTTACCGGTAAACTCTCCTAAAATTTGTGGTTTAAGATGCCCATTTGGGAATATTTTTTACTATTTCGGATATTTCTAATACTGATTGACCTATAGACACTGAAAAAGTGGCAAATCGAAATGGTAAATTTTCGTCGTAGTGGCACTTTAAGTTATGATACATGTAAGATGCTAGTGCATGCCCTTGTTACAACAAAACTCGATAATTGTAACTCACTGTTATATGGTCTGCCCAAATACTTATTGCAGCGCCTGCAATATGTTTTAAATAGTGCTGCTAGGCTAATAACTCTGTCACGAAAGTCTGATTACGTCACGCCACACTTAATGCAGCTGCATTGGCTACCCATTGAGCAACGGATTGAATTTAAAATATTACTAAATACATATAAAGCAATCAGTGGTATTGCTCCACACTATCTAAATGAATTATTAGACCAGTATATCCCGCATCGTAGCCTTAGATCTGCTGACAAGCTATTACTTAATATACCATCATATGATCTGAAATCTTATGGCTACCGCGCTTTTTCAGTTTGCGCCCCGGAACTGTGGAATTCCTTACCATTAGATCTAAAGCACAGCCCCTCCATTCACAGCTTCAACAAAAGCTTAAAAACATTTTTATATTAGAAAGCTTACTATTGAGCAATTACAGCCATCGTATAGTTATTTCAATTAGTAGCTTAATATAAGTTAAATTAATTAATATCTCAAAACAAATCAGAGATTATTTTAATAATATATATATTTTTTCTTTTAAAAACATTTTATCCATACGCATTTTATCATTATCACTATTTTGGTTTAATTCTGCTGGTTTTTTTTTTATATTAGGTAATTATTTTTAGCATTAGGATACCTTGTAAATATGTTTTATATTATTGTAAAGCGCTTTTGGTCTATGAAGGAAAGAGCGCTATATAAATAAACTATTATTATTATTCCCTAAAAGTAACAAAGATGGCGTACAGAGACGAACCAGAACTGCAGTAAACTTACTTCACAATGAAGCACCAAGCATGGCTGAACCAACAAAACACTGCTCAAATCCCAGCAACCTACATGTATAAGAAAGTCTAGGAAGGATTATCAGAACTCAAGGATTCTCTGTCATTCATGTCGCACGAGATTGGCGATTTAAAACAAGAAAACAACACAGGAAAGAAAAATATTTTTCAACAACGGAAAATCATTGGGACATCACTGGAATATCATTGGAACATAATTGGAATACAATGGTCGGATACCTTCCAAGGTTGGTACACCAATACATGATTTGCCAACATTGGTACATTAGGTATAATCATATAGCAACTTTGGTATAATGAGTACCAATGCTGGAATTGTTAAAATGAAACACCAATATTGGTAATGAGTACACTAAGGAAACATGCTGATCTAAGTGTGAGTGAATACGTGAATTCTGAAATTAAATGAACGAAAAGTATTGTGATGTAGATGAGATAGAGGATTAAAAACTCTCTAGTGAATACACCTTGGCTTGACTGTACCGATAAACGCTTCAATGATCTTGTTTTACCGCGCTTTTCAGATACAGAAAACGCATGCGCGATGTATGCAGTACGCTGACCATTCTCGTTCCCAGGCTACTATACCCAGCCCCATGCCACTTTTCCCCCAGATTAAAAATGGCGTCCAACACTGAAGGCAGCAATAACAATGCCTCTAATGGCGCACTTCATCCTTCCATTTGCCGGTGCGAATGCTCCGCAGAGGCTAGGCATTTTAACAACACTGGAGGGCATGTTCACTGCCCTTGTGAAGTTGTGAAGGCCGACCAGTTAACCAGATGAAAACATGGAGGCATGCCCAGAGAACCGATCAAACACGAACTAATGGTACATGCACAACTACGACAGTTGAGCCTGAGGGATCGAATAATTTTGATATGGTAACAGAAACAAGTACTACTACTAGTGCGTTTTACTCAGAGTTTCCGTTTGAAGTATCAAATCTTGCTGGAGGAATGGACTCTGATAATAATAGTCAATCTGGAGATGACAGCGGGAATGTATTTGTTGTTACGTGTTTGAAGGAACTGATGGCATGCATCAATACCTTCATTGTGAGGTATGTTAGTATATAATGAAGAAACGTCAAGAGTGTTAAGCATAGCGTTAGCTGGAGGTTTAGCAAGTTTGCGAAGTTTATTAAGGAAATCGTTAGTGTCTTTAACGTAAGGAGAAGAAAAAAAGATACTAAAGGTTTAAGCTGATGATCAACAAATTCAGGGATGCGTTCTGTGGGATGGCTATTAGATGAAACTATGGGACGACCAGGGTTACCAGGTTTGTGTGCTTTGGGCAGTATGTAAAATCGTCCAGGTTTCACGTCAGTATGTATAAGGTACTGTTTGATTTTGTCATTGTTGTACAATTTACAGTTATCAAGTTGTCGATTATATTCGTCTATGTACCATGCCCTGTCCATTACCATCGTACCAGACCCCTTGTCTGCGGATTTGATGACGATGTCTTGTCGTTGTTTAAGTCGGTGAATGCTTTTACGTTCACTATCAGATAAATTATCAGAGATGCGATTAGGTTTATTAGTGGTAATGTCAGTTTTAATAGCATCTAAAAATGATTTAAAGCAATATCTCTGTCGGCAGGAGAATGTTTCAGATCGAATGCATGAGATTTGTAAGCGGAGGAAGATTAGTGATTTACCAAAGCCCGTGCGTAGATTTACAAACACTTCGTTTCGATGAATGAACGATTCCAATGTTTCCTTCTGCTCTGGATATAGCTTCGAAATCCTGAAAACTTTACAATTTCGGTCGACACGCTGCTCAAGTCCTTCCCCAACGCCATTTATATAAGAGTATGCGAGCACATTCCTTAAATTCCAGACTTTGCCAAAAGTGTAAAGTTCGCTCTGATTGGTTCAAATTTTGACGTCAGGAACATGAAAGTCTATTAAGTCCATCAGACGGGGGGGGGGAGGAAGTGAGCGGACGACCTCGTACCGTCTGAACATCAGGCTATCTTACTTCTTGCTCGTTTAACTTTCAACACTCATAGTCTTTGCTGACAGTCAGTCCTGAGTTCCCAACGTTCACGACTGAAACCAGAATAGTCCCTCTGTTCCGAGAAACCTACAGGAAATTCCTTGAAACGACGCCTTACATCCAAGGCGTGCAGCGTGTCCTAGATACCCACATAGTTTTCTAGCAGCAGGATAGTCTGATGAGGCACACATCAAGGCTGCTCGAAACTTTAATGGATATAAAGGTGAAGCACTAGTTATAAAGCTCTGTCCATTCCAAAGGGCTTTCAGTTCATCAACAATAGGACAAAGGAATTCGTTAAGTGATGATGGTTCCTTCTTTAAGCCTGGGATTATGCCAACGAGAAAAATGTTTTCACGCTTAAACCGTTCCTGTCTAGGCAAATTCATCAGCACAAGATAAATCACTCTCACAGAAAAATCATGCCGACGTTTATAGGGCTGAAACCAGTCACACTTCATCCTTAGACCATAATTTCTTGGTTTACTGAAAAATGGCTGTTCCTTATACTCCATGAAATCGTTCCAAACTTGGCCATCATAAATGTCACCATACTCATTATGTTGGATGTCTCTGTTCCGCCACAGTAAACACTTTTCTGCAAACCCTTCACGCTTCACCAACCTCTAGCGTGTTAATTATGTTGTTGAAACAGTATACCTTTAATGGATAAAAGGCTCTCTTGTCATCGGAAAGGATGACTTCCTTTACTAGCTGGTGACCACATTCAACTCCTCTTCTTCGATACTGTATAGTGTTGGTACATCGCTGGCCAACTTGCTTCCCATTGACAACCCTTGTGCATTAATAGGGGTGATACAGTTTAGTGCATTTGGGGGCAAACCACATATCTCCTAAAAGCATCCCGGTCTAGTCCAAGAAACTTCCGCATAAGGTACAATGTCCCTGGGAACACAGCAGCAATACCGGCAACATAGTGTGACTGTAGTCCAATAATATGAAAAAACGTTGTCATAAAACGCAAGAGCCACTCCAGTCCATTGTCACTTAAATGACAGGCTGACTGCCAAACAACAAGGAAGTAGAGTATCCAGGTCACCAATACCAGATGCTGCTTCCTTGAAGAACTAGCTGGAGTTGCTTCAATTGGAGTATTATGTGCAGACCCTATCCCCTAAAAGGTCACTTGGAGCCACCCCATTCCACTCTTCAGGCTGGTTGTCATCTGAAGTATCATCATCAGAAGTGTTCTGAAAGAATATAAAAACACATGAATTAAATCATAATTTATTATGATTTCCTTCATGTACTTGACATACTAATCATGTAATAAGGATGGCAGTGTTTCATTCCTTGGCACTGAAATCTAGAAATATTTGTTTTACAAGCTAACTCTAGCCACCATTGCAGATGTATGTACCCATCTTAATTATATCCAATACATGTAGAATATTCCTGTAGGTTAAACATGAAAAATACAAGGCAGCAATATGTACTACATGCAGATAATAAATAAGATGTTTGAATTGCAACTTTTTACTGACAGTGTCGCAAAGTAAAACAATAATTACGTTGCACACTGTTTATTATCTATTTTTAGCCGTCTTTTTTTTAAGACGATTTTTTTTCTGACTTTAAACGGATCTCCGCTAGTAGCAGGAGGCCTCCTGCTAGTAGTGATTCTTTGAATAAATTGCAAATATATTCCACTTTTTATTTCCCTGGGTACCAGAGGATTTTTCTTCCGCCAACCGTATGAACGTATAACAAGACAGTTAAGTCAAAATTATACAGTCATCTTCAAAGTCAAATAATAAGAATAAAAATAAGAAACACTGATAAACTAAAACAGGGGACAGAATCAGTAGGGGGAGGGGGGGGGAGTCGTAAAATGAGCTCACTTTAAGATTATAACGAGTAGACAGTGTACAACAGTTTAATCCTTTATATCATCAGAGGTCATTTGGGTTGCTTAGTAGTTTTGGAGTAAGAATTTAGGAAAATAAGAAACAATAGCCAAATGAAAGATGTATAAACCAGAAAATAATGTGAATTTGACAAAAGGAACCAAGCAACCATGCTTTTCAAACTCGACAGCGCCGCTCGTTCGGGGGGGCTTCGCTGCTCTCGGGAGAAAAAAAAAACCTCTGCCACCCAGGGTAACTTTTTATGCCTTAACTAGAATTTTCATCGGTCAGAACAATTCTTCTTTTCTTCTTTGGTGGTTGCTTGACGGTGGTTTCTCGTTGGCTGCTCGGCATTGATGACGGAAATGATGACGTAATTCTGTTTATATTTTAAAATACCTGTGGATAATCCTTTTCCTTGTTTAACTGTTTGAGCACAGTAATTTCAGCGCGTAGCTCCATCTCGTCTTCGTTTTCTGACTCTTTGAACCGGAGGGAGCTTTGCCACCTCCGCATCAATAGCTTGGTAATTGATTATCAATATTAATCGATTATTATGAATTGGTATCGATTGATATCGATTTTAATCAAAACATCCATTTATCTGTGCCGATACTTGGGAACTCGCTCTTATTTGCCGTCCACTATTCGCTAGCGTGCCTAAGCATATTGATGAGCTACGAATGTTATTATTGAAACAACCATTAGATGCCCTTGCCTTGAATGAAAGGCGACTTGATAGCTCTGTATCCAGCTCAGAAATGCGTATAACAGGATATGAATTAATTCCCTGTGATCGCAACAGATCTGGCGGAGGCGTTTGTCTCTATTTAAAAAATACTATTAATTATATTAAGAGAGATGATTTAGTACCCACATATTTGGAGGCTGTGTGTATTGAAATTTTAAATTTTAAGAGCAAATCATTTATCCTATCAAGTATATACAGGCCACCGAGTTCGTCATCTGATTATTTTTCAAGGCTTGAACAATTTTTGGCTAACGTTGACAACGAACAAAAACAACAATACGTATTGGGAGACTTGAATTGCAACTGGCAAAATTCTACCAACTTAGTCAGGTTATTAAAGAACCTACGCGTATAACTGAACATTGCTCCTCATTGTTAGATGTTTTGATCACCAGCGAACCTGAGAAAATAATTGCCTCCGGCGTTATTCATCTCGGTATAAGCGATCATAGCCTAATATTTGGAGTACGAAGAATAAACAACATGACTAAAAAACAGCAAAGAAAATACATACCAGGAGCTTTAGTAATTTCAATTTACATACCTTTCAAACTGATTTACAAAATCAACAATGGTCCAATCTTTTGTTCTTGGAAAATTCTGATCAAATGTGGGCGGCATGGAAAACAATGTTTATGAATGTGGTGCACAGCACGAAAATACTTATTTACTGTAGCATAAATGCAGCTTAAAGGCGACGTAAAGTTTACATTTCCGCTCCTTTACGCCTACTTTACGAAGCGTAAAGTTGCAGTTTACGTCAGCTTTACGCTATTTCGTAAAGGTTACTTAATGAGACTTCTTTAAGTCAGCTTTATTCGATACGTAAAGGTGGCGTAAATTTTACATTTCCGCTCCTTTACGGCATTTGCGTAACGCTTTTTCCTTATCAAGCTTTAAAAACTGCCCGCATGCAGTGGTATTTGTGAAAGTGGCTTCCTCAGTAGAACTTGAAACATAACTTCAGAATAAACACATGACCAGTTGTCGATATTTAAAATATACCTTAATCATTTATTAACAGTAACAACATCTAATGGATAAAAAACTTTGACTTTAGGACTTTACAATAATTATTAAATTGCTGCATAGACATATATATAGTCAAGAAATATAACTTTAACGTTGTAATGTTTTGTATTGATCCTGATTTCGTCAATAGAACGATTGTGTTTGCCTCTTTACTGCATTTCCGATAACCTGACTGTACCCTTGAGTAACTATTTTTTTTTCTTTCTATAATTATATCCCAATGCAAGAGGAAATGTATAAATTTCTAGACTGATTCGAAAACAAATCACATATTCCTCTGGAGAGCTGTCACATGGTCTGAATCGGTCTATTCAGCGAGTGAAGACAGTTATCAGTGCAACCCTTTAAAAGAAAGTACACTGTATCTTAGACTGATTTACTAATATGTTCTTTCCACTATTTAATCGTTCTGCCAATCAACACTGGCAAGTATCTTGATCTGCATGAGAGACATTGTTACATATAGCCACATCACTAGTTTCCGATGGATTTATGTTTGTTTCCGTCTCTTGTATCTTGAAATAAAATAAAAAACTTTTCTTGATATATAATTAAAATATGAAAAATTATGAAATAACTACATGCAAGTCACTGTCTATAAGTATCCTCAATAACTTCCAGCAATGTCATTATTCTCCCCCTTCAATACAATTGAACATGTCAAAAGTGTGGTGATAAACGATTCGATCTCGGAGTAGAATGCTTCGTAGATGATGAACTTCCTGACTTCCGAGTACACTTTTTGATGGATGTTGCTGTTCGCTTAATAGATGATGCAGCACTCGAATTTGGAGTAGAAGGATTTGTAGATGCTGGTGACCGAGAATCATTTACAGAAGATGCTGGTGATCGATTCTGGTTATTCAAAGGAGATAACACCCTTGAGTTTGGGGTCGCTGTTAACAATCGAGGAGAATTATTTGTGTCAGCAGTTCCCACTGTGTTTTGTGGTCGCACAGCCCATCCAACATTGTCGACTGGTCGCTCTCTAGTAGATGATTCTGGTTGAACGTACCTTCCAAGGAGGCATCCCCTTGCTCTTGCTGTGATGCTCGTATGGTACGTGGTATCCAATTCTTTTTTAACATTTGTCAGCGTTAATCTCTCCCATGGCAGTTTCTTTGTGAAATATCCCGTTACAACTGAATTCCCATTTTCATCGTTCGACCAACTACTTTCATCAGAACTAGTGTACTCAACAGTGAGAACCTCTTTCACTTGATTTATTTTCCCTTCCGACCAGTCAATTTTTGCAAGTGCACAAGTGCACTCGTCTTTGTGCTTTCTGGAAATTTAAAAGATATCTAAATTATATTCTGAGACCTGATCATTAAATAAAATATATTACTGGTATTCATGTCACAAGCCAAATAAAATAGTTTGCTTTAGGGTATTACAGTTAGGGCTTATATTTGAGATGAGAACATCCGTTAACAGAATCTAAACATACGTTTTGTTACTACATGTAAAATTAATATTAAAAAAAAAACTTACGAAGGCTAAATACTTTGAATATTAATGATTTCGACCACTGCATTTTCAATTCAAGGGGAGTTGTTAATAACCGCATGGGACTATAACCGAGAGAACCTGGACTATAAAAAATCAGTGAAATCTATTTATAAAAACACATTATTCAAAGCCATTAGAACTACTTACATCTCTTACTCTTCCTTGTCGACGGCAAAGTACACGATGTCTATTTGCAGTGCCATTTTTCCTTCTTAATTTTGCATCACTTAGAGACTTGAAGTACGTAGCAGCAGCACCTGATAAGTAAATTATTATTAAGGAACTTATATTTTATCACTTGCATGTATCTTGGCTTATATTGTAGCTATATTAACAACTGAAGATAAAATAGTTTTCATTTCTCTGCTTTAATAGTGTTGCACAATAATTATGTCTAAAAGTAAGCCTTAGGTTTAAAGTAAAAAAAAAACCTCAAGTAAGTCTTTTATAAGACCCCACTCTTGTTGACAGTGAAAAGATGCATTAAATGATGTTGATCTCTCTGTGTGTCAGTTCACAAAGACAGCAGTCAGGGATCTTACATATGTACAATGTAATCAAGCCACAACATGCCACACATTTCCTGTGGTCTCAAGCTGAGGTTTCCCTTGGGAGCTAGGATTTATTTCCCTTGGGAGCTACATTAGAAGGATTTATTTCCCTAGGGAGCCAGAAGTGTTTGAGGCCTGTCACATGATCTACATCCCTGTCTAATCGAAAAGGTGTTTGCCTTTGGGGTATAAAGTAAGAAAGTCCTTTTATTTAATGTCGGTAGCCCCTTCTGTCTAACATACTGGTATCAATGGAGGCTGACGGTGCACTATACGTGTAGCTATAACAACAAAAATTTCACTTGTACATGTGTATGGTGACCAACCTTTCAATTGTGCCCTTGACCAAGGACATCTTTCCTGGCCACCATTATCTGCTTCAATTTCAGTTATTATATTGATACAATTCTCTTCATTTACCTTGGAAAAGAAACTGAAAAAGAAAAATATATATATGGAAAAATTAACATTTGGTAAACCTTGCAATGTTTATTTTAAAATACATACAATGCATATATATGGACCATATCACACACAAAGGCCATGGTGACATAAAATGTAAATGCCTTATGAAATTCTGCTAAATATGTATGTTTTGTACACCCGAGTGTGATACTACATATGTCCATGTAATTACTAGAATCTGTATCACATTGTGCAACAAATTGAAAAGTGAACTTGGAGACAATTTACAATATTTTTAAACAGGGTGCTGATCGCAATTTTTGCAGGTGTAAAATTAATGCTTGCCTATCATCAAACAATTATTGCTTCACAGCAAGCTAGCCTGGTTGCTAAACTTGTAGAACATAAACACTTCGGTGAATAATTGTTAAATATACCTATGTTGTAATAGGTTATACTTCCATTTTTCTTACAAATTTAAAGAACTTATTTAGAAATCCTGATCAATCTTGTCCATTCAAGGAAACCAGTATTTATATGCCAGTACAGTGTATATCACAGCATAAAAAACAACATTGGACATTTTATCAATTACAGACTGAGCCAAAATGTAGACTTTCATTAAAGTAGCAATAACTAAAATAGGTTTTTAATTACTCGATACCAGTATGCACAAGTTTAATAGTGGTTCGAAATCTATGGCATTTACATGGAAGTCATTGAGAGGAGGTACATTTAAGGCCTTCCTGTTACTAGTCAGCCAGTAATTAAGTTACATATACATGTACATGTATGTTTACATGATACTGGTACGCAATGTGGTCATTAACAATGTATTTCATACAGATATGCAACGTTTGTACCAGTATGAGAACAGGAGTGAACTCATATCAGTATGTCTCATCCCAGTCAGGGATGTACATTGTACATTGTAGTCAGTAGATAATTTTAGAGATACATGTAGGAGGACCAAACATCGTTATAGAGGGACCATTAGAGATAACAGGACCAAACATAGTTATAGAGGGGCCATTAGAGATACAAATGTAGCAGGACCATACATACCGTAAAACTCTATTAAGCCCTCCGGGGCCTTATTTATTTTTTGACTTAATAGAGAGGGGATCAGGCTTGTTTAAAAAAAGAAAACTGAAACAAAGTTCTCTGTTCTTTGATCGGGTACACACATACCTGGTACAATGTACATGTTCAAGTTCAAGTAAAACGATAAAATCATATATGTTCGAGTTCGAGGAGGGGGTTTGAAAGAGAGGGGGGGGGCTTATTTAAAAATTAAAGTGTTAAATTAGAGAGGGGGCTTAATTATAATAGAGCTTTTACGGTAGTTATTGAGGGGCCATTTTATAATATTGTGTGCTAATTACATTGTATTTTCTGTTTAAAATCTAATTTGTTTTTATTTTTCATAAAAAACTTTAGTTTTCATGCGCCGAACGCAATTGAAACAAAACATAATTAGGCGCCTTCTTTTGATCTAATTAGATTCGGCGCAGGAAAAGCTCGACGTTTGAATCGGGCATAAGAGAGATATTTCATGCAGAGTAAACGCACCATGGTTGTTGTGTTTTGCTGAGACTTGCTCCAAGTCGAACTCGCTGAGTCGCTGGGTAAGCGATTACTGGGTCAAAAATCGAGCGCGAGAATCGAAGCGAGAGGCGAGTTCGACTTGTTTCACTTGCAGGAAATTGAATCGGGGGATTATGTTGTGGCGCGAAAACACGTTTCAGGGGCGGAGCTTCAAGTGCACCCATGTAGGTATATATCTTCCGGGCTATCGATGATTTCGATTCCAAGAACGATGTTCTTTGACGCAGTTGACCAAATAGAACCTCGCCTGTTTTCTTTCGCTGATCGCTGAAGTTCCAGCATGCGGTTGTCTTGGCAAAATTTAGTGAATACGTAACAGAATCCAGCGAGAACCATCAGAGCATTGACACTTAATGCGTACGGTTGACAACAAGTCGAAAGCCTTCGTTTCACCTCTAGGTTATCAGGCACGGCCGCTTTTATTCTCTTGAGAATTTCTAATTCCTCCCCTTTAGGCTCGTTTTCTCTACAATACTACGGCCATACGCATCAGTAGGGATTCTAGGTTCGTTTTCGGGTTCCTCATACATCAATGAAGCAGTTCCTTGTAATACAAACTTCCTGATATAGAAATGCAGAGCGAGTAACTGATATATGACCAGGGAACCGTGTAACCACTACTCCATCTTGTCCCCTGAGATACGTACTAGTGTAGGTCTCGGGCGCGTCAACGCCTGCCAAGCGAAGATAGCTGGCGTCTTTGGAAGGCAAATCATTTTCAAAATTGAAAATTACTAATCCGTCACCAACAACCGGAATAATTGAGTTTACATCGATGTAGTTCAGTGTTGGTAGTATACATCATTTAGAGGAACTAGCTGAAATGCCTTTGTAAGGTACTCCTTCGAGAAACGCCTTATGAATATTAGCTAGCACGGACATTTTTTCAGTTATAATGTCAAAAATACCGTCACACGCAGAACTCAGCTTTGCATTGAGGAGATGACTTATAGGTTCATTAACGAACTTCAGTAACGGGAACTTGTTGACAACAAAATATACCGCCATTTGTTTTTTCAGAGCTGATCTTGATGCACCGATGTCAAAGTCACAATCCAAAATGTGTAACAAATCTTGGTCTGTCGTCTCATCATGCTCCGTTCTTTCAACTTGAACACTATTGTATAACTGAACAGCTTGAGCGAGTACACCACCAACTTCGTAGCTTTGTTGAATGGATAACTGGTACTTCTGCTCAATAGCAGTTCTCAGTTTTTCCACAAACTGTAATGTGAATTTTTTCAAATGTAAACATCCAAATAGAGCGCGTTGTTCCGATAAATTTATATCGGCATATTCTAAAGTCGTATTTTTTTAAATATTTTTGTATGGAAACGTAACAACTCCTCAAATCTTGTCGCTGAGTTCTGCTTGTGCGAAGAATCTTCGGAATGAGAGCCTGCCGTAGATTGATTGATATATTAACTATGTGGTCAATCGAATTGAACCTTAAAGTATCTTTTATCTGTATCCGAACGAAAGTGTCAATGCTCTTGATTTCTCAAAAAATAGGATTTCTGTTTTCTATGGTATTAGGCCAGGTTTCCAAATAGCCTTAACGGTAGTCTTTTCTTGTTTTCCGTCGTGTCTTTCAGATAGAATTGATCATAACAACACGGAAAAGCAAAAAAGGCTATGTCATTTTATAAAAACCACGCTTTCGTGAACCCTTCTGAGTGTTGTTCTTCACATATAGTCTGAATAGATTAAAGAAAGATTGTCAGAGACTGTCCATTTTTGTTGCACAAATTTAGATCACCTGATTGGTACCGTAACAATTTTTTTCTAAACGAATTTCCTAGAATAAAACCATCGAATCATCCGGAGAGATATCAATTTATCTTAATATGAGCGACGAAATTAGCCGATCTTTGCTTTATGATCGAAGCCCAAATTAGTTACACTTGATATCGATTGTACATAAGTGAATAGTCCAAAGGTAGAATATTTCCTGATTTGGGTGTTACGTCTACGAGATAATAAGGTTTATATTTTCAATATGCTAATGATGTGATGTCATCGCCGACATCACTTATTATACAAAAGCATGCTGGTAGAGACAAATTATTTTTAAATAATAATTTATAGTTGAAGTGATTTTACAAAAAGTATATATAAATTAGAAAACAGCTTAATTCACAAGCACAAAGAAATTCTTCAAATATCGGTGATGACATAGACATTTAGCATATTGAAATTATAAACTTTTACATCTCGTAGACGCAACACCCAAATCAAGAAATACTCTACCGTTGGACTATCCATTTCATGTACAATCGATATCAAATATAACTAATTTGGGCTTATATTCACTTTAAGCATAGAAGGGATTCTAGGTTCGTTTTCGGGTTCCTTATACATCAATGAAGCAGTTCCTTGCAGAGCGAGTAATGATATATGACCAGGGAACCGTGTTACCACCTTGTCCCCTGAGATACGTACTAGTGTAGGTCTCGGACGCGTCAACGCATACCAATCGGAGAAGGTGGCGTCTTTTGAAGGCAAATAATTTTCATAAACGAAAATTACTAATCCGTCATCCGGCATCAACCGGAATAATTGATGTTTTTCAGTTTTGGTAGTTTACAGAATTTAGAGGAATTAGCTGAAATGCCCTTGTAACGTACTCCGAGAAACGCCCTGTGAATATTAGCTGACACGAAAAAAAAATTCAGTTATAATGTCAAAAATACCGTCACACGCAGAACTCAGCTTTGCGTCGAGGAGATGATATATAGGTTCGTTTACGAACTTCAGTAACGGGAACTTGTTGACAACAAAAAAATCCGCTATTTGTTCTTTCAGAGTTGATCTTGATGCACCGATGCTAAAGTCACTCCAAAATTAATTTTGTAACGAATTTTGATGTCTTCTTATCATGCTCCGTTCTTTCAACTTGAACACTATTGTATAACTGAACAGCTTGAGCGAGGACACCGCAAACTTCATACTAGTTCAGTTTTGTGGAATGGATAACTAACGGTACTTGTGTATCTAAATTAGTCGTGCTTGTTTAGGAGGGTGTTGGTGTCGTGTAAGAATGATGGTTTCAATGGCGCTTCATTACATTGAAGTGAGGCGTTCGGGTCAATACCGCTGAAACTGCTATTCGTAGACTCAACTACAATATCTCCTATTGGCTATTTTGACGATGTTGCGCGCACAGCTAGAACAATGGCTATCTGTTTTAAATAACAAAAGGCTGTTGAACCAGAACGAGTCTTAGCAGCTCGCATCTATTGTTCTACTGATGCGTGCGCAACATCGTCAAAATGGCCTATAGCAGTTCTCAGCTTTGCCACAAACTATAATGTGAAATTTTAAAATGTTAATATCCAAAAAGAGCCCGTAAATTAGACATCCGTTGTTGCGTTGTTCTGATAAATTGATATCGTATTTTTAAAGAGACAGATAGTAAACACATGAATAGCTAACCTAAGTTAGAAATATTTAAAATATTTTTGTATGGAAACGGAACAACAACTACTAAAACCTTGTCGCCGAGTTCTGCTTGTACGAAGAAGCTTCGTGTAGTTACTGATCTACACCTATTTCTACGTGTGCATAGTAATAAACTGAAAAAAGCACACTTCAGCTGTTGACCTTGAGTTCTGGGTTAAAAGTATTTCCTCGATTGATAAATCTCTTCAACAAATGAAATGTGCTTACATCTTTAATCAGTTATGCAATCCTTTCTTGGTATACCGTGGATTTGTCTGTTCTGTAGAACTCCAGATATACCTCTAAAAAGTATGGCATTACTGTTTTCTACCAGCTATCCCGGAATAAATCACTTTGACGATTTTGCGCACGCAACTAGAACAATGCACATAAAATCTGAATAACAAGAGACTGGCAAGCCTGCTATGCAGACGTATTTTTTCACTCTCATAAATTCGAAGAAAAAAGTAACGTCTGCTTACCCGAGCGCTTAATTAGTTTCCAATATGCAAGCATGAGGTCAGCAAGTTTTATTTTTCTGCCCAATCGAAGCCATTGTTACAATTTTAGTGAATTGGTGCGCCAGTGAACACTCTCCTATGATTGGTCAATGGCAAATGTATTGTATGAATTACGTTTAAATGTAACATTACGTCACTTTCCAGGATATGGAAGGTGAAATCTGATTGGTCCATAACACAATGAGGTGTGCAAATTGGAAACTAATTAAATTAAGGAAAGTTGAAATTTCGTATCACATCATTTAAATGTTCAATGTTCTTTTGGTCACAGTCGTCTAATGACTCTGGACATACTCGATGTACTCAGCTGTGTATTGTCGTTTCCAGTAGGAGTTGTCGAATAATACCTAACCAAAATCTCACTTTTCGCTGGAATAACTTTGGTGGATTTTAACCATAGTTCCGTTCTGTCGCGCACTGCGAATTCCGCGTTAACCCTTTTCTTGATAATATGGTTGAATTTGGTAGGTCTCAGGCAAAAAGGAAATGTCCCATCGTTAGCAAAGGTTCCTAACGCTAACGGACACTCTGACCCATCTACATCTACTTCCTTTCCAAAACATTTGAACGTGAATAGGTATTCAGAAATGATTAAACAATTCGCCCCAGCGATATCACTCTGTTATCTAAAGGAATGGTTCGGACCCAATTGCATTCATCGCAAGTTATTAGGAACTTGCCATCGTTCGTTTCCGTATTTATGTTGTGACTTCCGCATTTTTCACAGACATTTCCGGCCTTAGAAATATTGTCCAGGGTATCGGAAGATATGAAAATGTTTTGGTCATTATTCACCGGTAGATTACTTCCAGTCAAGTCCCTGGTATCGTGACGAGCCGCCGTAAAAATGGAGTTGATTTCTCTTTCGTAGCCACTGGCACTGCATTTTTCTTCGTTTCTTTCTTGTGAAAGTGGCTCAATACCAAACTCTTTGAAGACTCCTAACGTCTAGCTGCTCACTTGTTGGTACATTCTGTGAGCTCCCCTCATTATCATCAAGCTCTTCCCGGGTTTCTTTATGGAAATCCGAAAGAAAATTAGTTTGAGTCTCTGCATCACTGACCGCAGCTTTTTCGCTGAAGTTCACTTGACACCCGAATTCCCTTACGTTGAAAGTTTCGCTCGTCCAGCGACCCTCGGAAGCTAGAATGGCTTCCTTGGTTTTATCGCTCTTTTTCGGCATTGAGAAGTCTACTAAAGCATGGAAAGTAGCAAAAAAAGTTATTAGTACTGATTCATGCTAAATAAACTTGAATACTCTCCTTTTATGTTAAAAAAATGCTTTGAAGTTCTAATTTCAGTAAAATATAAACAAAAATGATACACAACCATCATTTGGAAAGTGAAATTCAGGCAATCGTGCAAGCATTTGGCAGACCTGTAGAGTATGACTTGGATTTTTTTCAAAAAGTCATTATTATTTAAAAGTTAGAAAGAAAAGGGTTCTATTAAAGGGGCTATGGCATGGTACTGTGAGTAGTAAGGTAGCACACTAGGGATCATATACCCTCTCCTGATTGGTCGAGAGCAAATCTGTGACGTCACAGTTTGTGTGACGTCACAGGTCCCGACTCATCAGTTATAGATCCTAGGCAGGCCGCTGATTGGCTGCCGCTATTATAGATCAAATACGGGCTCAGGATTGGCCGGGATTTATAGATCCAATACAGGCTCCTGATTGGCCGGGATTTATAGATCCAATACGGGCTCAGGATTGGCCGGGATTTATAGATCCAATACAGGCTCCTGATTGGCCGGGATTTATAGATCCAATACGGGCTCGGGTTTGGTCGGAAATTTATAGATCCAATAGGGGCTCGGGATTGGGTGGGGATTTATAGACCCAATCCAGGGCGGGGATTGGCGGACCGGGGAACTACGCGGGACGTATAAAAAAGTGAACCCTCCCTTGTAAATTTCAGTGTGAACGACGCCCCCCCTACTTGCTACCCCCAAAGCTCAATTCTACGCTTCGCCATGGACGTCACAGGCCCCCCAAGGTCCGCAGCCCATCGCTTGGACCAGTCCCCACACCACAACGCCCTTTACGGTTCCATCCGCGGAGATGCCACAGGGACCCCCACAGGGACCCCCACAGGGACCCCCACAGGGACCCCCACCGGTGCAACCCTTGGGGGTACCCCTGGGGATACCCCTAGAGATTACACCGATACCCCTGATTCCCTACGGACCCCCTGTTGGTACAGTGGCCGTGGGTCCCCCGCCCTCCCCACAGGGACGCCAGAACCCACCCTAGTGACAGCCCTGGACCAGTCCCACGTGGATCCGAGAAGACCTAGATTTTGGGGACAAACCGGCCCCCGAGAAAAGCCGGATACCCGAGATGTTATCCTTGTGGTCTTATATGAAGCAACCACTATGTAATAATACCTTGTGGTCTTATGTGATTCAACCACTATTTAATTGGAGACAATAAAAAGAGACTTTTGTTTTAGTAAAAACAACTTTGTTTTCACTATTTAAAATTAATATACAATGTGGCTTTGATTTACGAAGACAATCCCCAGGCCTATAGGGAAACCGGAGTGTGGACCCTTTTGGCTTTATTTGAGTCAGCCAATTATATGTAAGAATCTTGAGACAATAAAAGAGACTTGTGTTCGGTAAAAACAACTTTGTTTTCAATTTCAACATAATAATTACAATAATAATAAAAAATATTTACAAATATTTACAAGAGGCCCTATTTCGGGGCCCCATAGAGAGAGAGAAAGTGAACAAAGTATTGCTTTGGCCATCGCCCTATTATTGTTAAAAAAGTATTGTTTGGGCCATCGCCCTACTATATTTGAAATTACACGGAGTTGGGCCATCGCCCTATTATTGTTAAAAAAGTATTGTTTGGGCCATCGCCCTATTATATTTAAAATTACATGAAGTTGGGCCATCGCCCTATTATATTTGAAAAATTGAAATGGGCAAATTGCCCTAATATTTTTGAAAATTGAAAAACACAAAAGAGGAAATTGCCATGGAGAAAAAAATATCAAATCATGTCATAGTATTTAACATAGCATTCTAATAGGGGTAAGGTAAGAACCCCAAAAGTATCTAAATGATTAAATACGATAATTGATCCTACCCTTAAAAAAAACGAATGGGTAATTTCAGTTAAACAGCAATAACAATTTGGAATTCTGGTGTGTTTAAGGGCACGTATGAGAAATTTTGTAAAACAAGGGGCGCAAAGCGTTTCCCCGCAACACGGTAGTACCGGTAGTTGATTCCAGTGAAGATCTTCACACAAAAGACACTAAAAAATAAAAAAGATTTGCGAGGATAATACATTTTTTCTCCATGGCAATAAATATCCCCTACTACCGAGACTTTCAATGGAAGACATAACTGTAATAATTGTTAAATTTCTTTGTTAAAGGCAAATGAAAACTTGCCAAAGTGGCACAATGCCGAAAAACTACAATGCTACCTGACCGAATATAAAATTGATGGTTCATTTTTTTCATACATAGTAAGCATCGAGGGTGTATATCTGCCTTTAATGCCCATGCAATTAATTGTATGAAACAAGATCTACAGTAGGTCATCCCACAGCAGGGTATAGGTGGTAAATTAACGCCAGTTATATTGCCATCACACAGCAAACACTAAAAAATAAAATATTACTTGGTATGAAAATAAAGTTTCTTCCATTGGAAGCGCCCCCAACCATCCCAGTCCGCCAGATCGAGATAGACTGGATGGTGGGGGCAACGGTAGTAGACGAGTCCTCGATTGCAGTGAACTCGCACGACGGTCTTATTACTCTTACAATATTTGCACCATATGAAGCCATATTCAGTGATGGGCTCTACGTGGGATGCCCCATAAACCCCAGTACAATTAGAAAAATCACGACTGAACTGCATCTCCTGCCCCGAGTTTCCCCATGAGTAGTCCCCTTGGATACCTATGGTAACATGCTTTAGTAGGAACAGGCTAGGGTCGAAACGCTCTTGGTGCCATGCCTTTCTCCGATCTATTCGTTGCTGATGGCACACGTACTCTCCTATTCGAATCAAAACCTCTGCAGGGAGACCTGTCGTGCGTAACACCATCGCATGGGAATAATAGTGATTACGATTGAAGGACTGTTTCGGAAAAAATTAAAAAATTAAATTAAAAAAGAGGTACAACATGAATCATGCTTTAGAGGAATTTGTTTTATGAAGAGGCGCTCTTACCGAGAGCGGGCAGGTCCCGAGAGGACCTCCAAGAAAGCCTATAAAAATTAATCAAATTATTGTTCGTCGGGGAATTTTGCCAATAAAAATGAACGGTCCTGTTAAGCAGAGTCCGTCCGCTACACACTAGGGACTTTAAGCAACCAGGACGGCGACGGCAATGACGACGGACGTAGAAAAGTGTTTTCTCCCGAAATTTGGTGTGTACTATTTCCCTTGTTCGCCTTGAATTGTTTTTCACAACCAGATTTTCGAAAAATATGATGAGTATAGAGTTCCGTTCACGCCGAATGAAAAACCAATTGCTTTACTTTCTTACGTTCGCGTTCTCTTTAAAACGTACAATTTGGGGTTTTCACGTTGTGTTTTTGCAGAGAACGGTGGAAATGTAGTCGACTGCGTGCATTTTGACGTGCAGCTATTGTATTTTGTGATTAAGGCTATTGTTTTATGCCGTCGTCGTAGACGCTGCCGTCGTGGTTGCTTAAAGTCCCTACTGTCTTTTAGGGGGGACGGGACGGAGAAGAACTTACAGGATCCATGTTGACATCATCAACTGCGTATACATTCTATAAAAAACAAAAACAAAAAGTTAGTGGTTGTGTCCCAAGATAAAAAACAATTCAGCAGGTACGTACTTCTCTTTCTCTATGGGGCCCGCGGTATGCCATCTCAAGTCTTTAGCTTCTTGTTGTTTAGCTTCTTGTTCTTTAAGCTGTAGAAATAAAAAGGAAACCAAAGGAAAGAAAGATTAGTACCAAAGCGTGTTGAATTTCAAGAGCGAATTCCGTGTACACTTACCTTCTTGAGATGTCAGTGGCAAAGGCACCGAACTTCATTCACCCCTATCATTTATAGATCATATACTGTGTCCTGATTGGTGCACTTTCTCGGGTTTTGATTGGTCCGTTTTACGCAACGTGCTCTATGCCCTCGCACCCATCCCTCAAACCCAGCTTCCACTCGACCCCAAGAAGGCCTTCTTTGGGGGGCGTACCAATGGGATTAGGACCTACTGGGAAGCCCAGGAGGGAGAATGGATGGAGGCGCTGGATGTGTGCTCCCTGTACCCCTGGGTACAAAAGACGAAACGGTTTCCGCTGGGCCATCCAGAAATCCTCACCGAGAATCTAGACCCCACCCTACCCTACGAGGGGTTAATCCACCTGAAGATTCTACCGCCACGCCGCTTGTTTTTCCCCGTCCTCCCGACGCACGTGGGGGAGAAACTTCTGTTTGCCCTCTGCCGGACCTGCGCCGAAGAAAAGAATCAGGAACCCTGTACGCACGAGGACGAGGCCAGGGCTTTGACAGGGACCTGGGTGAGCCACGAACTCCACGCGGCTCTGCGCTACGGCTACCGGGTCCTGGAAGTCTACCGTGTGTGGCATTATTCCGAGTCGGAACAATACGACCCCTCCACCGACACCAAGGGATTGTTCACCGACTACGTGAACACATTTCTTAAGATGAAGCAAGAGGCGAGCGGCTGGCCGCCCGGGTGTAACACCGACGCCGAGAAAGCGGCTTTTATAGAGAATTACCGGGTGGCCACGGGGATCTTGCTGGAGTGGGACAAGATCGAGTTCAATGCGGGGATGCGGGCCCTGGCGAAATGGATCCTCAACACCTTGTGGGGAAAATTTGGCCAGAAACAGAACCCTCGGCAGACGGAGTACGTCACAGAACTAGACCGCTACTTTGAGCTCATGATGAGCGACGAGAAGGAAGTGCAAGACATTCTGTTCGTGCACGAAGACATGGTGCAAGTCCACTACACCGCCACGCCGCAGCACATTGACTCCAACCCCCACACCAACGTTGTGTTTGCCGCCTACACCACAGCCCATGCACGCCTGAAATTGTATTCGTACCTCGATCTCTTGAAGGACCGCATTGTGTACCACGATACGGACAGTATCTACTACACGCGGAAAGTGGGTCAAGAGGCGCCCCCGGTCGGCCGATTTCTAGGCGACCTGACGAACGAATTGAAAGAAGGCGAACAGATTGTCCGTTTTGCCTGTACCGGGCCCAAGAGTTACGGGTACGAAACTAGTCAAGACCGCACCGTCTGCAAAGTGAAAGGACTACGCCTCAACGTACGAAATCGGGCGATCGTCAACCTCGAGACCATGGTAGCCATGGTGCAAGGCCAAGGGGAGCCCACACGGACGGTGGTGACGCCGCACGCTATCCATCGCAACACCCAAGACAGGACGTTGCACACCCGCCCAGAGACCAAGACCTTCAAGGTGGTCTACGACAAGAGGGTACTCCGCGGGTACCAGAGCTACCCTTACGGCTACTGAAAGAAAACAAAGAGACTCTATAGGAAACAATTTTTTATTGCAATAAATAGTTCAGTTCCTTTGAGCTGTGATACTAAAGTCTTAGTCTTTATTTTAGTGGAACTCCATCTTGTAAGGCTGGAGTCTTGGTCGCTTGCTCAGAAATCCTTCCCAAATACAAATATGATAGACCAACGTCACATACAGTCCATAATAGGTTCCTTCGCAGTCGCTCACCACATACTGCTTCCTTTCGCCTTCGCTCAGGTATTCTTCCATCCAGTTCCCAAACGTAGAATAGCACATGTGGCACTCGCCCACAATGACATCGCCGCCGCCCTCAGCTCCATAGAAAGTAATATCTAGACCCATGATGTTCACAGCTTGAAGAGCAACGAGTAATGAGTGAGAATTGTAAAAGTCTTTTTTTCTTTAAGTATTTTTCTTCAGGTGTTTGACGTTCCACCGGCTGATACTCTTGCCTTTGCGCTTGCCCGAAGTGGTCGTCGTTCGGATCGTTGTTTCGGTACGGCCGTCTTTCGATTTTCGGCTCGTGATCTTGCGCACGGTTTGCGTCCCCCCTGACTTCCTCCTTTTCTTCCTCAATCGGTTCGCTTGGGCGACACGGCGTTGCCAGAGCGCTTGTCCCAATCCCGCGGGTCTCGTTAGGGTTCGTGCCATGGCGACAATGAAGGGGGGTTTAAAAAGGACGCCAATTTAAAGGCGGTTTTTGGGCGGAGCCTCTGCCAAAAGAGAGGCGACGGCTACCCCCACGGGGGAAGGCTTTGTAGGGGGTCCTGGAGAACGGTGTTTCCTCTCGGCGGGGCGGCGGGAGATCTTTGTAAGGGGTGGGTGGTAGGGGTTCTTCTTGAAGCGCAGCGGATCGTTTAGGCCGGGGCGTGTACTCTTTCTTCTTGGAGATGAGATCGCGGGGGTGGCGGACGAGATCTTTAGGAATTTTTTCTTCCGCTAGAAATTGCATGAAATCACGGTAGCCGGGCGACGTGCGGGTGGAAGAAGGATGCACAGCCTCTTTAATCAGATCGGAAATTTGACTGCCCGGCAGGGTTTGCCCGTAGAGTTTCACTTCCCCTTGCGCATTCCAGGTAATTTTCTGGGCTCCTTTCAACTTCAACAGATTGACCAGCACCGACGCTAAAGGTTTGCTGGACGGGGGTACTTTTCGCAAAGCGCCCCTTTGGCTCTGGGTTAACACTTTTGCAGCCACGGCCATGAAGGGACTAGGTTCAATGGTTTCGCGACGTCGGACGTATTTTTGGAGTAAATCCTGAAACTGGTCTGCGCTTGCCGGTTTCTCTGGGGTCTCTAGGACCTGCGCCATGGCCTTTTGGTACTGACTGAGAACTTTAACCCCTTTGGTCGTGTCCACACGAAGCTGTTGTTCCAACCACCGCATGGACTCTTCCGGCACCAAGACCATGCGCATAGGGTTCTTCCCCTCGGCCTCTTTCATGGCTTTTTTCGTTTGTGTCGCTTCACTTCCCATCGCGTCACGGAAATTCCTTCTGGGGCTGGAGGATGGTGTTTGGACCGCTTCTTTTTCCCTGTCTGGGATTTCTTCTTGTTTGGTAGCGTCTTATACTTTCTTCGGATTTTCTTCGCCACCCGCACGGTCCTGCTAACTTTTTTCCCCGGCACGGTTTGGCGCTGCCTTTTTCGCAGGCGGGCTAAAAACAACTGCCACCGGGCCGGATCCGTACCCTCGGGTACCGGTAAGTTGCGGATTTGTTTTCCCATTCAGGACCAGATATAAGGTTGACTCAGTTCTTGGGCGTACTCTTCCGGGGAAGGGTATTTTGTCGTCGGGTAGCCTGGAGCCCTGTACCCTCCGGCTTGTTCCAGCTCTTTCTTGATCCTTAAACGTAACCCTCTACGGAACAACGACCCCTCTGGCGCAACGTACCCTCCGGCTTGCTCCAGAGCTTTCTTGACTCCGTAGCCCACACCTCCACTGATGGCGCCAGCGGCCACGGCTTTACCAGCAAGAACGGCGGCGGCAATGAGGGCGGCGGTCGTGAAAATGAACCCTCCTCGCTGACCCACGGCCTTTTTAAGCTTGACTTTCTGTAACGCTGTCGAGGAGGAGAGCAGAATCCTTTTCCTCACGGTCGGCGACAGGGCTTTGTTGGCTATTTTTCGAAGTTTCGCCTTGATGGGGGCAAAAATTTTCTTCGCACGGGCGCCTATCGGAAAAGTCCCAAGCAAGGCGTTGTGCACCACTTCGCTGACGGCGTTGATTTGATGTTGGCTCGCGGCCCGGATGAGTTTCTTTTTCTGACCGAGATCCGCTTTGGCAAATTGACGGAGGAACGTGGCGCTGCGTTGAAGCAAGGGGGAGGCCATCACCACAACTGAACGGATTCCCTGGGGGGCCTAGACTATAAAGTTAATCCAATCCGCTTTGTTCAGGACCTCTTCGACACGGCTGTTCAGAGACTTCCGGGAGCGCTGTAAAGCACCCCCGCGTTGCCCTGAAAAAGGGGGATGGAATGTTGTTTTGTTGTTGGGTTTCTTCCACACCGCCCCACGAAGTGATTGTGATGGGGCGCTGCGGCCCTTTGTTTTTTTCACTCTTTTGGTCGTCTTCTTGGAGCCTCCTAGTTGTTGTAGCGTTTTGGCAGCCCTGGTTAAAAAACGGGTTTTTCTTCGTTGTCGGTACAGCACGTTGGTGATGCTACCCAGGGCGTCCACCTTACGGATTGCCTTGGGTGTTAACAATGTCTTTTTCACTACTGGCCACGTCATTTTCAGTGCCGCCCAAAGTCCTGCCCCTTTTTGATCCTCCTCCAGCACATAGGCGTGATGTTGTTTTCCCTCCTCGGAGAAAATGTTGGTGCGCAACCGGATTTGGGGCGGGGTCCGGGGGTGGAGGTCGAAGAGGAGGTAGCCAAAGGGGCGTTGGGTCGCGTCCTGGTAGGCCCGCATCACCGCCGGTACTTGCCCCGGAAAGGCTTGCTCGGCCAATTTCCGGACTTGCAACGAATCCCGAGCGTTTTTAAAAGCCACCAGGTAGTGGGCGTTGATGGAAATGGTGCGCGCGTACTTGCCTGGCGGGAAAATGTTCTGGGTCAGGTACAGCACCGTAATGTTGCGGTGGTGCGAGCCTTTGGTGAACAGGTCCACCACCCGCTCGTCCTTGGAGCCTTCTTTCATCAAATCGTCCAGGATCAAGAGGCCCGGCTTGCCGCGAAAGGGGGCGTACGGGTCGTCGGGAATCCCCTCCACAAATTTCACCCCCAATTGTTTTTGCAGGGTGGTGAAACGGGGTTGCCAGGCGCTGCCATAGCAGTACACGATCGTGAGGGGCTGCTGGGTGAAATGGGATTTCACATGGCGCAGAAGCCTTTCGGTGAACACCGTTTTTCCCGATTGACTCTGACCCGTGATCAAGATATTGCAGGGCGCTTGGAAACGGACATCCATTGCGCCTCACACCCTTCCCAATAATAACAAGACATTGAGGTGGGGAACTTGTTTTATTTTATTTTTTCACTTTGTCTCAAACTGATAACACATTGATCGTGAAGGAAACTGTCTTGCTGCTGCTGCCACCGCGCCACACTCCTGCGCTGGTACTGGCGCTGCCAGGCTTGGAGGGCCCGGTCCCTGGTTGTCTTGGTCTTCCACCGCTGGAGGTTCTGCAGGACCTCCGCCAGGGACCGACCGTGGGCTCGGCGCAGGAGGTAGTACAGGCAATAACTGCCGCACACGCTGGACTTGTTCCCTTGCAACATCACATTGTTTTCCTTATGCTGGGCGTTCCCCTGCCGCACGTACTCTTGCAACCCGTAATAAGAGGCGGGAAAGCCATAACTGTCGAAGAATTCATTCAGGCCTTGGCGCGGAAAATAAAAGGCCAACCAATGGGTGCCTGGTCCGTCGGCGTTGTCGGTATTGAGAATGAACGAGGCGGGGTAGGTCACGCGGCGGGGCCGTCGATCCATGGGAAACACGCCCCGAAACGAGGCGCGGAGCCACCAATCGTGACGGGCCAAGACCGCCAATTGCGATGTGTAGGTGGTCATCGGCTTACAACTTTTTCACTTCTCGGCTGCTGTTGATTTCGTAGGCGGCGTCAAACTCGCAGTTCACGTACACGGATAAGGTCTCGGTGACCCCTGCGGCAAACTGAAGTCGGATGCCCACCGTCCCGTACTGTTGTAGGTTCATGTGGGAGGCGTTGCCACTACCGTCTGGAGTGAAGTCAAAAGAAAGGATGGCGTAGCCCTTGTCCCAGTCGTCCCTGGTAACGTCAATCCCGTGGTTGGCGCTCATGGCCCCTTGGGACAGGAACAAGGTATTGTACCCGTCCAGGGTTTGCCCGTCCGCAAATTCGAGGCGGGAGAAGGGGGTGGGCGTGCCGTCGACCGTGATCGTGGCGCGGGTCATCCCAAACCTTTTGAAATTGTACGGGTTCTTTTTCAGCGCTCCCAAACTGTTCGCACTCCCCATCAAGGCAAGTCGCATGCGTCGGGGGATGCGACCGCCCAGGAAATCCGTTTTCTCAAAGGTGGTGTCCCCCAGGGAAATGGTGAACATCCGTTCTTCCTCACTGTTGTAAGGGTAGAGGACGGGCTGGGACACGAGTTTCATTTCGACGCTCTTCATGAAGTCCTTGTTGCAGACACTGACGCGGCGGAAGAAAGTGACGCGCTTCAGCCTGATTTTAGCGGCGGCCACTTCTGCCGTCGCACTGTTTCCCATGAGGGCAAAGGCGTTGCTGGCGGGGGTGAGTCGGAATTCTAGGGGCACTCCGTTGAGGAGCAGTTTGTTGGTGAAGGCCGCGTCAATGTAAAACATTCCCGTCATTTCCACCACGGTACTTTCCTTCACGTAAGCCGCCCGCGTATTCAACCCTATGTTTTCCCCATCGATTGTGAACGCATCCATGGAACCCGCCTTGTCTTTGTAGTACAGCCCCGAGGTCAGGTAAGATTTCTTGGCGTCTGGAGTATAGTTGAGCAGGGTACTGAGGTAGGCTTTGTAGGGGTAAGTTTTAGTGCTCATGGTCATCCATTCCCCGTTCAAGGCCATATCGATTTGCGACCAGAGGGAATGAAACCAATTGTTGACGATCCCCAAGGCCAAATCGGCCGTCAAAGCCTCTCCGTTGGCTTTCACGACGTCGGCCGTTACCTTGAAATAACTTCTAGGCAGTACGGTGTAATAGGGACTGGCCGGCAGGTAAAATTCCACGGGCGACCCGGGTAAGAGGGCCGATTTGGGAGCGTGCTCCGACCAATAACCTCGTTCTTCGACCGCTTGAGCCAATTCCTTGTTGAAAAAATCCAAATGGGTGTTGTAGCCGCCCAACATGTTGGGCAGGGGCGGTTTGCCCATACCGGCGACCGTTGCCATCAATAATCGTCGTCAAAGATATCTCTCGCAACACGTGCACGCTTGACGGACGTCGAAGGAATGAGAGGGAGAGCCTGTTTTTGCTTTCTTTTATTCTTGTTGGCCGCGGGCCGTGCCGCGGGCCGCTTCGCCGGCTTCTTCGTCTTTTTCCTTTTCGGCGCCACCCCAGCTATCTTTTCTAGGCCTTGGATCAACTTTTTACTGGTTTTCTTGCCGAGCACACGGGCCGCCCCTTGACTCGTATCCTTCACGATTTGCTTCACCACCCTCTTGCCAAATTTCTTTTTCAGATGAGCGAGAATCTTTTGTCCTCCTTTTTTAGCCACCGCTCCCGCGACGGTACCGGCCAGCGCTTTGCCCGCCATGGCGGCCAAAGGGGCTAGCGCCAAGGGTAAGAGCCCACCCTTTTGATTCTTGACCGGTCCGTAGCCGCCGAGTTCATTCCAACGGATAGGGATGAGTCCCCCGCCTCCTTGCTCTCCGCGGCCCCCCTGGAAGACAGGAATGGAGGTGGGCGTGCGTTGAGGGCTGGAGGCGTGGGCGGGGAGCGCATGGAACACAGGTATCGAAGACCCTCCGCCAACCACGTCCCCCATAGATGGCACCGGTGCCATAGTCCCCGTAGACGCTCCATAATTCATCCTTTCCTTTTCAGAGTGCGCTTCACAAATTCCAATGTCGCCACCACGGTCGCTGCTGAGGTGAATGAGATGCGTTGGCCGGACTCGTCGGTTATAAGGATTTCCAGCGTGTCAAACACCGTTTTGGCGAGCGGAAAGTAGCGCATGACCGGAAAGTCTCGTTCCACCACCTTGTTGTACGGGACCTGGGCCGACACGACCCTCAGCAAGGGCGCTTTCACATCCCCCACGATATGCGGCTCAATCAGATCGCAGTACACGTACAAACTGCGCACGGGCTGGTGTTTAAAATCACGGTCGAGGGGGTAGGGTTTGGTCGTCGAGATTTTCAGGCCGGAGTAATAGGTGGACCAACACTCGGGTTGGTACCCTATCAGGGGTGTTTTCTTTTCCTTCTCGTTCTGCGAAAATATTTGGGGCGTGTACCCGTCGCCAAATCCCAACAGCTTGGCCAGCCAAGGGCTCACAGCAAAATAGCTCCCCTTATCGTTGATTTTAAGGGACAGGTATACTCTCCCATCGACATCTTTGGAGTTCCACAACCAGGACACGGGAGGGATATCGTTCGGGGAAATGGCCACTTCGATAGCTTTGGCATTCCCATAGTTCCCTGGGGCCAACACAACGGTCGAATGGATCTTGTAATGCCCGGGAAACAAGGTGGCTCCTGTTCCCGTGGACGAGGGGCTCAGGTAGTATACGGTCCGATCTTTCTCCGAAATCGAGGCGGGGACAACGATGGCTTTGTCCGCGATCAACACCCCGGTATGGGTCCCTAAGATACTGGACATCAACGGGGTGTTGGGGCCTGGTTTTTTCAGTAGGCCCGCGGGATGCGAGGTGGGTTTTTTGGGATCGTTCTGCAAACCGATCATGTAGGCCAGGTGAGGGGGGAGGACTAGAATGTACCCGTCCGTCACGGTTTGTTTCAATTCCAGGATGGTCTTGACCAATGTTTTATCGGGAGATTTCGCCCGGACAGCAAATGTTTTGAGGATCGCTTGGAACCCTCCTTGCACCAAAGCCCAGCGCATAGCATGAACCAGTTCTGTGACCGTTTTGAAATGCTGGGAATCAAAGGTGAGGGTGGTCGAGGTCTCTTCTTCTTGGCGAAGTTTTTCTTGGATCATCGTAAATTGACGGTCTTGCTCTTTGGGGAACAATTCATCCCAGGCGCGTGGAAATTGCAGGTGGGAGAGTGCCATCTCCCACCGTCGGTCCAAGACCATCATCTCCGGCAGACGGATACGAAAATGGGAGCCCATGTTATTGGGAAAGGTAGCCCGGCTGGCCACGCTAGGCAATGTCATCCAGATGCGGTCGGGGTCCATGCTTTCCGGAAATGGAGGGTCGCTTCCACCTTAGAGGTTTGTGGAAATGAAACAAGTTTCCCGTGCTCGTCGGTTATAAGGATTTCGAAATCCTCAAACACCGTCTTGGCCATCCGCCTGTAGAACAGGGGGGCAAAGTTGCGTTCTTGGACCGTGCCGTTTTCGTCGCTGGTCCCTGAAAAAAGGACTCTCAACAAGGGGGCTTTCGTATCCCCCACAATACTGGGTTCCACCAAATCACAGTACATGTAAAGCGTCTTCTTCTTCTGGGGCCTGGGGAAGATCAGTTGCGTGACCGCCATTTCCCAGGCCGGAGACAACTCGTGCATTTGAGGGAGATGGATACGGAACCGGGACGGAACATTGGTGTAGACGTTAGTACTCGTCCCGTTGGTGATGGTAATGTAAAATTCCTCTATCTCCTGCATCCTCTCTCTCTCTCTCTCTTTCTCCCCACTCAAACACAAATGAATCAGGCAAGCGGGACAACAAACTCTTTTATTTCTTTTTTCACCCGTACGTTTGGGTCTGGAGCTGAGTGACCGGGACCCAGCTGTTAAATTTAGCGGGGTACCCTTCCCATTTCACCAAGACTTCTTCCTGGTTCTTCTTGCCGCGCCGGCGTTGCAACACCTTTTCGATGATAAAGAGACTTTCTTTTTCCACGGCCACCGGCGTCATCTCGCTTTCGTAAAACGTTCCCCGCAACGCCTCCCCGCTCAAGTCCTCCAACCGGTAGACGGGAGGGGTGCGGTAGTCCAACCGTTTTATCACCGTGAACACTTCCTCCGACCAGTTTGCCAGATAGCTTTTTTCAAAATGACCTTTGGTCTTGCTAATTCGTACCGTGTCGCCGGGACGGTACAGCGGTTTCTTCGGTTTCCTCTTTAGCGGCGTCGGCTGCTTTTCCCGGTACAACACGGCCCGCACCTCGTGGTCGTTGAATGGTGTGACGGTGATGGGGGCGCGTCGAATGCTGCTGTGGACGGCTCGGTTGTACCCGAGCACCAATTGGGGAAGGACTTTCCAATACTCTTTCTTCCCGGTGGCCGTGAAATATTTGTACATGCGTCCCTTGAGCGTCCGGTTGAACCGCTCGGCAATCTGGGCTTTAGTCTCATTGTACGTGACGAAAAAGGCCACGTCATTCTTTTTTTAAAAAGGCCTGGAACTTGCGGTTGGTAAATTCTGTCCCAGCATCGGTCTGCAACCGCAACGGTTTCCGTTCGCGGAACACTTGGGTAAAGGCGCGCACCAATTCCTCTCCCGTCTTGTTCTTCAGGGGGACCGCCCACGCGTACTTGGACAACACATCGATGATGGTCAAAATGTGTTTGTAGCCCTTGTTGAAGGTGCTCGTGGCTTGCATGTCCACCAGATCCGCCTGCCACTGCTCATCGAGGGCCAGCACGCGCACGCGCCCTCGCAGAAATTTTTTTCGAAAAGGACGGTGCAACGTAAAGGTCAATTGTTTTTTCAGCCACGCTAAAGTGGTGGTGCGCGTCACCCCCACTTCGCTAGCCGCTTTCACCAGACGGGCAGCACCCCCAAAGGCAGCAGGGCTGCTGGGGTCGTAATACAACGCCTCGAGCAGCGCGGAAGGATTCTTTTTCTTCGCCTTCTTGCGCCCCATAATCCTCAAAATGAGAGCCCTGAATAATCACTTTTCCTCCGCAACACGCCAAGAGACAACGGACACGTTTCAAAATACCATGGCACTTGAGGTACGGACCTCCTCCTCCACCGCAAGGCATTCTGTACTCTCCCCGAGTCTAGCGCGCGACACCTCCCTTATACTTTTTCCCCCTAGAAAAGAGACAACAGACACCCCACGTTGTTCCTCTTGAAAGTTTTATTGTTTTTTTCTAGCTTCGGATATTCTTTCTCATTCTGAAGGCCTACGGTTGGCCTTGTAAATAGGTATATAGTTTTTAATTCTTTTTCTTTTTTTGGTTGAAAGGACACCTATAATTACATAGGGTTGCTTCCGACCACCAGGGTAAAATCCCGGGGGGCCGGTTTGTCCCCAAAATCTAGGTCTTCTTGGTTCCGCGTGGGACTGATCCCGGACTGTCCCCAGGGGGGTGGACGGGGGACCCTGGATATATTCCAGCGTAGGCTTGTTTCTCGTACTTTTGCAGGTATTGCTTGTGGTTCAAACCTTCCTGCATAGCCTTGAAATCCATTTTACATAGCCTATCATAGTACTTTTCTGTGGTTGGGCTTCTTTCCTTCTCCATCTTTGCGGCCAACTTATCCATATCCATGAAGTACTCGTCACTTTTCAGGCAATCGTCAAAGTGGATATCCGATGCCCATCTCAGTGCTTGTTCTTCCATTGGAAAGCATTCTGGCGCCCCTGTGGGGAGGGCGGGGGACCCACGGCCACTGTACCAACAGGGGGTCCGTAGGGAATCAGGGGTGTCGGTGTAATCTCTAGGGGTATCCCCAGGGGTGTCCCCGGTGGGGGGCCCTGTGGGGGGCCCTGTGGGGGTCCCTGTGGGGGTCCCTGTGGGGTCCCTGTGGGGGTCCCTGTGGCATCTCCGCGGATGGAACCGTAAAGGGTGTTGTGGTGTGGGGACTGGTCCAAGCGATGGGCGGCGGACCTTGGGGGGCCTGTGACGTCCATGGCGAAGCGTAGAATTGAGCTTTGGGGGTAGCAAGTAGGGGGGGCGTCGTTCACACTGAAATTTACAAGGGAGGGTTCACTTTTTTATACGTCCCGGGTAGTTCCCCGGTCCGCCAATCCCCGCCCTGGATTGGGTCTATAAATCCCCACCCAATCCCGAGCCCCTATTGGATCTATAAATTTCCGACCAAACCCGAGCCCGTATTGGATCTATAAATCCCGGCCAATCAGGAGCCTGTATTGGATCTATAAATCCCGGCCAATCCTGAGCCCGTATTTGATCTATAAATCCCGGCCAATCAGGAGCCTGTATTGGATCTATAAATCCCGGCCAATCCTGAGCCCGTATTTGATCTATAATAGCGGCAGCCAATCAGCGGCCTGCCTAGGATCTATAACTGATGAGTCGGGACCTGTGACGTCACAGATTTGCTCTCGACCAATCAGGAGAGGGTATATGATCCCTAGTGTGCTACCTTACTACTACTGTGCATGTATTGAGTAATCACTCGTTTAGTGGCTGTTAATTGGATACAAACAGTTAAACTTCCCTCACTCAATTCTTGATTGAAAGGATTTCCAATATTTTTCCTGGAGACTTTAATATATACACTGTTTCATAGTCATTTTTGCATATTTGCTTTCATTTTAAGCATCCCACATGGCTGAGAGGTTTGTTAGTTCATATCAAACTCGGTGGAAATAGCTCCTTCCGGCTCTGAGAATAACTAATGTAAAGTCTTACCGTGACACAGCCCCTTTCATAATCAATGAATAATCATCTTCAATACACACTACTTTCACAATGGCCGCCTCCTAATTTCCATAATAATTATGTGATTTCCTATTTCTGAAGTTTAGAAAACATGATCATTACATGTGAAACAGCATCTTGGTATTACTGATCTTGAGAAATTTAAGTATTGTTGTAGCTTAGCAATTATGTTACAGCCACTTGAAATTAGAGAGACTTGTATGAAAAAACAACAGGCCTTTCCTTAGTGAGTCTGAGTCGCTTTCATGTTTTTTCTGCATTATAAATGCTCGTAGTTCAACAGCTATTCTCCACATTGCTGACTAGACCTCAAAACAATTAATAATTTTAATGTGATCTATCATGCAAATTAGGAGGCGACATTATAAAAGTCAAAATTTTGTTCTTAAATTAAAAAAAGTTGAAAACAAACTTTCCCCCCATCCCCTTCATTTGAATGTCTTTCGTTTTGTTTTTCTCCTTCACTGAAAATAAAAGGAAGAAAGTATATATTTCATTAATCCAATGTACAGTAGGAGTAAATTTTTAAAGGTGAAATTGAAATACTATCATTGTATTACCATTCATTCTATTGGGGAACATCAATTTTGGCTTATCTGCTCATACATGTACCATAATGTTTTTAATAATAATTGTATACTATTAATAACAACTATTTATGTTTATACATGTATATATATGTACGCATTTATGCTAATGATTAGCTGAATTATACATGTTTTTTTAATCAATTGGCTCTCTCTCTGGACAATTTATACAACACTTCAATTACCATAATATGATAACAGCTATCCAGGCTCTCTTGTCTATATAGTAAATTATTTATCTTTGCATTACGAATTCATACAATTTTGTTGCCTCTTACAAGATAAAATACATTTGCCTGTAAAATTTGTAACAACATGCCTCAGCTGGTACTAAGAAAAAATCCAACTATCTAACATTATTAACAATGAAATGTATTTCTCTAGTATTTATAAGTATAAACAGAGTATAAGTTTGAGAAATTGACAGAGAAATAATTTCCTTAGTATGATTATCTTTGTGAACTTGCAAGCCAGGACAAAAATTAATATATATATATATATATATACAGCCGTTTGCAAAAATTCTGACCCCCCTCACCATATATAAATATATATAAAAAATGTATCAAACATTATGGGATACCTCTTCTTATATTTTTTTCTGAAGCCCTTGATGATAGGCAACTTGAAAAAAATATCAGCAATGACATCCCATAATGTTAGATATATGTTTGATATATATTTATATATGGTAAGGGCGTCAGAATTTTTGCAAACGGCTGTATATATATATATATATATATAATATCACAAATAGTTATTCAATTACATATTATTTTACGGATAATAATAAAGAAACAAGCATATTTTGATAACATATCTGGTTCAATATTAACATACATTTTACGTATTCCTTCACTTTTCTGTCAATTTTTTTTCAAGTGACCTCACCATATAAAAAAGGTATAACATTGATTAGAAAATAACTGCTCACCTTCTTTCTCACTCCTCTTCCTCTCCTTTTGCGTGGCACAATCGTGTTTTTTTTGTGCCCCCAGCCATGGCACAGGAAGCACTTCGTTCTAGCACTTCCTAATTAAAAAATATATATATAATTATATATGTGAAATTCTATTTTCCATAACCAAAAAAAAAATTAGATAAATCTTGTACTTCAGCCAATCAGAGTTGAGCTTTACTATGAAATACAGGGCAGTATTTCATAGTTTTTCTATGAAATACAAAGCGGTATTTCACAGCTACATCAAGGACAATAAAAATGCATGGCATTTTGCACCCTTACTTTTTAGCCAATAATATTTTCAAGAGTTTGGATACATAATTAGTCTGCAGACGCATCCACAACTTAAAACGTCTGTTTTTTAGAAGGAATATTTGCAGTCTATCATCCTGTACTTACTTGGTTTTCATGACAAATCTTCCCTTACATTTGTTATTTCTTAATTCCTATGGAATACTGGCAAACATTTCACTCAAAATGCATGTTATTTTGGTATACAAATTTATCGTTTCATATTTGCCCATATTCCATAGAAAACCGTGACATAACCAGTTTAATAAATTGAAGTTACTTTTTTGTGTGTCTGTCCTAATATTGACAATGATTTTCATCATAACATGGTCAAAATTATGGCCATGTTATTACGAAAATCAGTCAATATCGTATTAGGACAGACGCATAGAAAACTAACTTCAATTTGTTTTTTACAACAACAACAAACTAAATAGTCCATTTTACAACAACAAAACACTTTTAGTTTCAAACGAAAGCCACATGCGCACACACATTGACAAATGACGTCACCTTTTGTTGTCTGTTCAAATATTGCATATGAAAATAAGCCAATCACATTGAGAGTAATTTGGCAGTTGTAAAAATCATCATTTACTTGAATTGGTAATTTATGGCTTTGTGAGTAAATAAACAGATTATTATAATTGGCAGCTTGGAGATGATTGTATAGTTTTATATTGTGTTATTGACCAGCGTATAAAGCTCTACATCTATCTCCAAGCTGCCAATTGTAATAATCTGTACATCGTGTTATTTGCCATAAATACATTAATTTACTATGTTGATGCACAATTAAACTTCTACATTTATAATTACCACATAACCACTAAAAAATGAAAACTGTATCAAAACATATAGGTATCATGATTCAGTTGCATTAACACTCCATAATTGAAGCATTCCATCGGTTGTTTGATGGTACATCTTGCATTCTATAAAGTGTTAAAAATAATGACCTTGGGGTGGCTTATTGGATTGTCAAACTAAAAATAAAGTGTCTGTGAGTTTGCCCAGGGGGGAGGGGAGGATGTTGATTTGACGTCGGCACAATTTGCTAAGTGTCTGCTACCAACAAATGCAGCTGAGAATGAATTGACACAACATTGCTGCATATGGCTGATATTTTGCTTGGGTTGCTCTATCCATCATACATCGCTATAACACAGCACATTTTATTTATTTACCAACTGCATTTTTACTCAGGGATTTAATGGTATCTAATAGATAACAGTGAATAATAAATATCATATTACATTTCATTAATATATGTACCTGGGTCATGGCTGGTACACTGTCTCGCGCGGTGACCAATCCCTCGACAATTATAACATCTCAAACCTGAAAGGGAAGAGATCAAAATGAAATTTTGAAGCCAGAGTACTGGAACAGAGATTAAGTTGTGTATGTAAACTCTAAAAAAATTTTTTATTTTTATTTTCATTAATTTCTTTTTTTATTATATCCATTTTGAAATCACTAGTGTTTCCTGCAATCTGATTGGCTCCCAGCAGCCATGATTTCAGCCTAAATCGCACACTTTGAGTCTGTAATCGCATCCTTTTTTCAGCCAATCACAACTCAAGACTAAGGTAAAACAACCAATCATATTTCATGACTGGACTAAACTAACCAATCAGATTACAGCAAAAAAAGGGAGGCCAATTCATTTTGGGCAATTTTTTTTTGCAGTTTTTGCTGAAAAAAATCCTTTTTTCTACACAAAAATGGATGAATTCAATTACTTACAGTTTCTAGATGATGACTATGCTCTCCTTGAATCTGAAGAACTCCTGTTGGGTGATTTTCCGAGTTTTGAAATCAGTTTTGACGAAAATGTAGCAGATACTTCTACAAACACGGCTGCAACTTCGTACGCTCCGGAGTCCAGCGAAACCAAAACAAGTGTAACCCAAACAGCAACAACTCAAGTCCAAATCCATGAACCAGATGTTTCAAGATTCCCTATAGTTTCCAACAATGATATAGAGGAGCTGAAGTCTGTCGCTGTGAAAAAAAACACTTCTCGCTCGACTAAACAATGGCTGAATGTTTTTAAAAGCTGGTGCCAGTCCCGCAACCTCGGTGAATTGGAAATTGAAACAGTGGCGCCGGCAGCGTTGGACTAACTTTTAACCCAGTTTTATGCTGAAGTGAAGAAAAAGGACGGCGAGGACTATGAACCAGAATCGCTCAGAATTATGCAAAGTTCTCTAGAAAGACACTTGAAAGACAAAAACTACCCTGTCAGCATAGTAAGATCGCGAGAATTTTACCAGTCACAGCAAACCCTGAATGCAAAGGCCATTTCGTTGCGACAACAGGGCAAGGGAAAGAGGCCAAACAAGTCCCAGCCACTTGCACCAGAGGAGGAACTTACACTCTGGGAAAAGGGTCAGCTTGGAGACCACAATGGCCGAGTTTTAACGAACGTAAACTTCAAAAACTTGACGGAGCAAATGGGATTTCGAGGCCGCCAGGAGCAGTACGATGCATATGTCGAGGATTTCATCGTCAGGTCACACGAAGATGGAAGTGAAAGTGTAGAATTCTCAGAAAATCCTACCAAAACTCGCACTGGTGGTCTTAGAATCAAGAGAAGAACATCTCCTCAAGTAATGTGGAGTACGGACGGCGGAGAAAGAGATCCAGTTCGGCTTTTCAAGCTCTGGTTGGCCAAGCGACCGAGTGGTATGAAAGACAACGGGCCCCTGTATCTGAGCACAATAAATCGACCAAAAAATCCAGATGTATGGTACAACAAAGTTAGAATGGGTGAAAACACCATTGGCCAGCTTATGAAATCCATGGCATCATGTCTGCAAACCAACAAAAAACTTACGAACCACAGCATGAGAAAAACGCTGGTTCAGAAGCTCAAGAAATCGGGCCAACCACGGCACCTTATTCGTCAAATAACTGGTCATGCAAGAGAAACATCCCTGGATGATTACGATGAAGTAGACGAGACACAGCGTCGAGAACTTTCCCACATAATAAGTGGCTTCCAGGAGTCGAATTCCAGCAAAAACACTGGGAAAATCAAGCAACAGGAAACCGCGACCGAAGCCATTGGCATTGTTCCAGCAAGTTCACATCAGTTGTCTCGAACGAATGAAGCGCCAACTACTATCAATAACAGCTCCAGTGTTGCTTTAACAAGCTCTGTAAGTGGTGAAACACAGTCGCAAAACCAATTCTACCAGGCTGTGGGTCTGATGAATACAGGTTTCATGCCATTTCAGCCAAATCTAAACTCCACAAGTGCATACAGAATGGCGGCTTTCAGTAGCACCACAAACCCGCCAATGATGCAGCTTCCATCCCAAAATTTCACAGGATGCACCTTCAATTTCTTCTCAAAAGAAAACCAAGACACTCCAGAACCACCGAAACGACGAAGGCGAGCCTTTATCCTGGATTCAGATGACGAAAACTAGAACTAAATACACTAGTGTCGACACTAGTGGACTCAATGAAGTGTCTAGAACTATATATGTAACCTCGCGTTTGCGAGAGCTTCAATTTTGCATACTTGTCACGTGAACTTTTGATCATGAATATGCAATGAGTTGTAATCCATTTCCGGTTGAAAATGGATGTTTTATGTGTACACTTTAAATATTGAAAGAAACGAGATTAAAAAGTTATTATTTTTAAGTTCATACCATTGTTTGATTTATTTACGAAGCTTTCACATAAAAAAAAACCTTTTATGATGGCGACAAACTCATACTGATTTGAAAATATTATAGGCTAGCAGGGGGAGGGGGGAGGGGGAGTGGGGAGGGACACGGAAACCCGAAATGTTTGCTTTTAGTAGATTTCAAAATGGATATAATAAAGTGGTAATTGAACTTCGTGTCGTGCAATTTTGGTCTGAAATCATACTTGTGATTACAAATCGCACTACCAAATTGCACTCCACTCAGTTCAATTACCATTATGAACTAAACACAGTGGAACATTATTATATACTAGTTTACATACATTGTTGTACATGTAGGTAAAATTTCATGTACATGTACTTTTTAAAAATAATATTTACCAGTAGGACAATTGTTTGGATTTCTACTTTTAATATCATAATAGTACATTTTACCTAAATTATTTTCAAGTTGAAGTTTTTCTGAAAATTTACTGGTCTCGCTTGACAATTGACAGCTGTACAATAAACAGCCAACAATCAAACATACTTTGCATCCAAACATGCACAAAACCATGTTGACATATATGCATGCAACACCTTTAAAATATGTATAATACAGATGCAAGCTTAAGATTACTGTATTAGTCTGCTGGATTGTAAGTTAAATGCACATAACATTTTAGCAACTAAAAGTTGTAAACCTGCAACCACATTTTGTAATTGGTCACATTGTGCTTTAACTCTAAATTTCCAGCCATGCATGTTGTATCATAATTATATTGTAAAACATATTTTAGCAATCATAGGCATACCATTTCTTGATCTGCATGTATGTCGTCTATGCAGGCGCCTCGATCGCTCTGAAACATGAGGCTTCTGAGTTCGCCCTCTCCAGTTGAACTATGGATGATGAAACTAAGCGCAAAATATTACTAATTAGTTATTTATCTCGAATGATGGTTGAATGAAGGTTTATACTTCTTTCGAAACAGACATGGTTTCAAACATAAAATTTGTGCGCAACCGGGCTTCCGGGCTTGAAAACTAACTGCATGTAGAATGATCAATATTCACCGCCAAGCCCTTAAATAGTATGACTGTATCCCTAGAGGATAACCCAACCTCTATCATGCCATCAGAATATTAAATTTTGACTAATTTGTTCCTTCATCACTCAAGCGTCAGAAATTACATATTACAATAACATAAATTATATTCTAAGTACTTGTTAAAAAAACGAGCAGGAGCTTCGCCCTCGAGTTTATATCTCATGATAAAACACGAAATGCTGACTTCTAAAACCTTAAACCTTGTCGAAGACAATTAATGTTCTGAAATACTGTTATAAGACGGTAACAAATACTTTAGATTTTAAAAGAACATTTCAGGTTCGCTTTCGCAAAAGCGCTCAGTGAACAAAATTATGCATTTTACAACAAACACAGAATCTCAAACGAATAAAACAGATGTTTGATTGCGGAATAGATTTAAATATGAATTGCTCAGCAATCAGCAGCGGCTGTTGTTTGTTAATGTTGGAATGTTGAGTGGTGTAAACAAAATTGCATAGCCGTCATGTTATGACCTGCGCTGTTGAACGACTGACCCAAAATTCACATCCCATAATGGTGTAACAGCCATGGGTTATGAGTATTTTAAGAATATTTTTCATTCCCAGGTGAAGTCATTGCATGCCCGACTGGCTTGGAAGGTCTGTGTGTTTACAGACACTGATACAGCACTGTTAAACATCAGTGTCTCCATGAGGTATAGACAATGGTGTTTCATCCGGGCCACAGTGTCTATAAATCGGATATAGAACTAATGAATAAAACCATTAGTTTTATATCCGATTTATAGACATTGTCGTCCGGATGAAACACCATTGTCTAAATCTCATATAGACAATGATGTTTTATTCATCAGTGTTGTATCAGGAAATGTAGGCCATCATGTGATGCTTATGGGCTCATGATTGGCTGACTGCCTTATTGACTATTAATGAGTTTGAGAAGTACTTATATAAAATATTGACAATATGTACATTTGTATAGCAGCGACAATGGATTATCGAGAGATAATAATAATAATAATAATTACAGTTCTTTTCCGCGCATTTCGACTAGCCTCAATGCGCTTACACTTTATGAGAAAATACAATAACAATCTAATTTAATCTAATCTAATCTAATCGAACTGTAAAACATGTATACGTGAATAAAAACTATAGATTAAATAAATAAATATGTCTTAAGAAGAGACTTAATTAGGCGCCGAGATTGAAAATGCGCGATCGTCATATGTGCAAGACATAGACCGAGGAACAACAAGTAAGCCCTTTGTAGATGAGCGCAAGTTACGTCGTGGGGCATATGGCATAAGAAGTTCACTTAAATAAGTTGGTACGCAACCGTGTACGCAACCAAGTAAAAAGTAAAACTTTAAACAAAATGCGCTTAGTAATTGGCAACCAATGCAGAGCACGCAAAACAGGAGAAATATGATCGGTGCGCTTGACTCTAGTGACTAGCCTAGCAGCAGAATTTTGAATGCGCTGTAACTTAGAGATGTCAGTAGTAGGTAGCCCGTATAACAAAATATTGCAGTAGTCGAGCTTTGAGGTTATAAAAGCATGAACTAGGCGCTCAGCACTAGGCTGGTTGAGATACTTCCTTACTCTACCAATATTACGAAGCGCTAGTGAATCCGAACAACAGATACTATTAACCTAGCTAGACATAGTAAGGTGATTGTCAAAAGTGACATCTAGATTTCGTGCCTCAGATGATATTGACACGGTATGCTGACCAAAAAGTATTGGTACTAGACGGGAAAATGTAAAACCTCAGACTTACTAGGATTTACAGGTCAGCTTATTTACTAGAAAGAATGACTGAATATATTTAATGCAGTGGTTCAAGTTTGTGAGGGCAGTCTTCCTTGACATGGGGTTCATCATTATATAGAGTTGGGAATCATCTGCGTACGTTAAACAATCCACGCCGTGTGACTTAATGATATCTTGCAACGGGCCAAAGTACAGGATGAAAAGGAGGGGGCCTAAGACCGATATCTGAGGAACCCAGACATGACTTGTCGGGGCTTAGACTCTGTATTGCCAATCACCACCTTCTGCGTTCGTTCATTGAGGTAAGACTTAAACCAGAGAAAGACCATACCGCACAGAGTCTTTCCAAGAGAATGTCATGATCAATTGTGTCAAAAGCAGCGGAGAAATCAAACAGAACCAGCACTACGTCATTCTTTCCACCAACAGCACGCATGACATCATTGTGAACCCGGAGGAGCGTAGTTTCAGTACTGTGAAATTGTCTGTAGGCAGACTGGAGACTGGAGTACAGTTCATTTGCCATCAGATAATCATGTGATTGCCTCGCGGCAATGCGCTCCACTACTTTCGACACAAATGACAGATTCGTTATTGGTTGAAAGTTCGGAAATTATTCAGGATTCAGCGACATCTTCTTAATAGCAGGATGTAACCGGCCCTCCTTAAAGGCCACATGAAAGACGCCACTCTGTAGTGATGAGTTGACGATGCCCGTAATTATGGGTAATAGTTCATCGAGGCAGGCCTTCAATGTCCGTGTAGGAATAGGATTGGATGGAGACGACTTTGAAGGCGAGTCATTAATAATTTTCCGTATAGTGTTCATAGATAGATACAACGCTAAATTCACCCCATGAAGTACCACAAGGAGGGCCAACCATAGCAGGCTTCTCAGATGTGTTGGTTGAGGCCAGGTTTCGTCGCAGTTTTGACATTGTATGAACAAAAAAGGAGCTAAACTTTTCAACAAGTTCCTCGCCCGAGTCGTGGGTACGAAGAGGTGGTACTGGTTTAACGTAAAACATTCCATCGATAAGACGAAAAAGATCCTTCTGGTCAGTGCTTTCGATCTTACACTTGTAGTACTGAGTTTTAATTTGTTCCAGAAGAGTAGTATATCTGTGACATTGATCGCGGTAGATTTCTTTATGCACAACAAGACCAGAAGGCCCGATAAGCCCTTTCACAGCGGCGTTTCTCTCGCTTGGCTACGCGAAGTTCTTCGGTGTACCACGGTGCGTGGGGGCACAGGGTGATTGAACGTAACACCATAGGTGCGTGTCTATCCAAAACTTCAGACAATACATTATTATAGAGGTCCACAATCTGGCTAGTGTCCGTCAGGTCTGGATCACGTGACAGAGGAGATTTTGAGATGTCTGATCTAAAAACATCCAAGTCTATGTCCCGTAGCCGACGCTGCTTAAAATGTGATCTAGTTGCCTTTGGTCAAGCCAAAAAAAGATAATATAATAACCCTGACAGTATACGATCATCTCGGCGATCGATAATAAGGTCAAGAGTATGGCCTTTGCGATGAGTGGAACCGATACCATTTTGCTTCAACCCGGCCGAGTCCTGCAGATCCTTGAAGGCGGTAGTAGAAGGATCATCGGAACACTCCATGTGGAAGTTAAATCTCCAGCAAGCAGCAAATACATGGCCGTAAATGGTGGTCACGCACGCGCAGTAGGCACACCGCTTTGGCTAAATATGCATGCAATATGGCCGCCGCCGATATAGACATCATAGGGGAAATAAATATAAAAGTCAGAATACCTCTGAACTCGTCCCCAAATAACAGGATGTTCTCTCGGAATCTGTTGGAAGACCATCATACCCAACAGACAAGATAAACATTAGAATTTATCGAGTTGTATTCGCCACGGTATTTCAGTGTAAATGTATGTGAAAAATTATACAGTCGTAGTATGGACAAGTAGCGAAAATACCACAATTGAAGCTCAATAAATACCGTTTTGCCCACGAAGTCGTAGACACATGCAAAATGTTCTCTCGGTTTTCTACTCACGAATAGGTGCTCTTTCAGGCATAAGTTACAGAAAACCTCTGCAGTAAGTATCCACCACGGTATTTGGATGTAATTTTGTTCAAATTGCTGTTAAGTTCGGTTACGGAAATGAGATATATTGTGCCAACACACGGCAAATTGGTTGTGGGTTTCCTGTGGCTACGAATTGAAAGACTTTGATATGGAGTTAGATTTTCACTCCTGGAATGAAAATTTAGCGATACTGTGCTCTAAATATACTCAAGATATAAAGATTCGTAGTTATTTGAGTGTTGTATGGTGTTTTTTTTACTGGAAAAGTTTTCTATTTAGCGAGTTTAGCGAAAGAGATTTCTACCCGAAATTCTCAGTCTCTCACCACAGGCAGCCCAAGCTCTGTATTTCCACTGTGTGACCACTTGTATTATATATCAAGCCATTATTTCACAAAATTCTCAGATAAAGAAAATAAACTTACCTTAAGAGTTTGTCGTTGTCCTGTTTTTTTTCTAGAGAGACAAACTCAAAGTGAGAGAAATGCCCCATAACCACCATTTCTAGACCCCAGAGAAACAACAGGACAACAACAAACTCTTAAGGTAAGCTTATTTTTTTATCTGCGAATTTTGTGAAATAATGGCTTGATATATATACAATTTTTTACATTTTTTGGTACTCTTATTTTTACCTTATATATTTTTATCTTATACATTTCAATATCTTCCTGGTCTTATTTTTCTGTCCGATGATATTCGGTATATAATCATTATTTTATTTGTTTTTATTACTGTACCATTTTAACTCATATTTATGTTATTTCTATTTTCATTTATTTACTTATTTTGTTATATTATTTCCCATACACTTGTTTTATGTCTGGGTGTGAATACACACACTTAGTCAACATTTGACTATGAGAACAGTGCACACCCCCCCCCCCCCCCCCCCCAATTCAATTAGTGGAGAGTGCGCGAGGAGTAAAAGCAGGCCCCCACCAGCTGTAAGCTGTAATACTCAGCCTGCTATAACAAATAACATTTATTTTATTTTATTTATTATCCCCACCTCATCCCTAACAAGTGAGAGCGAATACCAAAACAATATACAATATCCAGGATTCTCTCACCCAATTTTAAAATGTGAAGCAGTTCAGCAGACAAGGTATTAATTACTTATACCTGGATATAACACATGCTTGTTTCTGTGTTACTGCCTTACAAGTGCCAGACTACATGTAGTTAAAGGGCTTATAAGCCTAACTTGTTTTCACATTAATGTAAAGTCAACATCAAGTGAATAGGTGGAGTAAAATATATTTTGATGTTGTACCAATGAGTTATTCACAATTTTTACTTCAAATATGATAATAATGTGATGTCAATTTATTTCTCCTTGTGAATGAAACTAATATGCTAATTGTGTGTTATACAAGGTTTCATGCTGGCAGAGATCAATGCACTTTATATCAATGCACTGTTATATTATAACATGGATGTGTATAAAGTGCATTGATCTCTGCCAGCATGAAAACACACAATTAGCATATTGGAAATATAAACCTTAATTTACAACTCATAGATGCATATGATGGGGACCAGAGGTCCTTCTCACTAAGTTTACTGAGACAGAATGCTGTAGGCACAATCAGTTAATTAGCACCATAGGTCGTTTTATGTCAGTAATTTTAGAGAGAAAGATCTCTGGCACCCAAGGTAATAGATGCAACACTCAAATAATAAACAAATATGTTACTATTCACATGACTTAGAATCAACATTAATGATAGAGATTACCCGAATTTTACTTAAAAGTATACACATATCATATGGCGAATAATTATCAGTGGATTAAAAGCTGAGCTGTGAACTTTTTATTCACTGAATGCTGCATGGAATGCACTGAACTGTGAGTACACGGTGTGTTTCTGATTCAATACAGGTATAAAGTGGGATCAATCACTCCAGCTGAAGCATGATGTATTAACTAAATGGATACTCAAATTTCTGTCATATGACTATGTGTTGAAAAGAACAAGGATACTGCACGACAAATTGTTCTTCACAAATCAAATACCGTAGCTTCCCACGTAGCTTCGAATGGTCCAAAATTCGACCACTTGATAAGGAACTCTTTACCCTTCAAGTTAATTAAGACATGCAAAACTGCAAATATGAGCATATTAATATTATTATATTCGCAGGCAATAACAACTCTAAAATTATTACTTCCTAAATAACAACGTTTATTGGACAAAACATGCAAAATTAATTTACAATCATAATCGTAGTCCGTATCAAGAACAAGTACAAGTACATGCAATATTAGAAACTATCAGCTTACAATCGCTATAGTCACAGGCTTGTCCCAACGCGTGGCGAAACCCCGGGACTTAATTTTTTCCTCTCACGCCTTGTGATAATTTTCTCGACACTGTACAGCCGGCTTCCAAGTTTTTTTCTTTTTCTCTTCTTTTCCTCGCAGAAATTTGCCGTAGAAAGATAATTTAAGACTCGAAAAAAGCCCACCGAATGGCCACTTCTTCCTCGAAAAGACGCCATATTGGAATTACTGCTACAGAGCCTCGATTTAATGCGTTTCGCTTCTGGCCAATAGCGAGCAAGTATCTCTTTCGAATGATTGGCAGGTGATTTTGCTCATAAATAATGACACCTCCCACTCATGTCCACTATTTACGGCCATGATCCCGGTGTTAGTGCAACAGTTTCTAGAAGAGTAGAGAAGTCACTGAAGAACTGTGTTGGAGTTGCACGATTTTTCTTGGAAGGCGGAGGTCTATAAACAATTACTAGTCTGAGAGAAGAGCTTCCATAGCTAATATTGAGATCCATATGTTCCATAGAGGAAAACATTTGACAGTCATTCTTTGCTACGCTGAAACCCTTTCGTAGGAGAACACCAACACAAACCTCCAGCCCTTTTTATCCTAGGGATATGATGGAAGTCAAAATCTTTAAGAGTATTTAGTATTTCAGCGATTGTGTTGTTGTCGCGGTAATCACCAGGTGCTTCAAAATTACGAAATCACAGATAGAAGCAGACTTCTTATTCATAGAGTGAGCATTCCAAATTGCGAAATTTATCCGTTGTTGCCATGTAGGTTCTTCACGCTTGACATATCATCAATTATTCAAATTTGCTCTGGAAGATGAATAACAGCGATTATCCATATTCATTGAACGAGCAACGAAAACAGGGATTCTATTAAAATTAGAACATGATTTAAGTGCAGCAGGAGTATTAGGAGTCTTGAATATCTTCAAATCTTTTTAATATCCATTGGTAATGAATTGAAAAGACTAGCAGTACTATATTCAAATCTTTATGCCCTGCCCTTGGGAGGACAACATTAACTTTAGATGATCTAGTCGATCTCACATTCGTTCTTATAAACCTTTTCATCAGACTATCAGGTGCTTGATTATTAATAACTTTATATACTATCATTAATTTCCTGATTTTAATCAGGTCATATATAGAATGCCACTGCAACTTGCTAAATAGTGAGATAGAAGGTGTTATTAATGGTGCGTCAAATATTAATCTTGCAGCCCTTTTTGTAGTTTCATTTTTGTCATGCTGTCAGCAGTAGAACAATAACCTCACAGGATAAATAAGGGCATTGTGGCTAAAGTGAAGAATCTGCACCGTCAAAAAGTGGTCGGTAAGTGGTTGGTGGTAGGTGGTTGGTGGTAAGTGGTTGGTAAGTGGTTGGTAAGCGGTCGGTAAGCTGTTGACTCGATCGCTTTTCTTCACTAGACCAAAATACCATTTAAGAACACTTAATACCTTCTTACGATAGTTTCACAATATCTTAGTGTGATTTTCCAACGTTCTGGGAACAATAACCCCTTCGTATTATCGATAGTTCTTCATGATCGATCACGAGCGTTAACCCGACGCCATTTTGTTTTGAACGCATGGCATCTCTGGTTACCAGTCCTCGAGTTGACAAAAGCGAAAAATAACAACAAAATGGCGGCTGTGAAACGTAACGTGGTCGAGTCGTTAGATATTAGTACTTGGAACATGGACTTGGACGTTCAAAACCTGAAAGAAACTTAAATGAAAGCAATCCTGAAGAAGTCTGGTCAGGCAGCACATCTTCCTGAACTTCAAAGGGCGCTGAATTGTTTAGATGATAGCTGGAAAAAGAAACAAGCGGGTAAAAAGTAGCGCAGCCCAGAGGATGACAGCCTTAAACCTCAGTAATCCGAGAGGGAATTAGACTCCCCTTTTAAAGCTGTCACCCTCGAGCGAGAAAATAAAAAAGGCGTTGCAAAAGCAATTGAGGTATACCCCAAAATTGAGGAATGTGGAGTAGTATTACCAAAAAAGACAGGAGAAACAATATAAGCTGAAACACAGCTGAAACAATGGTAATAAACGGTAATTAACAAATGAATGCCAGGCCACAGGAGCACCCAACGAAGGGCTGGGAAAAATTATCTGTTCTATTCTCTTAGCCAGATGTTTGAATTTATTTGTTCCCAGCCAGACATAACTGGTGCTGCCTCCAGAATCTATTTCCAAGGACAGAAAAAAAAAAAAAACCAAAATAATAAACGCATCCATAAGGGAGAAATATTTCCCAGGACAGACAAATTTTAACAACCAAAAAAACAAACGTGTCCATCAGGGATAAATATTTCCCAGGACAGACAAATTTAACAACCCAAAAAAATCTCGCCCATCAGGAAGAAATGATTCCCAGGAGAGACAAATTTTAACAACCAAAAAAAAAACTCGTCATCAGGGAGATATAATTCCCTGGACACAATTCTTTTTTCCAAATAGGGCAACGATAATTACTTCATTCTTCATTACTATACCGTAAATAGTGAAAAGGCTAGTGTCAAATGTTATATAAGCCCCTCCGGCCATAACGCCCCCAAACCGGAAGGCATTGCTAAATATTTCTTAGTGACCTTCAAAAATCATAGCGCAGCTCCCAAAGGCCAACGGAACAGCATTAATTCGCTTGTCACGCAAGAGCCCATGGGTCACGTGACTACAATGTGAAACAATAGCTCATTGGCAAGAGCGCGCGACTTTTCAACCGAGAGTATATAATCAATTGATTAAACAGAGAAGATGGTTTAAATGTAGCTCTGTGTAACAAAATCATATAAATAATGTATGGCATCGCTCCAATTCCATCGTCGGTGTTGACGATTTAGGTTGACTAAATTCACGGAATCGTCTAGACCAGAATACTTTCATATGGAATGAACGGTATTATTTTCACCTGAAGTTTATGTTGAACCCCCCTGATTTCTGTGACCGTTGGTCTTGCGGTTACACTAATTTAGGTGATGTCAACTAAATAGTTAACTAATTTAGTTAAATTTATCTAAATCGTCAACACCAACATTGGAGAGAAACCACAGGAAGCCCAAGCTCTGTTTATGTCAGTATTTATAAGGTTAGTATGGGAATTTTTAAATCTAGGTTTTCGTTAAATATACTGTAATAAAATGAATTAAACTTACCTGGTGTCTATAATCTGTGTCTATGATCTGTGTCTGTATGCAGTTTCTGCGAATTTTAAATCTCTTAACTACACATACCGTACTGCAGCTAAGGGATTTAAATTCACCCAAATTCGCTGAAACTGCATACAGACACAGCCAAGACACAGATTATAGACACCGGGTAAGTTTAATTCATTTTATTACAGTATTTTAAAATTCCCATACAAGCCCTTATAAATTATAAATTGACATAAACAGAGCTTGGGCTTCCTGTGGATAAACATCCATAACAGTAAGAATTATAGTACAACATTGACATTCATTAATTGAAATTATACTGTATATAGGAAAAATTGTGCAAATTAGACAAAAAGTTTAGGTAGTCGTAGCCACCTTTATAAAATTATTTAGTCCCAATTTAAATTTGTTCAGATCAGACATCTTTCTAAGACTTGTGTTCCAGGTTTGTTTTTGCACCATTAAATCTAAAGAATCCCTGGTATTTCGGGGTTTTCACTAAGGGCGAACGAAGTTGGTACTTGTTTCTAGTGTATGGAAAGTCACGGAATGTTTAAAATAACCTAATAGCGATGTTTCGTGTTGATAAACATTGCAATGGTTATGCTAATGTGCCAACCATGATTTGTAAAGGCCGCTTTGTGTTAGGAACCAATGGATCTCTGGTTGGCACATTAATGACAATAGATGACGACACACGAAACATCGCTATAGATAGGCAGGCACTAAACCATTTAGACTAATAAGCATTTTTTATAGTCGCTACGAGATTGTAAGCGATGCCAATTAAGGGTGAAGTGCATTTCAGAATAATAGACTTTACGTCCTTCAATTATTCCTACAGCACGTTTCTGTAGTTTGTCGAAGTAATCTTATTACCCTGCCCACACTATCCCATACGAATGAGCAGTAATCGAACAAGGGCAGGACCAGGGTGCAGTAGAGTGATAATACGCGAATCTCTTGGAATAACGTGCTTCACATAGCATTCCCGAACGTTGGGAGATTTTGTTGCAATGAACTAAGTCTTCGGGTCAGTAAGATAGCCTTTCAGCTTGCCTGTTTGTTGCCCCATTTCAGACCACCTGACTTTTCCCTTGAGTAGTGCGTTTTTGTTTTTCTGTATCCCAAGAGGAAATGTAAAACAAAGCACTGAATCCTCTGGAGAACTATCACGTGGTCTGAAATGGGCCAACAACAAAAATATTCTTTTTTTTATTCACCATTTTCAATTTTTGTTAGGCCACCTTTTACTTTTATTTCCCAAGTTTTCTTCGTATTCCGGTATTGCGATTCTCCCATGGCCGGTTATTAATTATTGGATCTAAGTTCTCTTATCCTATCCAAGCATTGCACATGGTTCTCTTTCAGCTTTGTTGAGTTCGCTCTTCCATCTTATTTCAATTAAATTGAAAGGATTTTTTATTTTATTGTTTACTCGGTACCGTGTTGCACAAATTAATATTCCGTACTGTATTAACAAAATGACACAATACGTTGTTTCACTTTTCATTCATTTATTACATTGCACGCATGTCCATATTTTTTTTATAACAAAGGACTAAAATGTTAAGTTATGATTGGTTGAAATGCACTTTATATTCATGACAACAAACATGTTCTACTAATCTTTAAAGTGCCTATCAGTTCAACAAATCGACCCCGTTTTTACTTTATTAAAGTTTAGTCTTCCATTGTCCATTTTTTTCGCGAACATAATTACCAAAACACGTGCGACATTTTTCTATGTCATTTAAGATATGCTAACCAATTGGTGATGTCAGTTTAGTTCGTCTCCGTAAATACGACAAGATACAGTGCGTTTTTGGTCTAATTTTCATTCTAACTATGTCTTACTAGAGGGGCCTTACCGTCTGTCATATTTTTTTCTCAAAGAAACCTTGCCGTCGGCCATACGTTTACTTTTGTGAATAAAAATGTGCACATCAACGATGTCAGGCATAAACATTGTCGCACGATTTTGGCAATTATGCCTGACTTCGACAAAATCAGTGCACACAATTGAATTAAACAGGTTTTGTTGGCGTGAATGGGATATAAAATGCATGTGATTGTCATAGGAGTGACAGTCGAAATGGCTCCCCAACTTGTTGGCGTTTTTCACCTCTCATGAGATTCTTGTAATTTGTTGCTGTCTCAAAACATCAATTACTTGAAATTGTCTTTTCTCGGAATCGGAACCCTCTGTCAATTTGTTGTTGCTGTTTAGTTGCCAGTCCATGCCTAGTTTCAATGAATCGGCCCAGATAGTGTCCAAGAAATAGCTTGCACAAAATTATCTGGAAAAAGGAAGTATGAAGAAAAAGAGAACGCGAATGAAGACTGTAAGTCTCCAGACTTCGTTGAGGAGCCATGATAATATATCCAGTAATCTCTCATGATGGAGTCAAGGCCTTTTGTAGGAATAGTCACGTGCTGATATGTCACTTCAATAACCAATGCATGTGATCCCATGTTTTACTGGATGGCAAACGAACTTCAAAACGCTGTTTTAGAAAGATCAACAATCGATTGGAGGTGTAAAATAGCATTTACAAACAGGTTTTACTAATAACACTACCGATCTCGTACAAGTGTATTCAGATGTTTTTGTTGTCCAGTACAACCACGTGATTGCATTCCTGCAAAAGGCCCATTTGTGTTAGCTCACGTGAGTGTTTAATATATGCGACATGAACCGTAGCTTGATCAAACTGGTCCTGATATTTTACCGACTCGTTCATAAAATTGCTCGATTACATATATACACCTATTTCAAAATAGGGCATCTCGTACATGTTGCATTGCATGGCCTGCAAGAGAGAGATCCAAGCTCAAAGGAGTGACTTCTTTCGCAGGCTCCATACAGCTATTAGGGAGCGGTCATTAATTACTGGGGGGGGGGGGGGGGTGGGGGGGGAGGGGGGGGGGGGGGGGGGGGGGCGCTAAAATATCTAAAACGAGGACCCAAAAATGTTGGCCCTCCCCAAAACATCAGCCCAAAAAATCTTGGCCCTCCCAAAAACATAAAAAAATGACGTCCTTTTTTTAACAAAAGAGGAAAGCATTTCTTTTGTTTTACTCCTGAAAACCTCGTTATCAAGCAGAATGTTTGAGGTCTCGAACGTTGCCCATTAGCCTGATAAAAATGTCATAAGCCTTGCGAGGAGCACTAATAGCGATCGCTAAATATCTAAAACAAACACATACTGAATTTTAAAACAGCTATGCCCTGACCGTACAGCACAAGCCAATTCTGACATTTTGATAGATACTCGTACACTCCTTTCGGTCTTGTACCTTTTATCGGCGTTTTTGAAATTGCTATTAAGGCGGTCCAGTAAACTAAATGGTGTGTCTGTTACACAAGGCTGCGTCATCTTATTAGAAGTGAACTTCGCAGTCATAATCTAGCTTTATTTCTGCGAAGACAACTTTTATTGGAATTCTCTAACCGCAATGCATATGTATGATTTATTTCTTAATCATCGGAATCCTATCAGAATTCAATATGACGGATTCACTATTTCTCAACACTTTTTTTGCATATGCTGGACCCGGTATTTGAATGCACAATGCAACAGGTAACATGCACGAGATATATAACTGCAACGAGACCAAAGTAATTACTTGTTTGGGTATTCAACTGCATGGGTTCTCTCTATAGGATATTCCGGGTATCCAACTGCATGGGTTCATTCTATAGGATATTCCGGGTATCCAACTTCATGGGCGGTTCACTCTATAGGATATGGTATCCAACTGCATGGGTTCCCTCTATAGGATAGTCCTGGTTAACAATTCGTAGGCAATACGTTGCCTGAATCCTTGCATATCATCCTAATATAAATAAAAAGTAGGTATAGTTTGAGTATTTTAGATGGAATGTATTGTTTTAGGGCTGTACATTTTTGCGGTAGTTTAATATGTATGAAGCTAACGTCCAAACATTGAATACCATGGAAAACAATATAATGCCAGATGGCTTGACTCCCCACTCAGTCTTATACCCCCTCCCTAAAATAAATTACATTATAAAACAACCCAGAGGAAACTCGCGCGCTGATTGGCTGAAAGCCGTGTTTGTATGAGAGTCTATAAACATGGCAATTCGTCTCGCTTTGGCGATGGCACGCGATTGTGAATGAAATCAAAATGGCAAAACGACAAGAAGAATGTCTTCACCAAACGTTGACTTTCAATGTGATTTTAATCAACAAAACAGACAGATATATTTAACAAAAATACAACCGACCGACATGAAGTTATCATTTATCAAATTTGCTAACCATCTCGGCCGAGATATTTTTACAATTTTAGTCGCGGATTCAAGAAACAAAACCACTTCTCTTAACTTATTTTGTACGGTAAAACTAAAACACATAAACGGCTAACGCGTCTAGTTTTTAAACAACCTCCTGATAGACGAATAGAGTGAGGAATTGAGCTAGAGACTAGAGTAGAAGAGAGGGAAAAGTAACTTTTTCGACTTTTTCCATGTCTTTTTTATCTCAAACTAAATGTACGCTTAATAAGTTCAAGTCCGACATTTTGTCGGCGACGAAGTGACGAAATAATAAGCCTGTATATAAGGCCAATTGTTATCATTTACCCTTCTTGGTCTTGGTAATTCAGATAACGTTTTTAGCTTTCTCCTTGCCATTTTATGAACTACTGTATGAAAAGAAAATCAGAATTTTGCAAACTCTGTGAGTCACGTGCGACATTTGTGAAGTTTGGCAACCAAATTTTCACAGAACAAAGTGAGCTTTTCCCTCTTACCTTGCACTTTTAGCCTCATCTCATTGGAAGAAGGTCCCAACAGCTAGATCTTTCCATTGAGTTTGGCGAAAATAAAAGTTCATTCAACTAAAACATGCTTCAAAGTTCAGACGGAGAGGGCAATCCTGTTTCCTCCTGTAAATTCAGCGACAAAAACATCCAGTTCAAGTCCTTTACTCCTTGAATGCCTTATGGCTTAAATTTCCGGCAAAAAAATGTCTTGAATTCCGAGTTATTCTTTTCGGGGAATGTTGAAGCAGATATTTTCAAAACAGAGCCACACAAAGCTTGCCTTCGTAAGTTTGTCTCTCGGTTCTGCCTTGGAGGATTTCCCGCGCTCTGCTAGCTCATCGTCGGTCGATTTCTGACGACTGTTACTGTTAGGATAATTGATTTTCTGATCGTGCGTACGTAAGATTTAATTCTCGTGTCTTCCTGTTCGTTATTTTATAAAAGCAATATAACACGCTTTCCATGTCTTTGTTCTCTTATATAAACACTCGGGATATGTTGGGAGAACGCAGAAAAACTTGAAAATCACTCGGCTAGCGGCTCGTGATTTTCAAGTTTTTCTTTGTTCTCCCAACATATCCCGCGTGTTTATATAAGAGAACAAAGACATGGAAAGCGTGTTATATTGCTTAACTTAACTCGTTAAAGTTAAGTGATTCCCCCTCAAGGAAATATCTTGCGATCTATAAACAATATTAAAACGATATTAAAACATGTTAATTGTTTATTCCGTATGTTGGTGTACGGGTCGTTGGATTGATTATTTTTTGCTTTCATAGCGTTTCAAATATTAAAGAATGTGAACATCCCTTTCCGCATGAACTGATATAGGTATATTTAATAGTTAATTAAAACATTCGGTGTCGCAATGAAACATGCACTTACCATACACCCATAGACTCCACAATCTGAGCCATTTGATTGCTTGGGTATTTCCTATTAATGGATACAAGGCAAAAAGGTCGAATAAACATTGTACATTCATCTATTAATTCCAACAGGAATGCTGTATTGTATATATCTCTTATTACCCGAGTGCGAAGCGCGCAGACAATAATTAAAAGGGTAAAAATGAGAATCCATAACTTACGGTACGGACCGAGCAAACGAGGTTTATAATATGTTTAGTATATGGCTTCTTAATTTTGTTTGAGACAGAAATGGACGGAAGGTCCGTAGGGGAAGTTATGATGGACCTCAAGTTATGATGGACCTCAAATTACTTACAATGTAGCTGTTTGCACTAGGCATGTTTGCACTATGTGAATTGTTGTCAGATGACCATAATAATTAATCAACCTGCCAATGAGGGTGCGTGTATACATGTAGTATGTAGCAATGCAATATATTTGAAAGAATAAATACTTGTGCATAAATTATATGCCACACTACTCGGTAAGTATTGGGCAGCATAATAATAATAATAGCAGCAGGGATGTAGATAGCAGGACCAACCAGTTATAGAGGGGCCATAATAATAGCATGTGCTTATTTTCTGCTTCAAAGCTTGATTTACCAGCTACATGATTGGTCTACATCCTGTAGCAGCAGTCTTTTCCAGTGAGAAGTTCAATGTTTCAAGTTAAGTATTTAGTGCATCAGAAGGCACAAGGGTTCGAAATCACACTATAGATCTTTAAAACCATTTTTAAGCACACATTAAAAAAATATTACCTCTGACTCATCACTTGATGTGCAAGTTGATGGGCAAACTGAAACTGGTGTGTCAGGACCTACAGCAGGCAATCTTGCAGTCTCTGGTTCTGATGAGTGCTTTGCTACAGGCATACCATTTCTATCAAAATTCTGAAATTCAAAATTGTCAATAAGATTCTGCACTAGATGAAAATGATTGGGAATCATTGTCTGAAGTCGTATCATGGGTCCAGCTGTTGGAAGCAATGGTATCAAGGAAGCAGGTCAAGTATACATGTAGTTTACAACTCCAATCGAAAAATTCCCTATAATCCAGAATCACTATACAATCAAACATTTTAGGGTGACAGATACATGTACCCAAATATTAACAGGTGATGACAAGATCACAGGATATTTTCGATTAGAGTAAATTATTAAGGGGCACTGTCGACCCTCAAATGATAACCTTTCTCATGATGAAAGACAAAAATAACTACTCAAATTAGCAGAGTATACTTTTCAGGTATATTGGAGAAAATTGGAGACAATCTTGATGAAGGATGGCAAAGATTCAATTGGATGAAAAATGCTAATTTTAGAGAAATCTAGAGCAACTTGAAATCTGTTCACTGTAACCGAAATCAAGTTTCTAAAAGAAGCTTTTGTAATCCACTTTAATCTTGACCATCCTCTATCAAAAACATTTTCAAAGCAGATCGGGACATTCACATGGTATTTCTCTCACTTGTTCTACTCTCTCACATGCGGCTCAATTGTAAGGAATGAAGTACTACGCATAAAGCCACAAGATGATTCTTAGATAATTTGTGTGCTACTGGCTAGTTCGGATCACATACCATTCCTGTTTCCTGGGCCCATAATGTCCTGAACTTCTTGATCGTCTTAAGGCCTTTAATCATGTGCTCGATCATCCACATTTCCATCAAGTAAAAGTCATCTCCGTCAACGGACTCATCTGCAAGGTTTTGTTTAAGTTGAGGGTTAGGAAATTACGGTAAGCGTTTTCTATAAACAGTGGTGCACGTGGTGTGAAAAATGTGCTACATGTAAAACATAAAACACTGATGCTTACCCTTGAAGTTTTTGATCACTGATTCATCGAAATCTCGCTCGCGTAACCAGTCAATTATGTCAGACGGAGAGGAATCCTTTGTTAGGCTGATAGTGAACTTGTTGCAGGTCATCCTCGAATAATATACAATCGCTCAAGCAGTTACAAACATCAATTAGAAAACATCAATTAGAAGCAGTTGGAGCACGAGAGGATTCATAGAGCGCGCGCATTGTGCTTTTATAACAGTTTCTCGCTAGGACCACCGGGACACAATCCATAAAAGGAAATATTTTCCTAATATGGTAAGTGTTGGACGCAAACAATTATTTCGCGCTCATCGACTTTCGTACCCAGTCTACTATTTGCTCCCGTCAGTTGCGAGAGCACATGGAAAGAGATGGTTTATAGTTGTGATATGTGCTCGGACACCAGAGTTCCATTTTTTGCGCTATCTCTAGCTTTAATTATAAATCATTATGGCCGGGTTCATCGACACGATCCCGATTTCTACGTGACATGTCAGATCGATGGGTGTAGTGCCTCTTACAGAAGGTTTGAAGGCTACAAAAGTCATATTCGCCGTCATCACAAGGAAGTCGATTTAACATTAGAACTAGAAGTAGAAGCAGAGAATTGTATCCCTGATCAAGATATCAATATGGAAGGAGATGAAGACGAAAATGAGCCATTGAATGGCCAAGATGAAACCAGGCTGTATGACAGAGCAACAGGCCAACACATCGATTTACGAAAGCAAAACGCAATGTTTCTACTAAAAACGAAGGAAATCCACAACTTAACCCAGAAAGCAACGGATTCAGTGGTTTCTGATACCACAAACATTGTGAAAAACACCATTGAACTATTAAAGATGGGGGTATCAAACCTCCTAGACAGCACTGGGATACAATTTGATGCTGTCCCTGGACTGGAGGACCTTTTTAAAGATGACAGTCCATTGTCTAATCTTTTCCGTGGCCTTAAGGAGAAGAGAGACCAGACGCGCTATTTCCAAGAAAATTTTGGGCTTGTGGTAAGTTAAGAGAATCCAGTTAAGAAATTAGTTTTTCTTTCCTAGTTTTCCTTAACCATGGCTTTGGAATCATTCAAAAAGTGAACATGCTTTTTAGTTTTGTGTGAACAGTCAGCCCTACATGTAATTAAAGGAGCAGTGTCACGATTAGTATTCATGCCCAAAGTTTTGAAAATGTGTCAGGCGGACAAGAAATCAAAAGATGTGACAGAAGTACTAGTCCGTGAGTAATCCGCTTGCATCGGCGTATTTGCACGATATCTCGAGCCGAAATTGCTTTAAAACTGCTTTAAACCCCCCCCCCCCCCTTGGACTTAACATTGATAGGTGCATAACTTGGAAGATTAATCTGCTGTCAGAGGGAAACTACATGAAAGATCACATTAAAACTAGTATTTTTTTCAGTTATAGAGCAATGTTTTCTAATGCTGGAAGAACATACAAGTGGGGGATACAAGTGTATCTAATTTCAAATGGCTGTAATGTACCGATCAAATTGAAACATCAACTACCCCCCTCCCTCAGGCATTTATTTTGTTTCTGTGCCCAGGGAGTAGGGAATTTGACATTGGTGGCTGTCCTGGGGGTGGAGAATTTGACAGAATCAATATGCTTTTCAAACATTTTAGATAAAAGATTGCAAAGATAACTGTGGTTCCAGACATGCACAAAGCCATGACACAGTACCTTTAATATACACATCTTGGTTATATCTGTATATAGGAACCTGAACGATACATTCTTGGACACAACCATGCCCAGCGGAGATCTGGTACCCGACGTAAAAGAACTGCACGACATGATGAGATGATTGTTATTCCTTTATTGAAAAGCCTTGAAGCAATGTTGAATGATCCCTCTATTCTATATGAGGTACATGCAACATGTTTCTTTTCATAAACACTGCATTCTCTTGGCATACAATGTATGTTAGACTTACTAATGTTATAAATAAACCAAGCAGAAATGTCATTTTGTCTATTTAAAATATAACTTATCGTTAGTCCACAAGTTAACCATCAATCTTAAACTAACATGACTATTTAATGAATTTGGCTTGATGTGGTTTTGTTTAAATGCAAATTACTGTAACACAATATATTTAATGATTGATCAGGTTGCAAGATTCTTTTTTGAACATTATGTTTCAGAATTTGTTTTTATTTGAGGTCAAACAATGGACAGAAAATTGAGGAGAAAAAACAGCTAATAATAATACTATTTATTGTGACAATAATTATTATATTCAATGATTGTGTGTTTCAGGTAGATCACCCTCATCACAATAGAATACAGAATGGCCGCATTTATGACTTCTGTGATAGTGAGGTATACAAAGCTCATCCACTTTTTTCAAGAGACCAGAGTGCATTGCAGATTATGATGTATTATGATGATGTAGAAGTTGTTAATCCCCTTGGTAGCAAAACAAAGAAACACAAAATTGGTATGTAGAAAACTAAATTTATGTACAATGTATAATATTATTTAACAGAAACCAACTAGTGTTATATCATGAATCCTGCAATCTGAATGGCTAAGCTACTCACTAATAAGCTATTTTGTAGTTTAGATAGTGAGTAGCATAAAATAGCTGCCAAGTCATCAAAATGTCAAAAAAATCTTGTTTTACAATGTAGTTTAAGATTGAAGTTTCTTCGAAAACAATTATTATTATTGATAGCATACTTGTTCTCAGTTTCTAATTGGCTGATAGTTGACTCAGAGTTACATTTGTATTCTCCTTGTGAACTATCAGCAGATAATATACTAATGTTAATACTAATTTTATGGAAGCTAAACCTATACCTGATAGAATATGAAATGTTTAAGAACTAATAAAATAGTAAACTGTGTAGAACTATACATTTAACAAATTATGTTAAAATCAATATTACAGTTAAGTGCTTTCTTAAAGAGAAGTCTTAATTGAATGTTTAAAAGAATTGAGATACTGTTCATTTCGTATACATGTAGAGTTCAGTGAGGGGTGAGAGAGAGGAAGAACAAGGGAGGGTCCAGGGTGGAGGAAATTCATAGGTGTGCCCCCTAAAAAAAAAAACCCTATTTTTTATGGCTTTCATTAATAAAATAAATCTCTTTTTAGAACGTCATACTATTTTTATGTCAGTAACCACATGTTATTCATACTGATGTTCTTTATCAGGTGTTTTCTACTATACCCTGGGTAACATACGTCCAGTACACCGTTCCCAGTTAAAAGCAATTCAGCTATTAGCTGTAGTTAGAAGGCCACTGATCACCAAGTATGGAGTCAATGCAATTTTAGCCCCTATAATGCAACAAATTGCAGAGCTTGAATATGATGCTGGTTATCAGTTCACTATAAATGGAGAAAGACGGTCATTTGCTGGGACAATAGCTTTTGTCTCTGGTGACAATTTGGCATCACAGGAGCTTGGAGGATTTAAAGTTGGACCAGGCTCCCATCTTAAATGCAGAGAATGTATGGGCATAACAGGGGATATTAAAACAAAGGTAGACTGTATACATTACTTATGTACATACACATTATCTGATTAGACAAATTAGTGTATAGTATGGTGGGATAGTTTTACATATTTATACAAGTAAAAATATAAATTGACAAGTAAGACATCTGCCATACAGTATTACACACTAAACTGTTTAATAAAATATTTATTATCCAACATTTTCTTTGTTAACAAATAAAAGCAGGGCTCGAAATTGTGCCCGATACGGGCGTAAATATGCCTAGAGTTTTTCGTTTTACGCCTAACGTTTTCCACTTAGGCGTAAAATTTTGGAGAATTACGCCTAAAATGTTTAAGCTGGGCATAAAATTACGCCTCCTTTTTTTTTTTAACTTCGAGCCCTGAAAAAGTAACTATGTTAATTTTTGTACTCTACAATATTGGTGGTTATACGACTTGTCCTTTATGAGTGCAAATTTATATGGGATATAATGAGTGCAAATATACGATCATGTTACATGTACATGGGTCACATTCAGGTTTGTATAGGTTTATTCAACACTTACACGTAAAAGGTTTTGTAAGCATGTGAGGCAAATTGGGGCTGTTTGAGTAATAGCCAATCAGCTTTTAGCGTGTGAAAGCGTTTTTTCAGCACATGTGTCCTGGTCCTGACATTTGGTTTCAACTGAAGATGCTGAGAGGTCTCTGCTCTCAAGATACTGTTGTTTGCATCTAAGCGTGAACATGTGAGGCAAAAACATGTTCTAACTGTATCAAACATAGTTCTTGATTAGTCAAACTTTCGAATTTGATATTTTGAGTACAAAAAATTGTCTAGCACACCTTCAAACTTTGAAAGGTGGATGATGAATCACACTATGTTTGGGCCAATTAGAACATGTTTTCGTCTCGTATGTTCACATTTAGATGCAAACGGCAGTAGTTTTAAGCTCAAAGAAATGAAACTTGGTCATAAAAGTACCCAGCCATATTACACAACTTTCCATGTACATTGTAATAACCTGTTTATATTAAATATGTGTACTTGTCTCAGGCTCTCTTAGGCATTGTTTGGATTAGACAAGAGTGTAGCTGGATAATATATTGATTGCACATTTACTGTAGAGCTCCATTTTAGAGTTGTCAATTGAAGGAAGTAGAACACACACACATTTGCCAGTTATTTTGACTACATCCCACAGCTTCTACTTAGCTACTTTGGGAAATATATTTTATAAAGATGTTTTTCTTGCTTAAAGAAGATAACGCAAACTACAGCTGCAGTATTGCCAAATTATGCTCCATATTTTAAATTGCGTAACAACCCTGGTTGCTGCTTCAAATAAATGTGTGAGTTTCAATGCACCTCTGTGGTTTATTCTATATGTATGGACAGTTTCTTTAAAGTTTAAAGGTAATATTTCATTTTATATTTTAGTTTCTTGAGAACCTCTTCACTCTAAGAACACCACAAAGCCATGATGACCAGTGTGACGAGGTTGCAGACGATCCATTATTGTCTTCAACGTATGGTGTGAAGTTTGCTTCCATTCTGTGCCAGTCTAGGTACTTTCATGTCATTGGTGGTTTACCAGGTGATGCTATGCACGATATGTTAGAAGGATGTCTGCAGTACGAATGTAAAGAACTTTTGAAGTACTTGATTCAGGAGCAAAAGTACTTCAACCTAGATCATCTCAATTCCAGTATACATACCTTTGACTTTGGATACTACAATGATAAGAATATACCTTCACCAATTGGAGAGAGAACATTTAACTCTGAGAGTAACACGCTTCATCAGAAAGGTGAGGTACTAGTGTACAAGCTTGACTAACATGCATACATACATGCACTGATTGAACTGTCATCAAGCCTGCATACATGGTTCATACTTGCAACATCTGCATATTTTGCTTGCACTTATGCTTGTGCAGTAATATATTTATCATTAGCAGTCCTTGTATATGTTGTGGGGCAATTTTGAACACCGGGGCAAATATTTTTGAACTGGGGCAGATACTTTTGAACTGGGGCAACTCTGTTTGAACTGGGGCAATTATCAATATTTAGTTTTTCTGGTGGGTTAAAAAAAAAAAAAAATCCCCTTCCTTCTCTCCCTTCCCTTACACTTACACTTACCTTTCATTCAGATGTAATACCAACGTACCGAACTCACCGGGATTCGAACTCACCGGGATTCGAACTTAGCAGCTCTGCCTTGACATGCCCAGTTTTCCACTGACTAATGCACTGTGCCACACAAGCGCTTGTTGATTTCACCACCACCGTTTATTCTATAAGTGACTAAACATCGAAACATTATGCACGCATGCATACTGCTAACAAAATCGGACTTCGAAACATCTTTAGAAAATATGACATCGGCGATATTAAAACCCGGACGAAACTGTAATACAGATGAACTTTGTGTTGAGTGCATTTTAAGAAAATTGCAGCAACTCGAGGGAAGTAGGAAAGCGGCGAAATCCAGAAAAAATACATCGTTTATAGATGATCAGGTGTACTTCGAAGTTCTTTAGGGCTAATCAGTAAACAACACTGTGGTATAATGCTTCTTAAATGTTTCTGTGAATTAATCCAAACCCTTACCCTACATTAAAAAAAAACCTAACCGATCAGTGAACAGGTTTTTAGAGCTAATTGGTGACTAGAGTTCACAGGTAAACATGTGAGTTTGTCTGTATTTATCAAAATACAATAGCTTACCCCAATATAAAAAAGACCCTAACCAGTCAGTGAACATAATATCATAGGTAAACAACGGGTTTATAGAGCTAATTGGTGACTAGAATTCACAGGTAAACATGTGAGTTTGTCTGTATTTATCAAAATACAATAGCTTACCCCAACAAAAAGAGACTCTGACCGGTAAGTGAACATAAGCTCACAGGTAAACATATTTGCCCCAGTTCAAAAATATTTGCCCCGGTTCAAAAATATTTGAACCAGTCATCAAAATTGCCCCACAACATATACATAGCTAGTGTGGACCATGCTTTAAAGTGAAGGAAGCATTTTTTTTAAAGCATATCTGCACAGTCACGAACTGACCATGTAATTCTGAAGTTTAACTGTATTGGGCATTTCATGTACATAGATTCCTACATTCTCTAGGGTAATTGTAATTTATTTAGAAAATAAATAGGCTAATTAGTGTATGTACTCTTTTTATTTTCGATTCAGCTTCTCAGATGTGGTGTCTTGCTAGGTTCCTTCCCTTGATTGTTGGTGCAAAAGTTCCAGAAAGTGATGAGAAATGGCAGTTGTACATACAGATGCTGGATATAACTGATATGATATTCTCTCCTGTTACAAGTGCAAACCAGTCTGCTAATTTGGCATTGCTTATCGAGGAGCATCACACAGAGTTTAAAGCATTATACCCCAACTGCTCAATAATTCCCAAAATGCACTATGTCATTCACTATCCACGTGCCATGACCAGGTACTGTAACATTGATATGGTCCTTTATGTGCAAATTCTGTTACATATTGCCAGTGGGTATGAATGCTTGTGGCAAAGGGATGTACATTGTACATTTTACACATGTCACACTACAGTAATAATAATATTAATAATAATATACATGTAGTTGCTAACTAAAGATATTCCATAACTTTTTTTATATCCTACATGACTTCTTTTGTATTCATTATTTCACACTACATCTGCAGGGATTCAGTTTGTTGTAGGATAGCAGACTGACCAATCATTTCACACAAAAAAATCTGATAAATTTTCAACATGATAGGATGCTAGTCCTATTGGTTTCTGTTTCTTTCCAGGTCTTGCTAGCTAAATTTGATCTAGCCCTAACCAGGACAATATTGACAGATAGTATTAAATTCCAACACAATCATTGCATATACATGTTGTCTTGGTTTTGACTTACATCATACTACCTTACTCATCTTTTAGATTAGGGCCAATGGTAACACACTGGTGTATGAGGTTTGAGGCAATGCACAGGCATTTTAAGCAGCTAGCTACAGCCCTTGGCAATTTCACCAATTTGCCTTGGACATTGGCAGAAAGGCACCAGAATCGACAGTGCTACGAGATGTACAGCATACACAAACCTATTGAATGTGGGCCAGGTAAGTGTTTATGCATCAATTGTGACATAAACGACTCTGTTAACCATGCATTATGAAAAAAGCTAGTTATGATGACATAGCAGAAATGCTATGTTATGAAATGCAAAGAGTGAGCCAGAATTAGTAAACAACACAAGTTTTAGGTTCAAGAACATTAAATCGAGTCGCTCCAACATCGGTGTTGCTGATTGAGTTAAACTAAATTAATTAAATTTAGTTGACGTCCCTAATTTGAAATTTCATGTGCCAACGGGCTTCAGATTCGAGGGAGACATCAACTTGCAGAATCGTCTAGACTTGGTTCTTTTGTATGGAATCATCGGTTTTATTTATGTTCAACCCCCATTTTCGCTGTGACCGTTTGTCTCGTTATTACACTAATTTAGGTGGTGCAACTAAAATTAATAGTTAACTAATTCAGTTAAATTTATCTAAATTGTCAACACGTATGTTGGAGTGACTCTACAATGCTACATGTATAGGTTTTTATATACCATATTTTAATAATCCCCTTTGCAATATTTCTTCAGGAAAACAAGGTGAAGCTGGTGCAAAGGATTATTTCAATCTACTCCATGAGAAAGATGAAAATACTGATGCACATTCATTAGTACATGAGTAAGTCCAAGATGTTGTTTGAAGTGTTTGGTCCAGCATTGTATTTTTCAGGGAGATATGACAAATCTGAACCAGCCATGAAAGGGACAAGGGATGTTACATGTATATAAAGTTATGAAAAGTGGCTTTCACATATGACATAGAGCTATCATCCCCTCCTAAGTTTTACATTGTAAGCAGTTAAGTGGATCAATTAAGGGATAAACTACAAAATCACACAGCCAGAGTGATTACCAAATTTAACTATGCACAAGCTCAATATATTAGGCTGGGATAATCTATGTACAAAACATAAGAAACAGAAGGCAGTAACAATAATTTTATATATAACACTCCTGGGCTTATAATTATTTGTAAGGGTTTCTTGGTGGGCTTATAACCGAGGGGGCTTATATCAGGGGTGGAGGGGCTTATAACTGGCAGCAAAAAAATGTTTGGGATTCAGAGGAAATGATTTTATGAAAAATGTCTTTGCTTTATTTTACCAACCAATGATAGTAAATAAATACGAAATAACAACAAATTCTGCTAAAAAGATTGGATACTGATTATATTATATTAGCTCATTTTTCACTTGACATCAAATGGCATAAACATGAGATGGGCTTATAACCGGAAGGACATTTATGTTAGCAGACAGGGGGGCTTATAACCAGGATTTTATGGTAATCTTCCCAATGAGACAAGAAATTGCGATTCTCTTGGGGGATTTAGAAGGGATATTGATAACATATTTTCTGTATCAGACTCCCACACAACAATCATGTAAAACAGTGATATTTAAAATAATATATGTTTAATTGAAATAACTGATGATTTTACTATGTTTAAATAAAGTTGATGTATGTACAAAAATGTACATTGTGTGTATGTGTATGTTGGGCTTTTTTATTCCAATAAGCAAATTTGTAAATTGGAGTTTCAGTAGAACATGCACTGGAAATGCACAAGTACATGTAGGGATAAACAATACATTTTCCCTACATTTCTTAGAGAAAGTGTCTGGTTTAAAAAAATCTACTTCTCATATTCCTGTTTTTGAACTCTTATCCTGGCTTGCCCATGTTGAGCACAAGTACATGTCCTGCTGAAATTCTAAACTCACTTATTAAGTTTGTATTGGAAAGTATAATTATTAAAAAATGTATACTCAGACTACTTTATCATCCTTTTTCAGACCTTCCTGGGTAACCGTGTCAGGCACCAAATATAAAGTTGGAGCAGTCATTCATAATGGATTTTTTCACCTATTACCATCATTTTCAATTATAAAGAAAATTATAGTAGTCAATGCAGAATTGAACAGGCTTTTCTTTATTCTTGTAAGTCTGGACACTACAGAATACAGTGAGCATTACCATGCTTATAGGATACAAAAACCTATGATTGATAATGTTACCATTTGTACTCAAGAAGAATTTGTATCATTCCTGCCAATGCATGTTACAAAACCTCTCAATGCAACTTTATAGTTAGTATTAAGTATGATGTTGATTTGTTCAATCTAAATTGAGGTCATTGTTAGTTTCACCCAGGGTGATCAGTGCAGTCCCAATAGAGTTTTTCGTTTATTCTTTTTATGTATTACTGGTATTTAATGTTATGGTAATATCTAGACAATACTACTGTGAGAATAACTGAGGTGTATATTTGGCTCAGTACAATTTATGTACATATATTTGTGAAATTATGGTTCATTGAATTTGTAGAATATACTTTTTTAAATTGAATAATTCTTTTTTGAAGAATACTTTTTTAAAGGGGAACTGAACCCTAAAATCAATCCAACTACTATACAAAGATGTATTCAAAATAAATAAGTTCTACTATTTTATTTATCAGTGTTGTGCATCTATGACTATATGAAGAGAAAATCTGAAAACCTACATTACAGTCTCTGCTAAGTACAGATGGCTAACCCTTGTAATAATATTGGCATTGAGAAGCTCTTAATTGCAGACCATTGTGGTTTTTTTGTACAGGAGGTGTGGCTTACTTGGTATATGTGATGTATGATATGGGGAAATTTGCACTGAATTGAGCTGCCACACTATCTGGAGAATCGTTATTTTTGAACTCTTATCCTGGCTTGCCCATGTTGAGCACAAGTACATGTCCTGCTGAAATTCTAAACTCACTTATTAAGTTTGTATTGGAAAGTATAATTATTAAAAAATGTATACTCAGACTACTTTATCATCCTTTTTCAGACCTTCCTGGGTAACCGTGTCAGGCACCAAATATAAAGTTGGAGCAGTCATTCATAATGGATTTTTTCACCTATTACCATCATTTTCAATTATAAAGAAAATTATAGTAGTCAATGCAGAATTGAACAGGCTTTTCTTTATTCTTGTAAGTCTGGACACTACAGAATACAGTGAGCATTACCATGCTTATAGGATACAAAAACCTATGATTGATAATGTTACCATTTGTACTCAAGAAGAATTTGTATCATTCCTGCCAATGCATGTTACAAAACCTCTCAATGCAACTTTATAGTTAGTATTAAGTATGATGTTGATTTGTTCAATCTAAATTGAGGTCATTGTTAGTTTCACCCAGGGTGATCAGTGCAGTCCCAATAGAGTTTTTCGTTTATTCTTTTTATGTATTACTGGTATTTAATGTTATGGTAATATCTAGACAATACTACTGTGAGAATAACTGAGGTGTATATTTGGCTCAGTACAATTTATGTACATATATTTGTGAAATTATGGTTCATTGAATTTGTAGAATATACTTTTTTAAATTGAATAATTCTTTTTTGAAGAATACTTTTTTAAAGGGGAACTGAACCCTAAAATCAATCCAACTACTATACAAAGATGTATTCAAAATAAATAAGTTCTACTATTTTATTTATCAGTGTTGTGCATCTATGACTATATGAAGAGAAAATCTGAAAACCTACATTACAGTCTCTGCTAAGTACAGATGGCTAACCCTTGTAATAATATTGGCATTGAGAAGCTCTTAATTGCAGACCATTGTGGTTTTTTTGTACAGGAGGTGTGGCTTACTTGGTATATGTGATGTATGATATGGGGAAATTTGCACTGAATTGAGCTGCCACACTATCTGGAGAATCGTTATTTTTTTTCGAACATTAAAACTAATTTTCTCTTCATAGATGAGCAACAGGAAGAAATAAAATACAGTACATGTATTAGAAATTATTTCTTTTGAATACATCAGTATAGTCATTGGGTTGATTTTAGGGTTCAGTTCCCCATTGCATTGATTCTTCTTGAAAAGTGTATGTGACCTAAACAGTGATTGTGGGGGGCTCCTGTATTAGAGTGATGGTTTTGCTTGGCAGGGATTTTGCAAAATGTACTAATAAGCCTAAAAGGGTATACGGAAATTAAAATAACATTAAAATATTGACCCCTAAAATATGTTTTGTTTATAATTTATTTATTCATGACAAAAAAACTACATAACAGTCAATACATCGCCCTAAAATCAAGGTATTGGTTTGCATTGTTATAACCCTTGATAGCAAATTGGTGTGTATTTTCTTATTGATTGACTACACTAAGTGGGGATGTGGCTTATACGCGGGTATAACACGAACCCTCGTCCCAGGCCCCCTTGAAATTCCAAGATGGCGGACCTCGGACGCGTATGCGATGAAAATCTCGCTTTCTGAGGCTTGAGATTCCTTGACTGTTGTCTGTTAATGCATGCATGGGGAATAAAAGACGACTAATCCTGGAGTGATTTTTAGACAGCATGTTAAAATATATATATAACGAATAACAAGGAAAGTTGTAACCATATCCGCCGAAGTTGCGATACGGCAACCTGATCATGAATCTCTCTTGAAGTAAATATTTCGAGGGTCCAACAGAAGGGTTGTTTCAGTCTACAAAAGAGTCGAATGACTCTGCCAAAGAGTCGAGGGACTCTTTGTCAACTCCACTATGGGTCCACTGACCCTTTGGAAGAGTCACTGGACTCTTTGTTAACTCCTCGATGGGTCTACTGACCCTTAAAAAGAATTAACGGACTCTGCTAATAGGTTATTTTGATCCTACAAAGGGGTCAAAATAACCCTTGGGGTCAAAACGAATCTTGCAGAGGGTCAAAAACGACTCTTCAGTCAAAGAATTGAAACAACTCCTTGGGGTCAAAACGACTCTTATTTTTTTACAGTGTAGTAACATCAATTAGCTTTTCAAGATCGTCCAAAACGTTCGTTAAGTTTCAAATGGACAGCCCCTCGGGGATGGAATATCTGTTTGAGACAGAGGCACGTTCTCGGGGTAGGTTATCACTTAGCAAAGGTTTAACATCCCTTCTCTATACAGTACTTCTTCTCCAATGATTATGGTTCTGGTTGTCCCAATCAACTCCTTTAAGGTCTCTGTGACTCAGTGACTCTCTTAAGAGTCACTGTAGATTGTAGTGGTGTACTTGTCTTTCCACGCTGTCCTTACATCACCACCGGAAGTGTTCATTGACCTCTCATAATCCTCTGCATACTCACGCACACGTTACTAAGTTTTTCGCTGATTTTGTTTTGGTTACACTTGTAACCAAGGGAACACTCAAGCTTTCGTTGCTCAGTCAGATAAAGGAAATTTCGTATATCCTCTTCATCGTCGAACACATAATTATCCTTTCCCTTGCATCTTCTTAGTGCAAGAATAGGCTGCCCTCCAAAACTTGTATGACTGAATACCTTTCGAACATCTTCAGCCATGTTCTCCATCGCCTGGACATGTTCTTCTGTGTCCGGTCAACGCATCCTCGCTCTACAATTACCAATAATCAGTAAATGGCAAACACGCTGGAAATACCGATTATTGGTTATACTACGACAAATCCTAACCCGAACCATAAACCGAACCCTAACCATCGGACGAGTTCGCGGGTAAACGACGGGTTCTCACTCACCTAGAGCTAGGGTTCACAGGTAAACAAGAAGAGAAGGTAAAAGAGAGAAATTTTTTTTTTAGCGCTCCTACTCGGGCTTGAACTCGTAATCGTTTGCGTGTTGTGCTTGGCAGTGCAGGCGTCACGACCACTACACTAAGCGCGTCTACCGCCGTTTGGATTTGGACAATTGTTTATCTTTATCCTTGACTGGTTTTAAGAATGTCATTGTTTAATTTGTGTTCCAGAATTAGCGATTATTGATAATTGAAGAGCAAAAGCCAATTACTGGTTATTGGTAATTCTAGAACGAGGATATGTTGGTCCGGTACATGGTGCGTAACAGAAAATGGACCATGTTTACCTAGAGCCTTCTCCTCTACTGCATCAACTCTTTCGACAGGATTTCTTTTGCTGTGGTATTCAGCATAAGAAGTCTGGGTAATATTCTTTAGGCCAAGATAACTTTGAAGTCGGACAAGGAGCATCTGCACAAGTGGACTCCAAGGCATGTTAATGCCATTGTCGACAACAAAGACAAACGATTATTTGAGTTTCCCTGATTCAGGATTTCTGAAAAAAGTGTCCAGAGCAGGAATAGTCATCAGAAACAGCACGCCATTGATCGACCGAAATACTGCCTCTGGTTCCTAATTAGACAAACTGAAAAGGGTTACTGCTCTTCCAGTTCTTTTTAAATGTACTCGTATTTCTGTTCCGCCATAAGATCTAAAGTGAAGTTCTTATGTTTTAGGATGTTTGCTGTAATTAACTTGCCGGTGCGTCTCCTCCGTCTTATAAAATAGGTGGGTCATAGGTGTAATGGCATTGGTCCTTGATTGGTCATAGGTGTGGTCCTCATACTCACATTTTCTCCATGTTTTTATTGTGTGTCTTGTGGTCGGTCTTACAACTTCCTTTGTATCATAAGAGCCCCGAAAAACTCATTTGGGTTTTCAGCTTCTTCATCCAGAATAGCATTGACGTTGGCTGTATGCTCCAATGGACATTGATGACGAGTTCTTTGATTGGAGCAGTGTCTGGTGCCTTGTCAAGTGAAACGCATGCATTTATGTTTTTGCCTTCATGGTGTCTTCGAGCTTGCCAAGTACCCTTTTGAACATTTTGTGTGTAGTTATAACAGGATGATATACTTATGGTAAAATTTTCTGGTGACAGGGAGAGCAAAGCCTCACGTGCTTCCGCCATATTGGTCTTGTTATCTGCTGCACGATACAATATGTCATTTCTTAATTTTGAATGACTCTAATTCCCCGCCTCCCCTGCTACTTCCATCACCTTCTCCAAATTCATACTCTAAAATAGCAGGTATATCTGGAAATTCTTCAAACTTCCTTCCTGTTAAACCTGTGCCTTTGTATCGATGCCTCAGTTCTCGTTCCTTTGCTAAATCTATTTGTTGTCTGAGGAATCCCCAAATATACAATGACAACAATAATGAAACTGACACGAAAAATCAAAGTGACCAACATCAACAGAATAGACAAACAAATTCATTGAAAGATGTACAAGAATATGAATGCCTTTGTGTATCCAATGACTATGAATCTATGAGTACGAGTATCATACATTGTCCAACTTGTTAATCAAACTTTTTTATTAAGGAATAAAATACACCAACAAGAAAATGTAATTCCAAGAAGCTTATTTAAGAGGCAAAATGCCAAAAGGAAATCTAGAAATAGACAAACAAATTCATTGAAAGATGTACAAGAATATGAATGCCTTTGTGTATCCAATGACTATGAATCTATGAGTACGAGTATCATACATTGTCCAACTTGTTAATCAAACTTTTTTATTAAGGAATAAAATACACCAACAAGAAAATGTAATTCCAAGAAGCTTATTTAAGAGGCAAAATGCCAAAAGGAAATCTAGAAAACATTCATCTCCCCAAAAACACCAAACACATAAATCACAAACACACTTATTGTCTTTCTAAGAAAAAAGGTATTGGTGTCAGGTGATGTGGAAAGAAATCCAGGTCCTTCCTCGGTGTTACAAAATTCTGTAATGCAACAATGAACCACACTAAGTAGACGCAGCTTACCAATCATGTTGTTGTTAAGAGAAAGATTAGCTCAATACAATTTAGCACCATTAGATGTTGGATTAAATGTAAGACCAAAAAAGGTTTTACAAGCAGCTAAATATCTTACGAATTCATTGGGCCCATACATGTGTATTAGTTAAAATTGACCCATTTACATTAATCATTTGTTGCTTAATTAGCTAAGAGGCGAACTTTCTCTTGTATACACAAATGCCTTTATTGTTCCTACCCTATTGCAGATTCAAAGCAAAATCTCCCCTTCAGATAAAAAAAAGGGTACCCTGTTCCAGACCAAAGTGGTGCAATATATTTATTTATATACGTAATTGATCTTGTGTAAGCGGATGACTATAAAAGACACTAAAAAAACAAAGATATTAAATGTTGCATTTGATGGGATTTTACCAGTCACCATGAGAGATTTGATTGTATAAAGAACATTCTATACCACAACAGAAAGGAATATTGCTATTTAAGCTGAATTATATTCAAACAGTAAACATTCCAGATTAAAAATCCCAAAGGAGTCAGTTTATTTGAGTGAAAATAGAGTGAAATAACTGTTATATCCTTTGAACTATGTATCACATTAGTAATCATATACTGAACAATTTCTCAATTCTCATTGGCTGAGAGCAGTGCAATTTACCCCAAATTGCACTGCAAATCAAGAAATTTGACAATCTATAAATCGAAAAGCTCCAGCATTAAATCGAACTACACAAAGTTGTTTACAGTCATGTTTTGTAAAGGGATTTTTTCCCAAAGTTCTTCCGAAAATTTCCAAAGTTTTTCCAAACATTTCAAAATGCTTAAAACTGACTATGCTATCCTGTGGTTGTGGAAAAAAACATGTCCATGTCAATTTATTTAACATTACTAAACATTAACATTTCAGATGCTGTAGCATTACTTCATAAACGGTTCTTTAATTGTTCAAATATTTCCAAAGATGGTCTGAAAATTCAAGTAAATCTGTAGAGTATATAATTAAAATGAAATCAAAAAGCTCAAATTGCACTCGCTTTACGGGCTCATGCAATTTTGATACTCTTTGAAAACTCACTCGTTCAAATTCATCACGAATTGCACTCAAAACCATATGATTTCCTGTACTAATAATTTACAACATTTTGTAAAATCAAACAAAGTTGTGACCAAAATGTTGGCGATTTCATAACCTTTTCAGAAATGTATAGATTGTTTTCACTTGATGTCATCAAGCGGACCCAGGTCCAAGTATTGTTTATAAAATATACATGGCTGTTTGGAGATATAACATTTATCTTCTTGTCTCTCACTTGTGTGACATCGAGTTGAACACTGGAAGATAAATTCCATATCATACTACTAAATATTTTTCTTAAGTATTTGTCCAACAGCTCAGTTATGCAGTACTCTATTGCTCCAAAATTTCATTTGTATAATTTTACCTGCTCTATACACCACATTTCAAATACTTTACTAATGTAATATTAATTTTAATTTTTTGTTGAAAAAAATTAAGTCTACTTTCGTATTTGAAAATTACCGCTTCATGCTATGACTAGAGATGCATGTATACAGGGTTAGCCTCGTGTTCTTGAGTTAAAAGGCTAACCCTGTATAAATGTGTCTTAAGTCATTACATAATTAAGGAGTAATTTTCAAATACAAAACTGGACTATTTTTTGGTGCCATCAGTGAAAATGATCTATAGCATGATATTATAGGAAAATCACATGCCTGACGAGGTAATTCCACGTTAAATTGCACGAGAAAACCGATTGGTTTTTCGAGTGCAATTCAACGTGGAATTACCTCATCAGGCATGTGATTTTCATTGAATCGCTTGAAGATTTAGTACTTTTGTTGATATTTTGCTAAGTTATAAATAGCGTGCGTAGTCTATAGTGGTGATTCCACTCTGAATCACCACTCTGTATCAGCCAATCAACGTCTGATTTCGCAAATGCACCTTGCGATTCAGCTTTGGCTATGGGATTCAATAGGAAATATAATCAACATGTTTTGCTACAAATAATTTTTTGCACTATGAAGTAACAGGTCTGCAAAATTTGCAGTATTTTTTTGTATAAAACAAAAAATCCATTCAGCGGTAAGAGATCGTGGGAGCTAATTGTTCTAATTGGTTTCTGTTCAGAAAATATTCAGAAATTTCAAACATCACCAAAAAAATAAGAGGGGTTAATAATTACATTACTCTGGACATTAAGCCATTTCAAGTTATTAGTACTGATTCATGCTAAATAAACTTGAAGACTCCTTTTATGTTAGAAAAATGCTTTGAAGTTCTAATTTCAGTAAAATTTAAACAAAAATGATACACAACCATCATTTGGAAAGTGAAATTCAGGCAATCGTGCAAGCATTTGGCAGACCTATAGAGTATGACTTGGAATTATTAATTAAAAGTTAGAAAGAAAAGGGTTCTATTAAAGGGGAGATGTCATGGTACTGCGCATGTATTGAGTAATCACTCGTTTAATGGCTGTTAATTGGATACAAACAGTTAAACTTCCCTCACTCAATTCTTGATTGAAAGGGTTTCCAATATTTTCCCTGGAGACTGTTTAATATATACACTGTTTGATAGTCATTTTTGCATATTTGCTTTCATTTTAAGCATCCCACATGGCTGAGAGGTTTGTTAGTTCATATCAAACTCGGTGGAAATAGCTCCTTCCGGCTCTGAGAATAACGAATGTAAAGTCTTACCGTGACACAGCCCCTTTCATAATCAATGAATAATATCTTCACTACACACTACTTTCACAATGGCCGCCTCCTAATTTCCATAATAATTATGTGATTTCCCATTTCTGAAGTTTAGAAATCATGATCATTACCATGTGAAACAGCATCTTGATATTACTGATCTTGAGAAATTTAAGTATTGTTGTAGCTTAGCAATTATGTTACAGCCACTTGAAATTAGAGAGACTTGTATGAAAAAACAACAGGCCTTTCCATGTTTTTTCTGCATTATAAATGCTAATAGTTCAACAGCTATTCTCCACATTGCTGACTAGACCTCAAAACAAATACTAATTTTAATGTGATCTATCATGTGATAGCATTAGTTTCACTACAAATTATGCAAATTAGGAGGCGACATTATGAAAGTCAAAATTATGGTCTTAAATTAAAAAAAGTTGAAAACAAACTTTCGCCCCATCCCCTTCATTTGAATACCTTTCGTTTTGTTGTCCTTCACTGAAAATAAAAAGAAGAAAGTATATTTCATTAATCCAATGTACAGTAGGAGTAAATTTTTAAAGGTGAAATTGAAATACTATCATTGTATTACCATTCATTCTATTGGGGAACATCAATTTTGGCTTCTCTGCTCATACATGTACCATAATGTTTTTAATACTATTGTATACTATAACAACTATTTATGTTTATACATGTATATATATGTACGCATTTATGCTAATGATTAGCTGAATTATACATGTTTTTTAATCAACTGGCTCTGTCTCTTGACAATTTATACAACACTTCAATTACCATAATATGATAACAGCTATCCAGGCTCTCTTGTCTATATAGTAAATTATTTATCTTTGCATTACCAATTCATACAATTTTGTTGCCTATTGCAAGATAAAAGACATTTGCCTGTAAAATTTGTAACTTAACATGCCTCAGGTACTAAGAAAAAAATCCAACTATCTAACATTATTAACAATGAAATGTATTTATCTAGTATTTAAGTATAAACAAAGTATAAGTTTGAGAAATTGACAGAGAAATAATTTCCTTAGTATAATGTCTGATGATCTTTGTGAACTTGCAAGCCAGGACAAAAAATAATATATATATATATAATATCACAAATAGTTATTCAGTTACACATTATTTTACGGATAATAATAAAGAAACAAGCATATTTTGATAACACATCTGGTTCAATATTAACATACATTTTACGTATTCCTTATTCACTTTTCTGTTATTTTTTTTTCAAGTGACCACCATATAAAAAAGGTATAACATTGATTAGAAAATAACTGCTCACCTTCCTTCTCACCCCTCTTCCTCTCCTTATGGGTGGTACAATCATGTTTTTTTGTGCCCCCAGCCATGGCACAGGAAGCACTTCGTTCTAGCACTTCCTAATAAAAAAAAATGTATATATAAAAAAATCCTATAAATCTTGTACTTCAGCCAATCAGAGTTCAGCTTTACTATGAAATACAGCTACATCAAGGACAATAAAAATGCATGGCATTTTGCACCCTTACTTTTTTAGCCAATAATATTTTCAAGAGTTTGGATACATAATTAGTCTGCAGACACATCCGCAACTTAAAATTTCTGTTTTTCACGAGGAATATTTGCAGTCTATCACTCTGTACTTACTTGGTTTTCATGACAAATCTTCCCTTACATTTGTTATTTCTTAATTGCTATGGAATACTGGCAAAAATTTCACTCAAAATGCATGTTATTTTGGTATAAAAAATTATCGTTTAATATTTGCCCATATTCCATAGAAAACCATGACATAACCAGTTTAATAAATCGAAGTTACAATTCCATAGGATGACATACTATCCAGTTCACTATTCTTTAGTGACCACAGAGGAGTCACAAGTTCACGTTGAAGATGTCCGAGTTGTCCCCAGTTGTCACAAACTTTGAACGCTCTGCCTTTGGTCCCAACATTCTTTGCTATCGTAAACGGCCACATCAAATAAACAATTATGGTATCCTTTCACTATACAGTAAATGGAAAGCTTATCTGTACTACCTTCTGATGCTCGTGTCATTTTGCCAGTGTATGTACGTACCGGTGAAGTTTGCCGCTCGTAACATTATATTCCATTGCGTTTCTTTTTAGAAGATTCGCGAAAATTAAGCACACCCCTAAATCGCGATCGCGAAATTAACGTGTCAGGCTCAATCGAAAATGCCAATCAATATTCATCGATTGATAATTTTTCTGTGACTATCGATCGGTCATAAACATTGGTTCTGACTTAACCGATAAACCTCCCCAAACAGAAGATAACCCAACGAAATATATCAATAAATCATTTCAAAACAGTTTTATATTCCGATCCATCAACATACATGAAGTCCAGGATGCAGTAACAAGTTTAACATTAAAAAAAATCCCCAATAGGAGTTCCCCAAAGATGTATTCAACCAGCATGTGATCACATATCTGAAGTCTTGACGTTAATTTTTAATCATTCATTGTCTCGACGTATTGTTCCAGTCATTCTCAAGATATATAAAGTAACCCCTATTGATAAAGGGGAGAATCACTGATCCATCAATTTTTCGTCCTATTTCAACCTTATCAGCTCTCACTCAAATATTTGAGAAACTGGTGTACAAGCAGCTTATTAATTATATTGAAAAACAAGAAATACTATTCCAGTTCCAATTTGGTTTTGGAAGAGGTCACTCCACTGCCTAAGCAATAACGGAAAATCTGATAAAGTCCATTGACAACAATCTATACACCTGTGGAGTATTCCTAGATTTCTCGAAAGCGTTGGACACAGTCAATACAATACAATACAATACAATAACCTTTATTTCGACTCGAATTTAAGGTAGCACAGGGTGCTAATATCTTCGAGAGAGAAAATAATAACAATAATAAATATATGTATAAAATAGAATAGAGTAAAATAATTTACAATTTGTATCGAATGCTATAATAAAAATACCATTAATTATATGAATATATCATTAACTATCTACAGAAAGAACAGCAGTCAGTATCAAATTCAAGGTCGCTGATAGCAGATCTGAAAGCCCTAACAGTAGTAGTATTAACATAAGGAATAGTAAGGGAGTGTACTCCACGTAACTTAATATTACAAGTTCTATAGGTAAAAAGATTACTGATATATTCAGGAGCTAGCCTGTGTAAGGACTTATATACAAGTGTTAAGATATTATGTATTCTCATATTATATAAGGATGGATGTCCTATACGTTTAAGTAACTGCGTATATGTACTGTCGCGGTCATTATAGACGAAACGCAAGCTACGTTCATTACGTTTTTCCAGTTTCTTCGAGTTGCGCTATTCTAAAAAAATAGAGGCTTGTGCGATTCGGTGGGTACCACTGAACTGGTTTCAGAGCTACCTCACAAACAGACAACAATACCCACAGGGAGCTCACTAGGACCACTTTTATTTTTGTTATATATCAATGATTTTACCAAACTGCTCTAAGACCTTTGGCTTTCAAAACATTTTCAGACGACACAAACGTCTTCGCTCATGGCGCCTTTGGGTTTGAAACATATGGTTGTTCAGTAACTAAATTCAACCTCAGTTTAATTTCGGCCCTTAACATTGTCAAAATCTTCATTTTTTGGCCACTAAACAACCCTGTTTAACTTTTGACCCCTGACGAGAAGGGTTAAACAGCCAGTCTTTCGTATTCTCCACTCGTTATTAAAATTCCAAATGAGCTCATTTGATTACCCCACTTAGTCATACTATAGCTTTACACAATTAAGCGCCCTTTACCGGTTGTTTCTGAAGTTAGAAAGTTAGATGTTTCATTCAAAAGTTCAAATCGGCCTATATTCGTGTTTGGTACACGCTGTTTCCTGTTTCACAGCATGTTAGGAATTTTGCAAAAAGTCATTGTCTAGCTTAGGCTTAAGTCAATAGTATTAACTCTCAGTCTAAACTAAACACACATGGCTTTAAATTTTAACCCGACTTGGTTCATAACCTAATGACTTTGTAGATGGCCGTATATTTGTCATTTTTGGATACATGTCACGTTATACGCCATACCATTCCGGTTTCTTGTATTATATATGTTCAACATATTGACTTTGTAGATGACCGTATAATTGTCATTTTTATTTAACATGTCATGTTATACGCCATACCATACCGCCATACCATTACAATTGCCCTATATCATTATGACATCAAATCAAAACAATCTATTGTTTAAACGCTAAGGATCACGGTCGTGGGAGGGGGACAAAACAGCAACAACACAAAGGAGATCGCTATCAAATGCATTTTGTAGAATGTAGAATAGCGGAAACAGCCACCAAATACAGTACATATTGTTGGATAAACATTGATACAGCTGATATCTGGAAACCAGACAATTCGAAGTTAAATTTTCTTCAGCAGAGCAGATTCAGTTCAAAATTCTATTGTTCATGTCGATTCTGTTCCCCTCATAAACAAGCCGTGATGTAATAATGCGGGTATCAGCGGCCATCTCGAGGGGGCAGCCCCCGGGGACCCAGGGGACCCAGGGGCATTTGTCACATCAGCCATGACAAATACATGCTAAAACCCCTCGGGTGGAGCAGAAAATTGTGACAAAAACCCCCACCCCTGGGCAACATAGTATTAGAAGCTAAACGTTTTAGAAGTGTCAAAAATCTTAATAGTTTTATACAAAGATTATCCTTTATTTCTTTGTTGTCTTCCAACAGTGGATGGCTTAATTTAATCTCTTAATTTGAATGATAATGATATGACTTTTCTCAAGGACAAAGAAATCCAAGAATGTCGATCGATCGAGCGAGTCCTGTGGCGAAAACCGCTGAACGTTGAGACAGCAGATTACGTGCAAACACCATGGGTATGTCCCCAGGGTATTTTGATGAAAACGCAAAAGTGCTCTAATGCCCCGCGTGTGGGACATGTTTTTGCTTCAAATCCCCTGCTAAGCCCCTGGGTTGCCCGGGGGCCGCCCCCTCGGAATGGCCACTGAATATAGGTCAATTGTTATGCTAATATACCAACCATGCATGATTTCAAAAGACTGCTTTGTGTCAGGAACCAATGGATCTCTGGTTGGCACATTAATGATAATAGATGGCGTGGCACTAAGTATGCTTGATTGCAGCAGAAAATTTAGTTTGCTAAACGACTATTAAAATAATGCAATCGTATATTAAAGTTTTTTGTGTGTCAACTTACAAAAATGTCGATTCAAATAATTTCACACGTCACTCGGACAGAGTGGGGGTCGTCAGAATGAATTTCCATTCAAAGTCCTCCAGAAAAACTCAACATCTTACCATTTCCATCGAAGAAACCCAAAACTTACCTCAAAAGTCAAATGCCTCACCCTCAGTGTTCGAACTGGGGCGCCAGTTGGAATATCCTGAGCCTGTTGGAAGGCTTTCCCACGAACCCATGAAGTTAAATAAAACATTAAGCTGTTTACATGTGAGAGATGGGACTCCAATTTGATAGAACTTTCCACCGCGATGGTTTATCTCCTCTGTCCACCATCTTGTTTTAACTGACCCGCAGTATCCCTCCCTCAGAAAATATTGTTCATCGAACAAAGAATCTTCACTCGTGCCGGCCAAAGGCCTGGCCCGAATAAAAAATAAGAAATCAAAAACACAGCTATTTACGATCAGTTATTTAGATACAATAAGCTAAACTATCTACAAGAGTAATATACCATACACTGATTTAAAGTTCAACCAAAATAGCGAGCAAGTCAACGAGGACGAATTCGTATGAAAATATATTTTTTATTTTTCGATTTTCTGGATATTTTTATACTGATCGAGTCTAATATTTCCCTGCTAGCAGATGTCTCTCTCTGTCTTGGTAAAATGGAAGGCGAGGGAGAGACCTCTGCCGACATCCGACGCTTTCTCTTTCGCGCATGCGTGAAGTTTCCTTGGCAACAAGTGACACGTCTCACGTGCACTTATGAGCGCACGAAACAACTGTAAAAAGACAACTGACGCGTACAGCTATTTCCGGTAAAACGTGTTTTCGAAACTGGTGTGTGGCGTGAAAACGAACCCGAATTTCCACCCTACGGCAAGCGTCGGATGTCGGCAGAGGTCTCTCTCCCTCGCCTTCCATTTTACCAAGACAGAGAGAGACCTCTGCTAGCAGGGAAGTCAAATATACTTCTGTACAGTTGCATCAGTGCGCGCTCAATTATTAAACGGTTATTAACGGTTATATCTACGCGTGCACTGCAGTCGATCCATGTTGTATGTATGGCGCATGCAACGCGATTTAAATACGAAGTCAGTAGAGTCTTCTTTTCTTGCTTGCCGGAAAAAAACAAGGCAACAGAGTAGAAAACGGTCGTATCTGGCATATATCGGATGCGGTTTCTTTTGTTAAAAACTATGGGCATATATCACATGACACTATCAATTTCCGCTTGCTGGTGTAATTCTGTCATCGCCATCCCATCGGAAAGTGCGGAAAGTGCGCGCTGACACCAAACAAACTTCCAAGCTTCCAAATGTTTCAGTCCTACATCTACTTTTATTCTTCACAAAGCCTTACAGCATCTAGTGAAGAGATCATCCGACCCCAATTAGAAAAGTGTAGCTGCATTAAACTGACATATTTGAGATGAACCATTCTAAACGTGGGGCTGTAAACGTGACCAGATCGTTAAAGAATAATTAACTTAAACTGGCATACATAAGCTTACATATGGGAGAGTGACAATGCTCAAAATTTGTCCTTTAAGATCGTTTCAATTAAGCTGTCTATAAAAGAAGTAAGCCGGCTAAACAATAACTTAAGTATAACTTAACTGGGATGAAGGTGACACTATAACAGCTTTAAGTAACCACTGATATAAAGCTTACTTTGTTTCCAGCTTCCCTTTCGACATTGATCGAGGTGCAGGTGGCGACCCAAAATCCATGTTTCTCGTCATCCTTGCAGTGCAATTCTCCTTGCAGTCTTAGGCAAAAGTACCCAAATACGTGGAGCTTATCCGCTTCTTTGAAGAGGGTCCTCCCAGGTTCAACGATGAACCTTGGTCCCTGGTTCTGTATAATTACGAATAAAAGCAAGCCGGCTAAGTGAGGCCGACTACTTTGACTAGGTTGAGCTTTTACGGGTTAATTTGTTACAAAATCTACCAACCTTTCCATTTGAGCTTTCCAATGGATTTCTCTCTTCCATCATTCAGGGGAAAAAAACGGATGGTTAACAGGTCAAAGATGTTCAAGCTAAATCAGCTCGCAGCGCGCCAAGAAGTGATGTTTGCTGAGAGCCGAAATATAAGAAATATGAGACCTTTCTTCAGTCACATAATCCTACCGGCACGTGATCACCCGGCCCATCCCGGGGGTTATTAGGCCAAGTGTCTCAACTGCAGTCAGCTCAAACCGACCCCCTATCAATGTTGAAGGAATGTTTTTTTTAGCGCGCGACAATATTCCGCTTGTTTCCAACGGTGATAGACAGGAGTCGTTACTACTAATCAGAAAAAAACTGTCTTCCTCGCTTTTACGCCGTAAATGTCATGGATTTTTCACTATGAATACGTTAAATAGAGTAAGTTTACTTTGTCTCACTGAATATCGAGCAGTTCGGGCTTCGGGCTCAAATGATTGGTAACGCCTCAAATGATTGCCCAGTATCCGACCAGTACCAGTATCCGACCAAAACCTGACCAAAACAAAAGTAATTTTAATGTTTACATCGGGATTACGAAATATTGCCCAACGAAGTATTCCAAAATGTACACGGAAATTTCAGCTAGACTGACTACTCGGCAGGGATCAATTCAAACTCTGAAGGCCAAAATCTACGCTTTCACTGCCCAGTGAAACTTGTGTAACTCAACTAATAGTCTTTTATATGAAAATTTCCAAAAACTTCGCAATATTTGGATGGCTGATGGCTAAAAGATCACGTTTTTCAGCTAGAATTGCGATCGCTTTACGTACTTTTCTCGCTTCTGTAAGGTCCCCAAATGATATTAATGAAGATCAAAGCCTTCTTTTCTAAATCTGGTTTTAATCATTTTTACGACAAATATTTCATGATTAATTCACTTAAACTAGTATACCTAACAGGTAGTGAATGCTGCTATTAGAAGAGAACCTACAGTTGACTTTAGCAGGAAAAATAGATTACTGGGTGATAAAAATGCCATATATTTTGTAGTTTTTGGGCTATCGTGCGACTGAATCCTGTTTGAGCTGTGGTGTGTAACTCAAAAGTTGTCCCGATTAATTTTCATTGTGTCCCGACATACAACGATCTCCCGGTAAATTTCCTGAGCCTACCAATTCCCAACATTTTCTTTAGATTCCGGCACAGTGAAGTTTAAATACCGGAAATCGATTGTAATTGAGAATGTAATTGTAAATGCTAATTGTGATTTTGAACCGGCTGCTTGACTATCGAAGCTAATAGAAGAACATTATTTGCTGCTCACCATCTTGATAACAGGAGATATCTTGCTCTTTGGAAACTGATAGTTGCAACAGAGTTAGAAATAGTTCGCCTACACGTCTACACTTCAACATGATTACACAAGGATCGCATACCCAGAAATGCATTAAAGATCAGTTGAACGTACATGTAGTTAGATCCAACCTCGCGTAATGTCACGTGATGATCAGATCCGTGCAAAGCAGTGTGGTAAAAAAGGACAATAGAAGTGATACATTGTGGTAAGAAAAGGAAATCGAGATTTGGACCCGCTTACAGATTAGAACTGCTGCCTTGCTCGCTCGCTGCGGCAGCAATTACAAGTGTGTTTGGCGCACAATGCCATGGGGTACGATTCGTACCCTATCCTGGAGTACCTGTTTAAGAACGCCATCAAACCCAAAGTGCTCTTCCGAGGCGGCAAGGCTATGGTGGTGACCATCCCAGACTACAAGATCGTCATTAAAGATTCCCTCCTCTTCATTCCGCTGTCCCTTAAACAATTCCCCGTCACGTTTGGTTTTCAAGCAGAAAATCTCAACAAGCTGGATTTCCCTATCTTTTTTAACACCCCAGAGCACCAACAGTACGTGGGCCCCCTGCCGGAACTGCAGTACTACGAAACGGATTCCTTGAGGCCCCAAGGAAAACAAGAACTGGTGGCCTGGCACGCCGCCGAACGGGCGCGAGGCGCGATGTTTGATTTCCAAAAAGAATTGGCCCTCTACTGCCATCGGGACGTCGCCATCCTACAACGGGCGTGTTTAGCCTTTCGCTCTATCATGATGAAAGCGGCGGGGGTAGATCCGTTTACCAGGACCGTGACGCTCACCTCACTGTGCAACCTGGTCTTTCGCAAGAAATTCCTTTGCCCTAACACGATTGCGGTCTTACCGCGGCTCGGCTATCGCCCCAAGGACGTGCAGTCGGCGTTGGCCCTCCAATGGCTGGCCCACGTGGAGCGTGGGACGGCATTAGGCTCCAGCACGCGGGAAACTAGGGAGAAAAGCGAGTGGGGCCCTACAAACTGAACGGTTACCACGCCGCCACCCACACCGCCTACGAAATCGATGTGACTGCTGTACCCACCAAGAGAGGGTCCACCCCCTGCTCCACTGCACCATGGCCGACCGGACCCGGGACAAAACCGCTTACTTGAAGCAGCAAGGGTACCGTGTGGTACAGACCAGAGAGCGAAATCCGGCACGCCATGTCTTTGCGGCCCTGGCGCCCATCCCGCAAGCCCAGCTTCCCCTCGATCCCAAGAAGACCTTCTTTGGGGGTCGCACCAACGGTATCAAGACGTACTGGGAAGCCCAAGAGGGAGAGTGGATGGAAGCGTTGGACGTGTGTTCCCTGTACCCCTGGGTCCAAAAGACGCAACGGTTCCCTCTGGGCTATCCAGACATTGTTACCGAGAATTTGGATCCCACACTACCGTACGAGGGGCTGATCCACCTTAAGATCGTGCCGCCACGACGTTTGTTTTTCCCAGTCCTCCCCTATTTACCTTCTGCCTGACCTGCGCGGAAGAAAAAAACCAGGCCCCCTGCCTGCACGACGATGAGGCCAGGGCTTTAACAGGCACTTGGGTGAGCCACGAACTGCACGCGGCTCTGCACTACGGCTACCGGGTGATGGAAGTCTATCGTGTGTGGCACTACCCCGAGTCGGAACAATACGACCCCACCACCAACACCAAGGGGTTGTTCACCGTCTACGTCAACACGTTTCTCAAGATGAAGCAAGAGGCGAGCGGGTGGCCCCCCGGATGCAACACCGACGCGGAGAAAACGGCCTTTATAGAGAGTTACCTACAGGCCACGGGGATCTTACTGGAGTGGGAGAAGATCGTGTTCAACCCCGGGCTGCGGGCGCTCGCAAAATGGATCCTGAACACCTTGTGGGGAATGTTTGGGCAGAAACAGGACCCCCGACAGACGGAGTACATGACAGAGTTGGACCGCTATTTTGAACTCATCTTGAGTGAGGAGAAAGAAGTTCAAGACATCCTATTTGTCCACGAGGATATGGTCCAGGTCCATTACAACGCTGCCGCCCAGCACATCGACTCCAACCCCCACACCAACGTCGTGTTTGCCGCCTACACCACGGCCCACGCCCGCCTGAAACTGTACTCTTACCTCCACCTCTTGAAGGAGCGTATCGTGTACCACGATACGGATAGTATTTATTTCACACGGAAAGTGGGTCAAGAGGCGGAATTAATTTTTTTTTACAAAAGCGTGTCTGTGGAAGTTTTTTTCTTGAAGTCTTTTTTTCTTGAAGTCTTTTTCTTCAGTTTCCGGACGTTCCACCGGCTGATACTCTTGCCTTTACGCTTGCCCGAAGTCGTGGTCGTTCGGATCGTCGTTTCGGTACGGCCGTCTTTCGATTTGCGTGACGTGTTCTTGCGGACCGTTTGCGTGCCCCCTTTCTTGCTCCTTCTTTTCCTCCTCCCTTGGTTCGCTTGGGCGACACGGCGTTGCAAGGGAGCTTGTCCCATCCCCGAGGGTCTCACTAGGGTTCCTGCCATGGCAACAATGACGGGGGGTTTTAAAAGGACGCCAATTTAAAGATGGTTTTTCTGCGGAACCCCTGCCAAAGGAGAGGCGGCGGGTGGTGCCCCGGGGTGAGGCTTTGTACAGGGTCCTGGAGAACGGTGTTTCCCTTCGGCGGCGTGGGGGGTAGGGATCCTCTTGGAGCTCTGCGGAGGGAGGCCGTTTAGGACGGGGCGTGTACTCTTTCTTCTTGGAGATCAGATCCCGAGGGTGGCGGATGAGATCTTTAGGAAATTTTTTTTCCGCTAAAAATTGCATGAAATCGCCGTAGCCGGGGGACGTCCGGGTAGAAGAAGGATGCACAGCTTCTTTAATCAGATCGGCAATTCGACTGCTCGGAAGGGTTTGCCCATAGAGTTTCACTTCCCCTTGCGCATTCCAGGAATTTTTTTGCGCCCCTTTCAGCTTCAACAGATTGACCAGCACCGACGCTAAAGGTTTTCTGGAAGGGGGAACGCGGCGCAAAGTGCCCCTTTGGCTCTGTGTTAAATCTTTTGCCGCCACGGCCATGAAGGGACTAGGCTCAATGGTTTCGCGACACCGTACGTATTTTTGTATTAAATCTTGAAACTGGTCGGCGCTTTCCGGTTTCTCTGGGGTCTGTAGGATCTGCGCCATGGCCTTTTGGTACTGACTGAGCACTTTAACCCCTTTGGTCGTGTCCACACGAAGCTGTTGTTCCAACTACCGCATGGATTCTTCCGGCACCAAGACCATGCGCATGGAATTCTTTCCCGTGGCGGTGGCGGCCTCGGCCTCTTTCATCGCTTTTTTCGTTTGGGCGGGTGTCGTTGCACTTCCCATCGCGTCACGGAAATGCCTGTTGGTCTTGAGGGGTGGGGCTGTGACGTCGACCGTTTCTTTTTCCCTGTCTGGGATTTCTTCTTCTGCTGCCACGTCTTATACTTTCTCTGGATTTGCTTCGCTGCCCGTACGACCCTGCTGGCTTTTTTGCCCGTCACGGGTTGGCGGGCCCTTTTTCAAACACCGGCCAAAAATAGTTGCCAACGGGCCGGGTCAATGCCCGCGGGCACCGGCAAGTTGCGGATTTCTTTGCCCATTAGGTCCGGCTATAAGGTTAACTAAGTTCTTGGGCGTATTCTTCCGGGGAAGGGTATTTTGTTGTTGGGTACCCTGGGGCCCTATAACCTCCGGATTGGTCCAGAGCTTTCTGGACTCCGTAGCCCACCCCACCACTGATGGCTCCAGCGGCCGCGGCTTTGGCAGCAAAAACGGATGCGGCAATGAGGGCAGCGGTAGTGAAAATGAAACCCCCTCGCTGTCCCACCGCCTTTTTAAGCTTGGTTTTCTGCAATGCCGTCGATACGGAGAGCAAAATCTTTTGCCTCACAGCCGGCGGCAGGGCGTTGTTGGCTATTTTTCGAAGTTTCGCCTTGATGGGGGCAAAGGCTCTCTTCGCTCGGGCGCCTATCGGAAAGGTCCCGAGCAAGGCGTTGTGCACCACTTCGCTGACGGCGTTGATTTGATTGTGGCTAGCGGTACGGATGAGTTTCTTTTTCTGGTTGAGATCCCCTTGAGCAAATTGTCGGAGGAACGTTGCGCTGCGTTGAAGCAGGGGGAGGCCATCACCACAAGTGACCTGTTTCCCTGGGGGGCTTAGACTATAAAGTTAAACCAATCTGTTTTGTTCAGGACCTCTTCGACACGGTTGTTCAGGGAGCACATCTATGGAGAGCCAATATGACAAACAGCCCGTCATCATGTCCTGCAGTTCCTTTGAATACCTCTCCTCCAACGAGCTCTTCAAGTCAGGGAACTCTTTCTTCACTACCTGAGCTAGTTTCAACCGGTTCCAGGTCTCCCGTTCGGCCAATAGGTGTCCCAAGAGGCACACACACACACACCTCATCCTCCTTGTACTTGAAAATGATCTTATTGTTGTTGTTGTGCTTAAACACCCACGCGTCCTCCGCGTTCCAGCCGGAAGTCTTCAAGGTTAAGGCTTTGCGTTTGCACGCCCGTGGAGTCGATAGCTGCACCCTCTGGAAACAATCCCCGTTCGCGTAGGACACTACCGCCATGTGCAGAGCAGACAAAGTGAGGTGCATCGGACTCATGGGAGGGAGGGTGGTATTCCTCAACTCAGTGTTCATTAATTTCACCCTGTGTAGAAATCCCCCAAACAAACGCGCCATGTCGCCCGTCTCCTTTTCCAATAGTTTGCCTTGCCACGTTTGCAAAATACCCTACTCTTGGTCGGTAGAGAGTTGTTTTAGGCTGATCAACGTCTCGTCCCTCATCTCTGGCGTCACGGCCAACGTACACATCTGCCCAAAAAAAGGCAGGAATTCGTGCAGGTGTTTCACCGCAAAGCCTTCGCGAGCGATCTCCCAAGCCTCGGCGAACCCCTCTTTCGAACGAATTCGTTTCCATTGGAGGAAGTCTGCGGTCACCAAAACCACGTACAAATGTTGGACCATGTTTTAAATTGTAGGCGGCTCACTTTCTCCACCTCGTCTGCCTCTAAGAATTTCACTTTTCGGTACTCCCGATGGAGCATAGACACAACGGCAAACAACCAAAACAATATGAATGCCTCCTTCTCAAAGGTTCACTTTTTTATACTCCCTGGGAGTTCACCGGTCCACCACTCAGGAGCCTGTATTTGTTCTATAATACCGGCCAATCCGGAGCCTGGATTTGTTCTATAACGGCGGGCCAATCCGGAGCCAGGATTTGTTCTATAAAATTCCAGCCAATCAGGAGCCTGGATTTGTTCTATAACGGTGGCGGGGCCGCTTGTGACATCATCGCCCCGCCCCTTTTCTCGACCAATCAGGAGGCCGGATTTGTTCCATACTGGGCCCCCTAACTACTGCCGAGGTTTACTAAGATTTCAACTCAAGAGTCGCAAAAGCTGGAAGTGAACAGTGATTGACCCTTTTATTTGAACACGAACGGAAATCAGAACTGGTGAGGTTGAAATTATGTGTTTATATACGCACACAAATCTTATTTGTTTCCTACTTTTAAAATTTTATTAAGTGTAATGGTGACTGTAATTCGAACTGGAAACGAAATCGTCCGTAAGTTGAACTGTATGTGACTTTCTAGAGACCAAGAAGAAAAAGTTAAAATCGTCAAAAGAATAACAGACCTCAGAAGAGAGAGGCATTGAAGCATACTGTTATGTGACAGACTGCTGGCCAGCATTGTCTCGATTCTAACTTTGCCTAAATTACATTTAGCCACATTTAACATTTTGCTATCTTCCTAGTACCGTTGGGAAATAGTTTGGTACTAGCTGTTATGCTACTTCTCCATGGACAACCATCTTTAGAAGATTTAGACTATCGTTTGTATAGTATGGCAACTTCAAAAATGCATTTTCCATTGATGTGGGGTAGATGATTGCAGAGAATCAGCTGTATTCCATCCCAAAATGTGTTGTCGCTCTTAGGTATCCTACGGCGATAGGCTTTTGTGTTACTTCCCAGTTCTGTTGGGGATCCATGCCAGTTGCCGGTATTAAGTTTATCAGGTTGTAAGACCTGAGACATCTTCTCGCATTTGGCCAATTTTCTCTTTTCAGGCTCTGCTCCACTACAAGCATTACCGGAGGTGATGTCAATAACTTCCAAATCACTAGTATCGTTAAGGCAGTCGTGTATCATATACAGAATACTAATAGAGCTTATTAGTATGCTGTATCATTGATACAGAATACTAATAGGCTAACTAGAATTTTGTATGGGGTTTACAGTGTATCCACGTGACCCGAATGCTGGGTCTGGATTGGCTAGTACCCTTATGAATTATTAATGAACATTACAAGTTTAAATAATATTCTATTTTTAACTTGTGGATGCGTGCAAGCGCAGAACACGAGTTATTGGGGTTAGTGGTCCAAGCTAATTTATTCATCGTTTTATGTGTGTAGATCGGTTTTTCTGTGTACTCTCCGGGGACTCTCCGTTGGCTATCCGAATAATCTTCGATTTTCCGAAGATGTATTGACGGAGTTTATGGCAGAGTCCAAGTTTTCAAATTATCAGAAAGATGCTTCGAAAGGATTTGGACGTGTTGTAAAGGTAATTATTATTCTGAAATGCCTTATAATTAATTTATCACTACAACTATATTGTCAAGGGCAGACATTTGGTTGCGTTCATATTTACGAGAGAAGCGGTCCGGAAATTTATAGGCGCATTTGGCTTAGCTAAGCAGAAATTAATGTCTGAATGTACTGTGTTGGCAGTTTTGGGAACGTTTTGGATGCAACAGAGATAGAGATGGTAATGTACAACTGTTTTCGCGACAAACCTCGAGACTCATGACACGTTCATAATACATCCCTAGGGTCAGAGATAGAATGTCCTGCATTCTTTACTCGTCGGCCCAGGTTGAGGATCTTGCCAAGATCTTGACAAGAACTTGGTGTACATGTATGTAAATGCCCACATTGCAGTACAGAATATATATGGAAAAAGTAGTAAAGGTTAAAGGTAAAAATATAGCTTAGGGACTGGCAATAAACAACAGATATCAATAATGAGTCCACGCATGTTCCTTACCATTCTAACTTTTAGTTTAATTATTAAACTTCTAAAGTACAGTCCACAGAGAATATCCAGACTAATTGTGATTTCACTCACTAGCTAACTGGTAGTTGACTTTTTACAGTGTGAGCTTTCTTTGAGAGTTAAGATTTGAAAAGCTTCTGATCTGCAACTTGAAGGCCTGGAAAATATAAATATAATCAATAAAATTAGAATTACAACTTCACTAGATAAATAATTTTACATGTCCGGTGTGGCGTGACGAATCCGGCGTGACAACCGGAAATTAATTACAACAGGAATTCCTTGTGCTTCGAAATCTTACCCAATAAATTCACCAATAAATTGGCGTGGGTTTTTTAAAGTATGAATTGTTGCTCAATGCCTTGATCGCTGATTTAAAGACATTGATCGATGGTCGTCTTCAAAGCTTAGATTTTTGAAGTTAAATGAGCTAATCTATTACGAGACATCTCACTACGATCGACGTACATGTTTGCATGCAACGAACACAATAATTCAAATACGTTCTCCATACTTTGATCTATACTAGCAGAGTTCACATTAATTCTTCAATTCATAGCCCAAAATATGCACTTAAAACTCTACAGATTGAGAAGTCCTCACTGCAAGTCATCAACTAAACTAGTTTAATTTATAATTAAGAGAGCTCACTCATGGTCCGGAACGAAACCGTAAATCATAACACCGGGACCTAATTAAATACATGTTCGAGAAGCTTTTTACCACATTTTCATACAATTTAACGAGTTTCTTGGAATATATTCGAGAACATACTTAAAAGTGCACTATAATGACAAATATTAGCGAACTTAACTACTAGAAAAACCTTAAACTTTTTCAGTTATTGTTTTTCGTGTATGCATAACTGTCAGTGTCACAGATGACAGAACTTTCAGTTTCATTTACATGTAATGAATTATACTTAAAGTAGAACATTCTGCCCACCTTTTGCACAGATTTCACCAGGTTTTCATCTCATCTAGAACTGATATGCCATGATATTACTTCGCAGTTGGCAGCAGTTATTATAACCTTCTCTTTCGTGAGACTGCAGAGACTGTGAAACGAACAAGTCTCATCTCATCTTGGCCTAATTTGAATCTTCAGCCAATCCCTGGAGGCCTGACAACTCCTTCAGCCAATCAGGTGCAAGCTATTACGAAATATGGATCCACTTGGTTCTAGTCTTCACTCGGTTAAAGTGGAAACATGGCGGAGAGTTTAGCAAGGGTAAAGTTAGTTCTGTTCGAATTTCGTAACAAAAACACAGGTTCGTATATTTAAACACAGCACATAATGTCATACATTATGAAAACAAGCTAAATACAATAATGTATTACACATTAAGTTTTAAAATTTCTCATGAAAACAATCTTTATTCCCTGTAATGTTAGACCAGCTTTCCAATAGTGTTTAGAAATTATGCGAGTCCATGATCTTAGTAAATTGGTAGCAATTCAAGTCTACGTATAAACTCAATCATTTCTTACTCTGACGTCACACAGGCCAATCACGGCACATTTAATTTGTTGCAGGCCGTGGTTGGCGGAAACGAAGCGTGAACTCAGTCAACAACAATTTATTTAACCTTACGACTAAAGTTAATACAATTACCCTATATCATTATGACGTCACGGCTTGTTTATGAGGGGGACAGAATCGACTTGAACAATAGAAGTTTGAACTAAATCTGCTCTGCTGAGGAAAATTTAACTTCGAATTGTCTGGTTTCCAGATATCAGCTGTATCAATGTTTATCCCACAATATTTACCGTATTTGGTGGCTGTTACCGCTATTCTACGTTCTTCAAAATGCATTTGATAGTGATTTCCTTTGCGTTGTTGCTGTTTTGTCCCCCTTCCGCGACCGTGATACTTAGCGTTTAAACAATAGATTGTTTTGATTTGACGTCATAATGATATAGGTCAATTAAATAGGAAGAAATATAAATACTAAGGGGGGCGCTGGCTTCCAGAAATAACCATATAGGGTCAAGGAACCAGGAAACCAGATTTAAAGGAAGAAATATAAAATACAAGTTGGTTATAAAATATCACAGGTCAGTGCTTATTCATCATAAAAATTACTGTTCTTGTTCTTCCAAAATGCAAGCAAGCCCTTTCATCAAAGCTTATATGCTCTTAATTAACTTAAGTCTTATAAAAGAATTAAGATTCATAAGCAGAATTGAGACTTTTTTAGATGTATTTTGTGAGGCCAAAATCGCTAGCTGCCATACAAGTCATACACACACGTTTTTTTTTGCCAACCACATTATATATGCAAATATATAAATGACATCAGTGTTTACAAACAGTAAGTATCGCTATACAGCCCTTATAACTTTCCTCTAAACTGGTCAGAAGAATTAAGGGAAGGAATATCTGTCAAGCAGGGCATGACTTAAGAAACTAGAAAACCTTCATTCCTAGGAACTCTCAGGAATTCGAAGCCCAAAAAAATAACACCTTTACAAAATAAAACAAAACCATTTTGTGGTGAATTATAAAGCCTGATAGTTTGCATCCGCAAACGACAACTATCACGTCCTTCAACTTCTTTGTTTTCTAAGGGAGAATTTAGAATGTGATCAAAAGTCACTTAAGCCCTTTTCGCACACAGCTGGCCAAGTAAAAAATAAACATGTTTATATCGTCCCAGCGCGCTTCCTTTTTTGAGGCTGCCTCCTTTTTTATTATTTGTTATAATGTATTGGGTCCTCTAAATCTCCCCTGAGAAATATAAAGTCACAAGACAAATCGTACTCAGTACTTCTCTCGAGTAACGTAACTTATTCCAGTCGAATAACTAAACATTGAGGATTTCTTGGGGGATTACTGGTCAAATCTTAAACAAAAGAGCTATTGTTTTCTGACAATAAGGCAACACTGTGACCTCAAAATTCAAGATGGCAGCATGCAGGAAATTCAAATGAGCTTTATGGACAGGAAAATCGGTGCATAAATGACATATAGTGTACAATTTACTGGAGACAAACACAGAGAAACAGGCTTTATAGGCATGTATAACAAACACTTGAGAGCAAACATTGTTTTTCAGCCGAGGTTCCTTTTAAGTGAAAACAAGTGAGCCACTTGAAGGGAATACATGTAACTATAATTAAAATATATTTGATTGTTCATTCACAAAGCATTGATCACTATTTCCGGAGCCATATTGAACCCTTTCTATATATGTGATTTTTTATAACTAAACATTGAAAGGGGGTGATTAACTTGTGTGGTATCAGAAACTAGAGCACTGAGTCATTATATCCGATAAAAAAATCCCGTGTGCACTATTGTTTAATTAGTGATTTTAAGAAGTGATTTTTTATAACTATAAATATTGAGAGTCGTCATATATCTGTGAAACAAATTCTGTGTGTACTAAATAGTGCAATTAAGTAGCTAGGACTAAACACTTTATTTTCTATTGTTTAATTAGTGCTATTAAGTACTATTTGTTAAGAAATGTTTCATGGATATTATTTTAAGATTCTAATTGATAAATTGATAAACCTTGCACAAATCTTTCAAAATGCTATCTAAAGATTTTTGATAAATCTTGCAAATATATCTTGACTAGAATTTATCTTAAGATTCTTGCCATGATCTTCGCAAGTTCTTATATTAATATTCTTGCCAAGATCTTGGAAAGATCTTGATTAATCTTGTCAGGACCTTGGCAAGATATTGGCAAGGTCTTGGCAAGATTTATCAAGAATCTTAAGATAAGATCTTGCCAAGATCTTGGCAAGGTCTTGGCAATAATCTTAATACAAGATCTTGCTAAAATCTTACCAAGATCATGGGAAGATCTTGCTAATAGCTTGGCAAGATCTTGACAAGATCTTATCTTAAGATTCTTGATGAATACTGCCAAGATCTTGCCAAGACCTTGCCAAGATCGTATCTTAAGATTCTTGATGAATCTTGCGAAGATCTTGCCATGATCTTGCCAAGATCTTGCCAAGATCTTGCCAAGATCGTGGCAAGATTCATCCGAAATAAGATCTTGCCAAGATCTTACAGGAACTTGTAAGATCTTACAAGATCTTGGCAAGATGCTCAACCTGGGAGGGTGAATATAACTGTTATAAGCTTAAAGTTCAGTTGAACGACGAGGAGATGTTAACAGCTAACATCGATACCACCCCTGCTTACTGGCGAATGAAAGCCAATATTTTGGAAAGTGAGGAAAGCAAAGCTAAACAAAGCCATACAATAGCCAAACAAAAGCCAATGGAAAAGCTTAGTAATATACAGAATAACGATAATGTAATCAGTTCGAGAAATGATACGATAAATCACCGAAATGTCAAATGGTTTGAATTTGATGGGCGAATGCGAACAGCTGAGCACTGTATTGTTAATATCTAGTAAAGTCTTGAATACTGATCAATCTAGGAGTAGGAGGCATAAATCAAGATTGTCTGCAGTTAGAAATCGTGATAGAGAACCTTCAACAATACCAGTGAGAAATATAATAAGCCTGCATGTATAAAAAGAACGTGCTTTCTTTGGTCTTCCAGCCAGTTGACCTCCGGGTCATGCAATGTTTATATTTGATAAAACGTTTGCAAGTTACATTTGGCTAGCGTTACATTCCCAAAAATTCAATTCTGCGCCGATGTGGAATGGATAAAAACTCGTTTTAACCTCTTCGATATGTTATTTAAAAGTTCAGCGGGGCATTTTGATTTAAAGATCAATTTGATTTAGCTACACTAAATAATAACTTTGTCACACAATCCTAACTACTTAGACTGCATGCGTCAACACAATTAGCCAGTATCAAGCGAAGGTTCTAGTCGTACTCAAGCTATGAATAGGTCGTTTAATTCCACACACAATAGTAATTTAACTCGTGGATGCACGCAGGTGCAGAACGAGTTATTGGGTTTAGGTGGATACGAGATAATTTATTCGTCGTTCTGTGACTCGACGACTCGCCGTTGACTTTCGAATGACCGTCCAAGGTTTCGAAAAGATTTGGTCATGCCGGCGAAGATGTATTGATTACGTGATTTTAAGAACATGCCCATATCTCCCTCATTTCTAATGCCAGACAGTTCAAACTTGGACAGGTATAGTATTATTTTCCCACGATTCACTTAGTGGTGATGACGTCATTGGTCACGTGATTTTTAGTAAAAACCAAAATAGCTCACTGGCCATCCACGAGTTCCCCTTAGGGGCCCTATGTTTTTATTTTATTTCTTGTGGTAGTTTTTCCCCTAATAGACCTGTAGACCCAAAATAACACTAACTCTAGTCAGTGACAATATTAGTTGCAATATTAGTTGCAAAATGCTCAATATGTACCAAAAAGGTGAAACCAACTCAAAACAATATCATCTGTGTTTCTTGTTGCCATAAAGTTCACATTAAATCCTCTCATATATATAATAATAAATTTTGATCCTCAAAATTCAAATTCGAGCTGTTATTCATGTATTTCAGTCACCATTCCATTCAAAAACATCAACAATTTCTCAGAGTTTACCTTCAACAGCAATTTTCATTGTTCATGCACTAAGTCTTTGTCCCTAAGCAATGTTGAAATCCAGTCATTACCAACCTTGGACCTTCTATCATCAAATCACAAGTATATATCATCTGACTTTGACACTAACCCAGATAATGTAATATCATTTGAGCCTGATTTTCATTATTACTCTCTCCATGACTTTCATAAACTAATTAAATTAAATACAAATGTAAATATTAAAACAATGTATGTCTTTCATTCAAACATAAGGAGCCTAAATCACAACTTTGAAAGTCTATCGGAATTATTAGCAAGTTTGGACTTTCACTTCAGCACTGTAGCATTATCTGAAACTTGGAATCCAAAGAGTAAAGCACACCTTTTTGCCCTCCTAAACTAGGAGGATATCATGAATTTGAATTCTTATCAGAAGAAACTACTAATAGTGGTTGTGGATTTTACGTTAAAAACGAAATATTGTATATCAGAAGAAATGATATATCAAAATCCCATTTTTCGGATGAATGTGAATTTGAAGTTCTCTGGCTAGAAATTATTAATGAACACACATAATTTTCTAATTTGTGTTATCTATTTGCACCCTGAATAAAAAAAATCCTAAAATATTTTTAGATTATTTAGATGAACCTATATCCACCATAAATAAAGAAAATAAAACTATAATCCTCACAGGTGATACAAACCTTGACTTGTTAAAAGTTGACTCAAAGCAACATATTCATGACTATTTACACCTTCTCTTGTCATACTTTCTGATACCACAAATTACTCAACCAACAAGATTCTCAGATCATGGAAATCCAACTCTCATTGACCATTTTTTTATAAACACTCGAAATTTAAATACTATTGCTGGAAATTAAATACCACATATTACAGATCACTTGCCCAATTTTCTAATACTAACTAATACTAATATAACTTCAAATCCTACCGGTAGTACCTATAGAAGAAATTACTTAAATTTTTGAAAATGAAAACTTTATAAATGACATTAAAAATATTAATTTCGTAGAAGAATTACCCAAGTTACAGTCTACCAATGAAAAGTACAATTATTTTCATAACACTTTCTTTAATACCATCATTAATACCCATGCACCCTTGGTCAAATTATCCAAGGAAAAACAGAAGCTATCCAGTAAAACCCTGGATTACACTAGGAATTCGTAAGTCTATAAACAAAATAAATAAATTATATAATAAATTTATTAAAACAAAAAACACATATTTTTACAACTATTATAAATGTTATAGAAATAAAATAAACCACTTGATCAGACATTCTAAAAAAATTATTACCTTAACTACTTTAATAAATATAAAAATAATATGAAAAAACTTTGGCAAGGTATTAAAACCCTTATTAACCTGAAATCCAATAAATCCACCAGTTATTGTCTGCAGGAAGGAAATAAGCTGATAACAAATCCTTTACAAATTGCAAATAAATTTAACACATGCTTTAATAATCTTGCACTAAATTTAGTTTCAAAAATGAAACCTCCCGAAAAAATCTCATAAAGATTACCTACGCACTTGTATTACTGATTCCTATAAAGTAACTTAAACTCGTGAGTTCATACATAGCTCATCCTCTGGAAGCAATTATCAATGATTCTTTTCTAAATGGTTGTTTTCCTGACAAATAAAAAAATAAAAAAATAACCACTGCACAAAAGTGGATCAAAATTAAATATTACTAACTTCAGACCAATATCTCTTCTTCCTATATTTTCTAAAATAATTGAACAGGCTATGTTGAAAAGACTGAAACATTTCTTAGAATCAAAGAAAATCATATTTGAACACCAGTATGGTTTCCAAAAAAAAGAAATCAACGGAGCTAGCTGTGCTTGACGTGTTAAATAAAATTGTTGATGCTTTTGAAGACAAGTCATACTCCGTAGTAGTTTTCCAAGACTTCGCAAAAGCTTTCGATACAGTAAATTATGATATACTAATAGATAAATTAGAAACTTATGGTGTAAGAGGTACTGCTTTGAGTTGGTTCAAATCCTATCTGTTAAATAGAAAACAAATCGTGTCCATTAATGACATACTATCAAGTGAACTTACAGTAAATAGTGGTGTTCCTAAGTATCAGTTCTTGGTCCAATCTTGTTCCTTCTATATATAAACGATATTTCAAATTCTTCTGAAATTTTTGATTTTTTCTTATTTGCTGACGACACTAGCCTTCTCTATTCAACAAAGGATGTGAATGAATTAGAATGCACCATAAACAGAGAACTTACCCATATCCAAGAGTGGCTTTTAAGTAAGCTTTCCCTAAATGTATCAAAATGTATCATTCTCCAAAACATAAGATTCCATTTTCCCTACATATAAAGATTGACAAATTCGAAGGAAAGATTATCATTGTACAGACTGACGAAACGAAATCTTAGTTTTCTTCTATAATATACTCTCCGCTTCTTCAGATTTGATGAGTGACGGAAATTTGGAAATGTCCAAATGAGAAAGAAACAAGGTTTTTGAAAATATATATTGAGCACTTTAAGCACTGTTTTAGTAGCACACTGTCCTGTAACAGTTTCTATTTTCAGACGCTTTTCCCTCTAGTGTGTCTGCTTTAAGAACTGTTGGAATCACTATGAGTTTGAATCATGGCAGATAATTCCTTTAACACAGTATCCAGTCTTCATGGCGGAGTTGTGTATGTACAGTGACTTGCTATATATAGCTTTTTCCAATACTTTACCTAGAGAATAAATGTCGCTGGCTGCAGAGTGATTACCGGTACCCCAAACAATTTCTGATACCACATGTGTGTATCTCTTTGAGGCTCTTCCGGCTGTGGCTTAGGTTGCCGACTGATTATCTTTGGCAAGCTGAATTGACTGCTTTTACCAAAGTCTATAATGACAGGATAGTACTTGCCTTTCAGATCATGAATATGCTGCAACGCTTGGGTGATCTGCAAAATGATCTCCAACAGATTACTATCTTGAGGTCTTGTCTTTCGGATAACATTAGTTTCATGAAATTTACTTACAATGTAAGGAGGTTTTGTGTCCACAGGGACTGATTCCCAAAAGTATTGGTATGCCGGTATGTCCTTCAATCGAGCGCATAATTTTCGCTTCATTGATAATTTCTCCTTCTGAATTGGTCGGAAGGGTTTTTACACATACCACGATGTTTCGATAACTCCTCATGTTGCATTCACCAAAAGTGCCAACCTCCAGGTTGTCAGGTTCCCTGGGATTGTTTGACGCGATAAGGCTTTCATTATCAATTTCGGGAAGTTCAGTTTCTTTCCTGTGTTCATTTCTAGCATCGTTTCAAATACTAGAGCTGAATTGCCGGCTGGATCTCTGTAGTAGATCGTTTCTTTCGCTTGTCACCTTTACGATTTGCTGAGCAGCTTTGTTTTTCAGTTGCACTGTTTTGGCCTTCTACTCTGCCAGTGTATGCGAAGTGGTAGCCAAAATGTGTTGGCTTGCTTCCAAGCTTTCTACCGCTTTACTGTTCTTTGCCTTTAAGATTTATATCTCTTCCCTTCTTCACTTCTCTCGCTCTTCCGTTAACTGTTGATTAGTGATTAGTCCAATGCATCAGTTAATGAAGCATTTGGGTTACTGTGAAATTGCAATTTCTTACTAACTGTGGCTTTCTTTGCAATACCATGGTTCAAATATTAATAGCCAGCCGAGCAGTGTTTTCTTTGAACCTCAGGAAATGCTCGTCGAACAATCTTCCTTACTTCGTACCTCTCCTGTAGTATACCTGAAATGCCTTTAACTTGTACCTTTCGTGTGTGTTTTGTTTTAAATTGTGCTTGAAGCCTAGAACGGGAAGTAAACAATGCACTCTGGATTCACAAATATCTTGATCGGTAAGAAATTTCCGTTGAAGGGTTTTGTCATCTAGTGGAAATAATAATCTACTAAGGAATTACTATGACAGTTTTAGAGATCTTAGCAACTTTGCCTCACCAACGCATAACGATGCTTGGAATTACGTAACCTAATTAGTACCGACCACCTACCGACCACTTGCCAACCACTTCAGGATTGCTGTGATTTGAGTTTCTTTTAGGTTTTTAATGTCGAAGGGTTCCATGTCCAAGTTCTGGAAGGCCTCTTAAGTTCGCCAATGCTCTTAAGTTTGCCAATAAAGTTGATGTTTTCCTCGAAAGTACTGAACGATTCAGCAGACTTTGAAGTTCAGGAAGATGTGACCAGACTACTTCAGGATTGCTTTCATTTTAGTTCTTTCAGGTTTTGAACGTCCAAGTTCCAAGTCATAATATCCAGTGATCGACCAGTGTTTCACAGCCGCCATGTTGTTTTTATTTTCCACTTTTGTCAACCTGAGAACTGGTAACCAGTGATGCCATCCCAGGCACCAAAAGCTCGGTAAAAAGCTTGGTAAGCCCGGTTAAACCCGGTATAACGCGATATAACCAGGCTTTCAGTGCTTTGAACCGGGATACCTCAAAAGTCTGGCAACATCGCGTAAAATTGGAGGTCATTTCCGGTGTATTTTCTAATTTGCATAATATCTTGGCGTCAATTTCAAGTTACAAGCTCATTAACTCATTAAAATTTTACAGTAAACACGCGTGCAGCCGTACTTTCATAAACGTATGGCAAGATAACCGCACGTATCGAAGAAAACTTGACATCGAAAAATAAAATCATTACGACTATAACACAACTTAATTTAATCCTTACCTCTGTAATCTATAGGTCTATGTAGCGATTTGGCAATCCCTCTATGTAGGACGACACGTATTTTTACCAAAAATACAATAGAATACAACACAATACAATTCAATACAACAATAGAACGCAACACAATACAATACAATAGAATACAATTTGGTAGCAATTCGTGTCGTCCTACGTGAAGGGATGGCCAGCGATTTTCTTCCCATGAATACGGCCCCGCAATGGCCGCGTCTTGTATAGAAATGAGGCCGTCGTGAAGAAAACCAGCTTGTTGTGCTTTACGAAGGTCCACAATAAAACACTTAACATCGGAAATCTGATGTACTTCTAAAGCCATTCAAGAGACTTGTATTTGTTTGCCAATAAATTAAACGTATCATGCGATTTCTCAAGGTTTTTTGTGGTCGCTGTAGGGGTCGTTTGTATTAGACAGAACTGTATAAGTACCCCAAATTGCCAATTTCACGAGCGTTTTTCTCTTGCCAGAAGGCATTCTTCGTCAGACATATTGGAAAATATAGTAGCCATGCAGGCCTCCGTTACTACAGAAACCGAGCTGCTTCGTACCTAGTTTCAAGTTAAAACACGGTAAAACTCAGCCAAAGAGCACTTCCGAGGACTGGCGACTTGGACACATGGGACCACTATATTTTGCGGAAAATAAAATAGTTTTCTCTCGCTCGTGAAAAATGTTCCTTCCCTGTTTCAATAGTAAATATACAATTTTTTTTGACAAAACCTGTTTACTAAAACGGAGAAAAGCAATAGCGTTGTGTTCCCCTGCGTTCCCCTGCGTTCCCCTGCGTTCCCCTGCGTTCCCCTGCATTCCCCTGCATTCCCCTGCGTTCCCCTGCGGTCCCGTGCGTTCCCCTGCGGTCCCGTGCGTTCCCCTGCGGTCCCGTGCGGTCCCGTGCGGTCCCGTACGGTCCCGTGCGTTTCCCTGCGGTCCCGTGCGTTTCGCTGCGGTCCCGTGCGTTTCCCTGCAGTCCCGTGCGTTTCCCTGCAGTCCCGTGCGTTTCCCTGCAGTCCCCTGCATTCCCCTTAGTCCATGGGCCAAGACCCTAAAAATATGGTGCTCGGTCTCACTCGGGGGGACAAAGGCTGTCGTAATTTTTTGAAATCTGTGATTCCTCTAGAATACGATTTCGGGTGATAGAAATTTTAGATGAGTAGCTGTTAAGAGATCACGTGACAAAGTGACGTCACTCAGATTTCCTCTATAACTCAGATTGACAAAGAACTTGTAAATAAACATCATTCTAAAGCTTATTTTTCACATTTTGCGAACATTTTCAGACGTTTTGACCGTGCAAATGCTTGAAAAGTAAGATTTGAATATTTCTGGTGCAAACGTTTTTCATTGTTTCTTGTTGTCATGGCAACGTCTAAGAAACTCTAATATTTTGACAGGATTCCTTAAAAATAAGCTAAAAGAGCTATTTTTCTTAAAGCTTTCAAGGTCAAATGTTATAGAAATGAAACCGACAAGTTGGTTTTCGATCTAATTTGGTAAAATTGTCATGGCTACTAGAGTAAAAACCCTTAAATGACATATTCCACACTCGGCGGTCATCTTGGATCCGCCATCTTGGATTTGGGGATGCTTGCATTTCTGTAAGAAAAAGTCTTGAAAGGATCAAAAATTGCAAGCGAAAATCACGCAAACGAATGGATGCAATAAATATGATAGTTTTAAGTATCTAAAATGCATCTCAAATCCTCGATGAGATAGGAATTGATAGAAAGCGAGAGGAATTACAATTTTTCAGCACCTCTATAACTACAAAACAAAACACAGAAAAAGTTGATTGAACCCATGAACATTTTCTGGTAGACTAGATAGAAGATCTATACCTTATTCGGCATCTTCGTCTTCATCAGAACATTCTTCTTCTTGATCATTGGCTGGATCCTCCTCTTCCTCCTCCTCCTCCTCTGGTCGATTGTCAGAGTTTCTCAGGCGGCACATGTCAGTGCACTTCAACCCGTTAGGTTGGTGATTTGCATGACCTCGTACACGAACAGGAAAGAAACTCTAGAAGAGCTGTCGGTGCGGGCTCACCAGACTGTACCCAACCGCAACCCAACAATAAGGTGTGGGGACTTGTGGACAATTTTGTAGACATCTTCTCCAGATTGCTGCTTGGTAGTTAGCTCGCAACGAATGCATCCTCAAGGAGTCAGCACAAGGAGGAAGTTGGTTTGAGTCTACCTTTCCTTGCTTTGCACAGAATAATCTATAACGCAAATAGTTTTTGTTAGTAATACGTTTGTAATAAATGAAACATCAACACAACACACAAACATGCAAACACAGCTAATGAAGCTTGCCTGTAGCGTAGCTCGTTAACATCACTTGTTCCTGGATTGGAGGCGTACATCATGCATGCAAATTCTTGTAGCTCTGTTAGTAGGTCGTCACTTAGTTCCCAACTCATGCCAATGTCTTGGAATAGGTTCTGGAACGACTTGCTCCGCCTAACAATTTTTAAGGCAGCCACCTTGCCCTTGCCGAAGAACGCGCTTACAGTATCGCAGCCCGTGAAAGCATGCATTCCGGGAAGAGCTCGACACACTTGAGAACATAGCGCGAGAACAACTTTCGAAATGTCGATGTAGACTGTCCTGGTCTGCTTGCTACTTTTGACAAACAAGGAGCAAGGTATGAAGCCCTTAAATGCCACGCAGAGGACAAATACATCAGTGTCTTCCGACGCTACCACTACTGCCTTGTAGCCTGATGCTGCGGCGTGTGCTGCATGGAGTAATACTCGGGTGTCAGCTTCCTCTTGCTCTGATTTGAGGTCTTCTCTGTATCTCGTCCCCTCTGATGTGATTTCAAAGCACTTCTCCTCTGTTGTTACAAATATTGTCTTCCCCGCTAGCTTCTCTTTGTATCGTTCCTTCTGCCACTCTTCGGAGCTGAATCTTATCAGCTGTGATTTATTTGTCGGACTGGGCAGGAATTTGCGGCATTGGCGGATCTTATGGGCTGACATGATACTTCTAAATTCGTGTCCACTCTCGGAACCTCCTATCTTCTGAACCATTGCCATCCCGTCTATTACTTGAGCGCAGGGCTGTGGAATCTCGTCTGCCGGGCTTATATTCTTCTTAAGTTCTTTCGCGAGAGATGCCTTGTTGTTCTTCCTGAGTGATCCGTCAGCTGTAGCTAAGGCCCAAGGTAACGGCCCAAGAGGGTGACAGAGAACATCGCTTATCTTTAACTTCCTGTTCTCGGCGATGATTATCATTTGGGCAAATATTGCGCGATCATCGGCCTTGATTATAATTTCCTTTCCTGCTGTTTTACTGACTTTCGACTTCATTTTCTTCAGTAGTATATAAACTAGCGGTTCTGGCGCAGCTTGAACGTTTTATTGTTGCAATCCTTGCTCGATAACTCCAGAACCGCAGCGAATTGTTCTACTTCAGCATTCGAACAATTCGCTGCGGTTCTGGAGTTATCGAGCAAGGATTGCAATAATAAAACGTTCAAGCTGCGCCAGAACCCGCTAGTTTATATACTACTATAAATTATACATTAAAGGAACGTAATCATAAGGTATTATATCAGGGCTAAGCATACATTAACATTTATTCGAACATTTGGTTTATAACGAATTTATTACATTCTAACACCCTATTAGAGGAGTGTTGCTACTAGGTATTATAACATATACTATCATAATCATTATTTACTACTATAGTACATAGTCCACCTCAACGCACTTGAAGCTCTATTAGAGGAAGGATAATACAATATATAATGGCCGATCATACACTAACATTCGTCCAAGTGCCTGGCATTAAGGGCTATTTACGAGGATGGAAGATGGACATTCCAGATAGCAATCCTCTAGGAGCGGACCCAGCCGCTTTCCTATCCGGCGTGCGAAAGCAGACTATCGAAAAGACCGATGAAGAGCTACAAGACTTAAATAACATTAAGGTTCAGCTAGCTTTGAATATAACTCTCCGTCTCGATAAACCCGAGGGCCCGGTATATGAGATAGCCACATTTCGTAGTTCACAAAAAGTTCTGGCCAACAGTTCCGATACCCGCGGAGTAATAGTAGAAGAACATGCTCAGATTTATAACTACATCGAGAAGTGGATCAGTAGAGGATCGAACTGGGTCATAGATAAAGTCAACATTCTATGGGTGAACATTGCTAAATATCAACCACTACGCGGAGGTTCATACTTACCACTACCTAAAGAAATCGCGAATAAGAAAGCCGTAATCAATGTGAAAAACTCCGACAACCGCTGTTTTCGTTGGACGATGCGTGCCGCGAAGTTTCCAGTTGCGAAAGATCCACAGAGGACATCGAAATACCCAGAAGACGATGGTTTTGGATTCGATGGGGTGGAAGAATCGTCAACGCCAATCTCACAAATACCACGCTTCGAGAAGCAGAACGAAATCTCTATCAATGTATATGGTTGGGATTTTAAGGATAAGTGTTTGATTGTGCACCACATCTCGAAGGAGACTTTCTCGAAGCGCGTTAACACCTTGCTTATAGAGTGCCCAGAGAGCGGTATACAACATTATTGCTTTATCAAGAACTTCAACCGCCTTCTATTCGATCAGACAAAATATGAACATAGGAAGCACTTCTGCGAACGGTGCCTACATGGATATTCCAATGAAGCTCTTCTTGCGAAGCACATCCCAGAATGTAACGGAATTAACGATCGAGCCATTCGAATCGAAATGCCCACCGATGAGAATAACAAAGTCTCATTTCAGAACGTTCACAAGCAGCTCAAAGTTCCCTACGTTATCTACGCAGATCTTGAGGCCTTAACTACTAAGATAGAAGGACAAGATCCCACGAAGAACACATTTAAAACAGAAGAACATATTCCATGTGGATTTTGTTACGTAGTCGTACGTTCTGATGGTCATAGCGAACCATATGTATTATATCGAGGTAAGGATACTATCGAGTGCTTTCTACGATGTGTACAAGAAGAAGAAGCGAAGATAAAAGCTCAAGTTGCCAAACCACTACATATGCCACCAAAAAGCATGAGAGATTATAATAGAGCAATTCTTTGTCATATCTGCCAGAAACCTCTTGGTAAAGATAGAGTACGCGACCATTGCCACATCACAGGAGAGTTTCGAGGTGCCGCACACAAAGCATGTAATCTCAAATTACGTATCTTTCCTACTATCCCAGTCGTATTCCACAATTTGCGTGGCTACGATTCTCACCTATTGATGCAATCCATATCTAAGACGTCAGGTAAGATCTCTTGTATTCCAAACAATATGGAGAAATACATTTCATTCTCACTCGGCAACCTACGGTTCATCGACAGCGCGCAATTCCTACTTTCATCCCTCAATAAATTGGTAGCGAGTTCATCACCAGATACGTTCCTACAAACTATGAAATGTACATCGAGCCAAGAGAAAACCAAGTTGCTGCTACGCAAAGGAGTTTATCCGTATGAGTACATGGATTCTTGGGATAGATTTACAGAGAATTCTCTTCCACCAAAAGACGCATTCTATAGTAAACTAACTCTAGAGGACATCTCCGACAAGGACTACGAACACGCACTAAAAGTTTGGGAGGCATTCAGTTGTAAAACGTTAGGAGACTACCACGACCTTTACCTACGAACGGATGTACTTCTTCTAGCAGATGTGTTCGAGAACTTCCGCGCGACATGTATGCAAAACTATGGATTGGATCCAGCTCATTATTATACGAGTCCAGGACTTTCGTGGGATGCGTTGTTAAAGAAGACCGGAGTAGAACTTGAATTATTAACCGACTATGACATGCATCTATTCGTCGAGAAAGGTCTATGTGGCGGAATATCTATGGTATCTCATCGTTATGCTAAAGCGAACAACCCCAACGTACCCGACTTCGATCCAGATAAGCCAAATAGCCATATAATATACCTCGACGCCAACAATCTATATGGTTGGGCCATGAGCCAATATCTACCAACGGGAGGATTTGAGTGGTGTACACCAACGGAAGAACGAATTACCCAACACGAAATCGATTCCGATGTAGGATACATCCTCGAGGTCGACCTTGAGTATCCACGAAAGCTCCACGACTTACACAACGACTATCCACTAGCTCCCGAGAGAATACAAGTAAATAAAGGTTGGCTATCAAATTATCAAATCGATTTATTTGAGAAACTATACAAAGGCAACGGATCTTTGAAAGTGGAAAAGCTCGTACCTAACCTATACGATAAAGAACGATATGTGCTCCACTACCGCAATCTACAACTGTATCTATCTCTCGGAATGCGTTTAACGAAGATTCACAGAGCACTACGATTCAACCAATCGCCATGGATGGAGCCATACATAAGAATGAATACAGAACTACGAAAACAAGCGAATAGCCCTTTCGAGCAGGATCTCTACAAACTAATGAACAATAGCGTATTTGGTAAGACAATGGAAAATCTACGAAAACGTGTAGATGTCAAACTAGTGCGATCTTCAGAAGGAATCAAACTACAACGTCTCTTGAATAAGCCTAGTTATGCCCGATCCACGATCTTCGATAACGATCTAGCCGCTGTACACAATTACAAAAGTAAGTTACTACTGAACCGTCCAGTATATGTCGGAATGTCGATTCTAGATCTCTCGAAACATCTGATGTACGACTTCTACTACAACGATCTCAAGCGGCAGTATGGGCAATGTTGTAATCTACTATATACTGACACTGATAGTCTATTACTTCACATTGAAACAGAAGACATCTATACAGACATTACCACCAATAAGCATCTATACGATACTAGCAACTACAGCAAGGATCATCCTCTGTATGACATATCCAACAAGAAAGTACTTGGTAAAATGAAAGATGAATGTGGAGGTATTCCCATTGCTGAATACGTTGGACTACGATCGAAGCTATACTCGATCTTGAAAGTAGGTGGTGACGAGATTAGGAAAGCCAAAGGTACCAAGAAGGCAGTTGTTAAACATCGTATTCGTCACGAACAATACAAAGATTGCTTACAAGATAAGAAAGTATTTCACCACGAAATGCATATGCTTCGAAGTGAAGGTCACAGGATGTATGGTATTCATATGAATAAGATATCTCTATCACCATTCGACTCTAAGCGTTGGATCTATAGTAATGGAATCGATACATTAGCCTATGGCCACAAAGACTTAGATATGGATGAGTTTATTTACGAGTTGCTATCTTAGATCGGTTGGGTACGAACAGAATTCCCCTTTGGGGTAGTTCAGTATTTGGTGGAACAACTTGTAGCTCTTCGCGCACGAATCCTCGCTTTGGTGCGCCTTCCCCTTCTTGCAAAGTAAGGTAGTACAGCACAGGCTGTCCAGAAGATATCACACTACGCGAAATAACGTACGTCTGTAAACTCCACACAGGATCAGTTGCTCGTTTAGCTCCACCTTCCAATTCTCCAGGCGCATAGAGATATCGAACTAAAACGTCGAATGGTAGTCGCTTTTCACTCAATCCAACAGTTCGAGAATACGTAGGAGTTTTGATGTTGACTTGATGCGCCTCTACAGAATTCGAAGGCTCTTTACCAGTAAGTCGAGTCACCTCGCTATTCATGGCTTTGATAACCTCAGGAAGCCGCAATACCCATTCTCTACTGCGCGCATCTGATCCTTCTGAAGTTAGTACCATCTCTTGTGCATATTGATATCCAAACAATCTCTCAGCTAATGTTCTATTTGCTCGTTCGACAAAACTTTGTGCCCTATGATGACCAGCCTCGCCGCGTTGAACTTTCGTACCGTGTAATTCTAATGTTTCAGACATACGTCCCATGAATTCTCTACCAGGATCAACTTGCAACGTTTTTGGCCATTCTAGTGGACTACGTTTGTAGATCCGATCAAATGCTGCAGACACTTCACCACTATCTTTCGATGCTAAAGGTTCAGCCTCTTTATATCTAGAAGCTACATCGATTACCACTAAAGCATACTTATATAGTTTCCTTCCACGTCCAGGTCTATCATGAGGTAGAAATATCAAATCAGCTTGATGAACTTCATTAGGTTTCGATACAGTCCAATGTGGTCGTGGAATGTAGCGTGGTGGTGATAGATATATTTGCCACATGGCTTGTTTCTCTAACCAACCCTTAGCTACATCTTCCGATACCTTTGCAGCCACCGATAACTTGTTAATTGCAGCATAACCTTTCCAATAGCCCATAGGACCATAGAAGATATTCGCAAGTTTAGCATCCATTATATATCTATGTATTCTAACCTTTAACAAGAAGAAAAAAAGAATAAGAACTTATCTAACCAACTAGTTCTTATTCTTTTTTTTCTCGTCGATCGTAAAAATTCTCGTTTTTTAAAAGGAATATCGACTAATAGCGTATCCAGCGACTAGCATTCCACCACCAACATAGATCAACTCACTAGTTTTCTGTGCGTTAGATGGTTGATAGTAGTCAGAGAAACGAGGTTCTTTCATTGCTTTGAGTCGTTTCAGTGCCTGACGTAACTTATCGGATTGTATGAAAGCTCGGTTACTATCAAGTTGATTATTACGAGAATTGTGTTCAGCAACTTCCTGTTTATGCGTCCAATCAGACAACCCTTTACGTCTTTCGATATAAGCCTCCCTATCTTTATCGAATTTTTCCATTGCCGTATCATGTCTCTTTCGTTCTATATTAGCAGTTTCATCTTTTCCACCAAACATCCTAGCAAGCACTCCACCACCAGTAAATGCCGTTGCATTCAAAACTGCTCCGAAAATAGACATTCCAATAGCTGCTACCGTCACCATTATGGTATGATCTTTTGTTTCTCGAGATATTGTTTTGCATATATGCTACCAGCTATTACAGCAGTCCACTTCACGTAATTTGTGATAGAAATAGAAGGATCACTAAGCATAGATTCCTTGACAACCTTTTTTACGATCCAACCAATACCAGTAGCTATTCCAGTTATCATAGCGGCATCGGTCGCTGTTTTCATCAATTCTTTATCCATCCTAATATATAGTATATATCTAGTCTCTAATTGTTACTCTATATCTGGTACCGTAGTCTCTATCGGACTTTCTGGTCGTATAGGACTAATGTTCTTAGAAGTGTCATCTATGTATCTTCCGTATTGATAGCATACGTCGACTAATGCAGCACCCGTAACAATAACTGCATATATGTTACTAGCCTGCGTGCAGACGTTCTCTCTCTCGGGAAAGAGACGTCTGCGAAACGCCGTTGATAATCGTGTTCTGGTCATAAATTATCATAATTAAAATACTTAATTATTTTCCCTAGTACGCATGCGCGATGTTGTACATTTATACAATATCAAATATGGCGGATTTCGAGCGAGCAACGGAGCAAGTATGCAATATTTTCAAGGTTTCTTCACTGTATTCTGAACAGATTGATTCCATACAGGTAGTGTTAGATGGAAAAAATGTATACGCTAGTCTTCCTACAGGTTATGGGAAATCTATGATATTTTTCGCTCTCCCTATCATGGCTGATGTACTTTTCAACAGACCTCGAGGAAGCAGTAAAGTCGTTGTTATATCGCCTCTGAAAAGTTTAATGGACGAGCAAGTGTCGTACCTGAAGTCTTTAGGTTTATCTGCAGTTGCTTTGCATGATGATCTGACCGAGGAGAGTTTCAAGAAAGTTGAAAATGGTGAGTTTTCCTACGTGTTTGCCTCGCCAGAGAAAATGCTAAACACAAACCGATGGAGAAAGTTGATTTCCAGTGACTATTATAGAAAGTTTCTGGTAGCGGTCGTAATCGACGAAGCCCACTGTATTAGTCAGTGGGGATTGCCAGGCTCGTCATCAAAATCTACATCGGTTCCATTTCGAACATGGTATGGAAATCTCGGAGAGTTAAATTCCCTTATTTCTAGCAATGTCCCTTCGGTCGTTCTTACTGCCACTGCTTCAAAGGCTACAAAGAAGGATATTTTTAAGACATTGAACTTGCGGGACTCAACCTTCGTAATCGAACGTAGTCCAGAGAAGCAAAACATCCGTTTTGGCGTCCAGTATTTGGACAAAAATGCATCTGTTGCTTCAGCATTTCACTCTTTAATAGAAGAGGTGCGAATTAAAAAAGATTTGTGTGAAAGAACGATGATTTTTTGCCAAACAAGAAAGCAATGTGCCCTTCTTTATAATGCATTTGAAGAGAGCCTTGGTGCTGAATTTTATTTGCATGGGAACAGAAACCTCAAGAACAGACTGGTAGAAATGTTTCATGCTGGAACACCACCATCTGTCAAGGCACATGTGTTAAAGAATATAGTTGATACTGAAGGACACATACGAGTAATAGCATGTACGATAGCCTTTGGTATGGGGATTAACTGTAGAGGAGTTCATCGTGTCATTCACTTTGGGCCGTCCAAGAACATTGAGTGCTATGTTCAAGAATGTGGCAGGGCTGGAAGGGATGGGGAGCCTAGTGTGTGTGTCTTGCTACACAATGGTCTGCTTGGGGCACATTGTAAGGAAGACATCAAAATGTACACTGCCACAAATGATGAATGCCGGAGGCAACAGATTTTCAAACATTTTCCTGGAAATTTTACTTCACATGTTGGTGGGCACAATTGTTGCGATATCTGTGCCAGAAACTGCACCTGTGGGGATATTGATTGTGTCAACAAGACCCTCATGCCAACTGAAACTTTAACAGATGTAGGCAGCACATCATGTGAAATTGTAAGAACTGTTACCAGCAAAGACAAGAAAGCTCTCAAAGACAAATTGGTAGTATACATGAAAGAATTACTTATTTCCAATAGTTTTGGAGCTGTTGTGTCATCATCATCAAGTATACTGCATGAATTTTCATTATTTCATGTCCAGCAGGTACTTGATAATTCTGACAAGATAAAAACTGTAAGACATGTGACACAATTTGTTGAAGTTTGGAGACAGGAGCATGGTGTTGCAATAATAAATGCCATAAATGACATTTTTGGTGATGTAGATATTGCTGAATTGGCAACCATGGACAGAACCGAGGAAGATGATATTGATGCAGTTGACCAAGAATGGGCTAACATAAGATATGATTCTGACCTCCACTTGCTGTCTGACAGTGATTTCGTTAATTTAGATGTTCACATGGAAGAAATGGATCAGTCTGGCATTGGTAACAGAAGTGCTAGTGGTCTGATTGGCCAGCTTTTAGGCAATACAAATTAGAATATGTTGTACAGGCCCATAGCTAGGAAGGGATCATGGGATAATTGGGAATCAATGATCCTCCACTAAGGTCTCGAGTTCTTCTCGTTGAAGGAAAAAATGAAATGTGTGAAAACTCTGCCCACAAATGAAAACTACTTTGTTTAAAATAACTTTTTGGGGAGCATGCCCCCCCCCCCCCCCCCCTTCCAGGAACAGACCACCTATGGTGCTCTTTGTGTAATATACATTGTACAAAGCTCCACTCCACACAAAACCTGGGTATGGGGCCTGTTAAAAATAGCTGCCTTAGTGTTACCAATCTTTGGTAGAATAATTGAATTAGACAAATATATGAATTTGCTCTTTAGTGATAAATGAAATTTTAATTTGATAAAGTCTGGGATGGATGTCAAGTTACTTAATGCTATTAAAGTATTATGTGTGTTAATATCACCTATTACATATTTTTTTAAATAGCAAAGCAGGTTAAATATTTATCAAATAATTATGTACATTTAAATATATATTCAATAACATTTCAATAACTATTTATAAGCTATACAAACTGTAACCTTGGTTAAATCCTTTAACAATAGAACATGAAAAATGTTTTTTATTAAGTACTGACAAACAGACTGAGGTTATTAGTTAGCTAACCAGCTAATATGGCTGTTTTTACTACTCGTGTATGTACACTGTATGCATGTACATGTGTGTCATGCCTCTTAAGCAGTGTAAAGCAAACAAAATACACAGCCACATTAGCTAGTTAGCCATATAATGAATGGGTAATGAATGGCCTTGAGTGTGATAAAGAATGTATCACCATGAGTAAAGCTTGTAACAGCCACGGTGGCAAAGCGCAGCATAAATCCCTCCCTTATCATACTTGTAGCCAGGCATTGATTAACCAATATTTATTTATCTTACGCCATTTAACCCAGAAAGAAATTACCTGTTAAAGTTTACTGCAGAGTAAGTTTGTTTATTATATAAATCTGAAAAAGACTGCAAAAACTGAAAACTGAAGCCAGTTTATATATATTTATTGTGACATGATCTCATATTTTCTGTGTTCTTGTGCATTGTTTAATATTGCATGTGTTCTTTGCAGATTTATATACTAAATTATTATTACATACCAGTATAATATTAAAAGGTATATAATTTATGTAACTTGCTTTATGAATAATAATATAATTTTCAATGATGTTGTCATAAGGTTGAAGCATGTGTGTGCATGTACATGTGAGTCTCGAGGGGAAATCCCAGGGTGGACAATTTATATACAGCAAGAAAATAACGATAGAACCAATATCTATCAGACATGTCTTTCTACTGGGATATTTTGTTTTGTTGAGCACACAGGCTAATCTTTATCCCTGTACATATATTGTAGGTCAAATTCTTGTAATGAATTTGACTGTTAATCTTGAAAAGACTGGTTTGAACACTGTTAAACCCTTGTAAAATTTGGTTGTGATCATTTGAAATGGCATAGGTCAGTAGCCCTAAGATCCAGGGGGAGAGGGAAGAGAGAAATGTTATGTGTAAACTACAGCACATGTAGAAAAACAAAATCACATAATTGAAAACTCTACCCCCTCTGATTTTGTTGGTCTTGTGATTACACTAACTTTGGTGACTTCTTTGTATAATAACAATGATGCTATTGTAACCAGGTTCAGGTCAGCAAAAGGCTTGTGCATGTGTGAATTTCACCAGTAAATCATGCTTGTGTGCATCATTTTGGTTGAATTTTCACTCAAAATTTGGACTTCAAAGCATTGGTACAGAAATTAAGTACAAGCTTTGATTTTTAAGTCCTTTCATGAACCAATCCCAAATTTAATTGGCTTGATGAATAAACTAATACAACTCTTAACTCTTACAATTTTCCTTTTAACCCCCAGTCTTTTTTGCAATGTGTCTATTTTTTTAAACAGAAACCATTTAGGAGCATTTAGAACTTGTGCAGCATTTTGCTGACCTGTCGGTTCACTTAGACAACAAGAACTAATCATATTGCAGAATGAAAACAAATATTCCAAATATGATTGTTTTATACTCTACAAGTTGGAATTCTTGTGTGTTTTGCAATGTGATTGCCTCTTGTTGTGACCCAGTTTAAAGTAATGTGTTGCACAGTAACAACAACATCAGAACTCTTGATGCAGGCTTTAAAATATTAGTGACACACTTATTACCGAGCTCTCTTTCTCAATTCAATGTTCTTCTTGTGTTTGTTGATCCATCTAAACATATTTTGTAAGTCGAAATCCTCCAAGATACTGTACTTGCAATTTCTGTAGTGTTCATAGCTGCGACCAGGCATCCACTGGAAAGCCCTCTGAGTAGCAAGTTCTCCAACAACCTTCTCCAAATCTGGCAATGTAGTTCTCTTCACATGCTTTCCAGAGCGATGGATGACATGGCAGTCATGGTCAAAATTGTCAAGTACACTTTTGGTAACATCTACAGCATTACAGTATCTGTCAATGCACTTGTGGTTGGTTGCATTGGGTCCCAGTTTGGTAACAACAGTTTTTAATAGCCTGTTCATAAACTCTAAAGCAAGATCTAGTGGAAAGTTATTACCAATCCCTGGCCTGAGTGACATGGTTCTATTCCAAACGAGTTGATGGGCATCTTGTGGTGACAATAAAGCATTCACTTGAAATAACAATCCCAGAGCCTCTAGAGCGTACTTTGTGCTGCCACTGTCATTTCTTAAGTATGGGAGTTGAAATTTCCAACATCTAATAGTGCGCATCCCATCACCTTCCTTTATGGCATCAAAGAAGTTTATAATTAGCATTCCATACTCGAGGAATGAACACTGGTAGTTGTACATATCATCATTTTCAATAGAGTCTGAAACCTTCTGCTTTGGTAGTTGAGCAGTGATGGGAACTTCAGCATCAGAGAATGCTAAATCTACTCAGTCAAACACACCAAAACTACCATTGAATTATGCAAAATAGCACCCTCACATCCTATCATGATAATACTGTGTAATGACCCATGAGTAATAATAAATTGGTTATAATTTCACTAACCTTTAATGTCAGAACTCCCTGTCAAAGACAGGCAGGCCTTTAGCACTGTTGTCTTAGAAGTCTCTGTGTCTCCTGTTAGAGCCACCAAGTTGGACAATTCTTTGATAGCCTATTGACATGATAGTGCCCCCAGGGCAAGGCAGGATAGTTGCTTGTGAGCAGCTCTTTAAAAGCCTGCAGAAGGTTTTCAAGGCCACTAATTCCAAAAGGTTGTGTTATTTTTAGTGTCATGCCATCTCCTATAATATGAAGTACATAATTACAATGCATTAATATAAATTATTATAAAAACGATTCTATAATGAACTTGTCACTGGGCCTACCACGTTTTGGCAACTAAGAAGATTCGCTACTTTTGGGTGTTGTTACCTTTGAGGCTTTTGGAAACTGTGTAAAATGTGTGTGAAAAATGTCACATAGTATATAAAGTTTTGATTAAAAACCTCAAGATTCAGCTTCTGACAGTTTTTTTCATTTGTTTTCTTGAATACAAACTGTTATGTATATAATTATATTATATGTTGTAAATTGTAGGTTGTTTCTCATTGCATAAATTAGCGACTAGCTCTAAACACAGTATCATGAACACCCTAAATTAGTGAGCAATTGGGTTTACAGAGGTTAGATGTTAGTTATATTGGGTTAGGATTTGGATTAGTTCACATGAAGGGTCCATTATTCTGGAGTATTGTATTTTTTAAATGTTTCCAAGTGGTTTCTCTTCATTTCAACCCCTATCAGTATAATAACCTTAATTAACCCAAGGCCAAACCTTCATGCAATACCTTTTGTGTTTGATGGTCTATACTTTACGTATAATACAAAAAGAACAGATATTGGGCATGTGACCTCTTGTATCACTGAAATAATCACACAGGTATCCATATAACCATATTTTTTTTTGCTAAATTTAGGAGGCAGTAAAAAAAAATACCAAAGGAAACCACAAAATTGTGTAATGATTAAGCTATTAGTACATGTTTGTAAATGTCACAATATTATTGTTTTTTGTGTGTGTGAAATCAGCATGTTCTATAGTGTAAACACTTTAGAAAAATTAAAACTGGCCAGTGCTCATTAATCCACTTTAATTAATATTCAAAATTAGTGCAGGATAATGGTACAATTAATGCACCCAGTTTGAATATTAACAGTGTTATGAAGGCTTCTTTTTTGTTCTTTGTTGGCAAATAAATGTACTTGCTATAATAGGGCAATAAACCTTCAACCTTGTGCAGTATTTAAAAGGCTTGACTGTTCTTTGCCTGGCCATTAGCTCAACAAAATAAAGAACACAAGTCATATCAGTCTAATTACTCCTACAATGTATATCCATGTACAATGTAGATGGTTTGCAATCATTCACAATTTAGCTGGATTTGTCATTGGTATTACTCTAAAAACCTAAATACACAGCATGCATGGGATTAGGGATGCCTGGAACTGCATGTAGACTGATGTAAAACGTTTGTAAAATAGCTATAAATTGGTGCATCTTGAAGATATTTTAAAGACATTTGAGAAATAATATTATTACTGCATGTTGACATCAATGGCCACTGCAGTTGAGAATGGAATCCATCAGAGATTCAAACACAGAATGTTTTGAATTAACATACGATAATTTCCCCACAATTTTTGAAAATGACTTGTAATCAACTGGTAATGCCATTTCACTTACTAATTTTGAAGAAGCGACAAAATTGTAAAGCACTGAAATATTCTTTGAAGTAAAAGGAATACCAGTGGAGCTAATCACTTCAATTACAACATATAAAACATATAAAACAGTACTCTCTAGCTCAGTCCATGGACCAGATGTGATCTCAAAACCTCTTTCAGCTAAAAATTCAGTGCCCCTAGTTCTTTGGTAAGGTTCAGGGTTGCATCTCCTCCTGCTCTTGCCAGTAGGAGTTGCTGTGCATATGGAATTACAATCATCGTTTTGATTGCCACAATTACAGCACTTACAGGAACTGGAGCAGTATGTGGTCTTACGCAGACAAGGACACTTGGATTTTCTGGTTGTACTGTTCTTGCAGGAAACATATGTAGGATCACCCTTTTTTGTAATGCCACATGTGCAATCTTTATTCATCCCAATACTAGGCCTCATCTCCTCTTTGGATGAATTTTCACAATTCACACAGCGACATTCTCTTGAACACTTTTCACACAGGAACACCTAGAGCTGCTGTCACATGATGCAATACTTTCCTGGTGATGTTGCTTTGCCATGAGGCCACAATTACAGCCCTTCTTCGCATTTCCTGACATGCCATTGTCTTCATTCACAACTAATTAAAGGAAACAGCAAAAATAACAGACACAAAGTCAAAGATTAAAAATAATTGACAGTTCTTCATGTATTCTTCTCACTTTTGAGTCCAAGATTAAAAATCACTCATTGTAAACACTGAGTTAGTCTTAGATTGAGTTTTTGATGGTAACATGATTTAAAAACATCGACATGAAAGAGTGGTGGAAGAGCTACATGTATTTCTGCACACCACGTACATACTGGTCACAAGTCACATTGGTGTTCAGGGAACATTTATCATGTTATTATCATCATCATCATCATTATCATTACGTGGACAAAATTTTAATAGAATCATCCATTGCCTGACGGCCCACATTGGAGCTCTGTTACAAATCAGCTGCCACTAAGAATCATTCAAGAATGTTGATAATAATTATTAGTCTGTAGAAGTAAATCTACTGTAACTGCAGCCACTCCAAACTTGTTTCCCCAACTACAAGATATTTTGTATTCAACTGTTACAAAGTTTCTTTTGTTTTGGTGATAAATATACCTGTACATTTCTTATTTCATAATAATTAGTATTATAATTATATTGGTATCTTTTTATTTCATGGTTTTCTAATGGAATTTAAACTTGCACTTAAACTTTTCGCTCAGAAAATTTTATTTTGGTACACAAGTCATCTATTAAAGGCTCCTTACATGCAAAATATATTTTCCATAAACTATTTGTCCATACATTAGTAAATGTAAAACAAAACAAATTCAAATATTAATACAATATTGTAGGACGGTTCATTTAAAGTCAAATTTCCACCTACTACCTATCATCAGTTTCTTAAAGTTTTTAGTTTCAATTTCCATAATGTTTCTTGCGGCACCATTGCCATGATCATGATTCCTTCCACTGGTTTAAGTGCTTAATGTTCTAGTGACAGTAATGATTAGATGAAAACTGTCAGGCTTACAATGTATGTCTACACAACAGTTACACCCTTTAATTACATACATGTCCATGTTATACATGTATCATTTTAAGCTGTATATTTTGCCTTGATTTACAGAATATCTTAATTGAAGAGCTATGTGCAAAAATGGCATAAACAACTCTTGAATATATTATAAATTATCTCTTAGAAAACAATTAAATCAAAGAACTTAGAATGTTACCAGGAGTCACTTATGCCCTTTTCGCACACAGCCTTTCAATTATACTTAACAATATTTGTTGGCACTTGGATCAATAGTACATACAGGAACTTACCTTTTATAGCATCATAATGTCCAGGGAAGGAATGATTAAATGCAATGTAGAGTGCTTTGGTATTTTGTATTGCAGATGGTACAAACGGGATGAATGGTGACCTTGGAAGAGCTGTGATTACCATAATAGGGATTTTCAACACATTACTACACCCAATAACACACAGATCACCAAGGGAGCTGTTAAACCAACCAGACTTTGAAAATTTCTCCAATTCAATTTTTACATCAAAGTCAACCCACATTCTATACCTTTCACTGTTCCTTCCAATTTCTTCACAGAACAAATGGCGCAGGTGATCAGTGTCAATATCAACAGTGTTACCAAGTCCTATGGACTTTAAGTACTGAATGTATTGAGAATTATTGTTACAACCATTTGCAATAACTTTATGCACTTCCTTGATTATGCTTTTGAAGCAGCAGTTTCCATCACCTGGTACACTATCTAACTGCAATCCAAATGAAGAAAGATGCATTTGCAAACATTCCCTGTTCATTTCCATTTCCAGGTGACTATTCTCTGCACTAACAAAACTAGAATGGATGACACTGACCATTCATTTGACATCCGAGAATGGAAAGTGAAATATATTGAAGTCTCTGGTTATGCACTGCCTTTCTACAGAAGATAGAACTTCATTTAAGTGGAGAGCTCGATCAAGAACATATTTTATTATCTCGCCATTTTTAAGATCAGCCACATCAACTGTATAGGTATTGATGTTTGTGAAGTTGGAGTCCTCAGTATCAATAACAGTTGCACTGTTACACTTTCCATGGGACATGGTCGCAGGAACTTCTGTTGGTACATCCCCACTCTTAAATTTCATATTACATTTCAAGGAGGAGGAAGCATGTGTAGTTGCCAAGTGGTTTCTCTTCATTTCAACAGGTGCTACTGGGATTATCCTGCTATTTGATGTGTGTCTCCTTGCATTGGGATCTCTCTTACAGCTCCAACTATACAAAACAATGGAAAACACAGCAAGTGCTAGTTCAGGGGAAATAGTGCAAGCACCACCAAGAAGTGATCTTTTTAGATGTTTGTGAAGTCGCTCATTTCTATTGGTACCAGCACCAGGAGGAATACCAGAACAACATCCCTTTAGGATATGTTTTCTAATATTCCTCACAGAATCCATGGTAGAATTTGATAACTCTGATTCCCACTTATTTAGAAACATTTGCAAGTTGGCATCTATTATCTCTATTGAGGGTGTTGGCATTTTTCTATCTTCACCAGTATCTCCATCTGCACGAAAAATAAACCAAATTCCTTGAAAAGTTGCCTAGACATTGCACAAATTTTGGGGAGGGTCTTTGTAAAACGCTGGCAAATGTGGTAAACATCCTGCAATACACGTACTCCAGAGAATACTCTGTTGTATGAGGGTCGAACAGAGCAGCAGTCATCTACAATAATCATTGTTAGAGATTGATCACTTGCATCAAGCTGGCTTTTCAAATCCACAAGTAAGTCTTGTATTTGGTCAAAAGCAGTGCTCTTGGTCAATCTCCAAGTTACTACTTGACCATACTCATTCACACCAATGAATATGCTATTGAACTGGTTCACAAATGTGTGGTCAGAGTTCCTCATTATTCCAATGTGTTTACCAACTTTGTAAGTGTGATCACAAGTAAGGATAGAACAAGGAGTTTTCCCCATTTCGTTTTGAAAAAGGGCTTCCACACTGTTGAAGTATGCTAGAAACATATGCATTAACTGGTCATTGCTTGGACATGAGTATACAAGGCTCTCATAAAAGGCATCTTCAGTTGAGTCCTTGTGAAGCTGTAGAAACTTTCTAAAGTTCATTGAAGCAATATCTTCAGACAGCTCAAGAAAGTTCTGTCCTCTTCCTATGTGTACTATCAGATAATCCAGCAGATCTTGTGAGTATCCTGAACGACAATACAATTTCAGTGGAAATTTCATCTCCAAATCTTTGGGAAGGCTTTTCAGGATTTCTGGTGATGCTGAGGTGTACTCATGACCATGTGACATTCGGCTGGCTGGGAGATTATGGCTACACCTATAAATTGACTGAACTAATATTATATCTCCATGCAAATCGTATATCAATCTTGGACCCCTGAAACTTTGAGCGTTGAGATCTGAAGTCCAACCAGAAAATCCCATTAAGCACTTGTGATTGGGGCAGTACACTTTAGTTCCATAGTGTTGCATTGGACACCAAATAAATACTTTTGGGAGCAACTTTGCATCTGGTAAACCTGGCTGAAAAACACAGTCATATCTCCAGTGCATTGGATCATTATAGAACTCATCAAGGAGTTTATGGAGCAGTTTATCCTCTTCTTCACCAAGGACAATGCCACGATTTTGCCATGGTCTTCTTTTCCTTTATGTTTATTTCAGTTGATCAATAGGATTTTTCCCATTTAGTAGTTTCCCTATATATACTGACAAATACACACAATAAAATTATTAGAGCTTGGGTTGCCTGTGATTATATTTGATTATTACACCCTCACAAATAACCCTCCAATCAAATATTAGGATCACATGCCAGCCCAATCAATGTCCACCAAATAACTTTGAATCGGATAAAAATGAAAGAAATGTTTTCAAATGAAGAAACTGGCTGAACGATTGTGTTGAGTTGACCCGGTCAACATGACGGCCATGACGTCACATACACACCAGCTCTTACAAAATATATTCTTCATTTGAAAAGTCGTTTCTCATAAAATGTAATTCTCATGAATGAAGACATGTGCTACTAATACTACTATTCCACTTTTCTTTCATTTTTATCCGATTCAAATAGATCTGTGGAAGTGATTTTACTGTGATGGGACCATAGGAAACAAAACGGCGGGCACGAGTAGAGTTTTGGCGTGTTGTGGTGGATTAACGTTGATTCTTCCTTTGTGGTGCCCTTATTGCTGCTGTCTAGTGTCCTAGAAATTATGCTGTTATCTTACCTACTAATTGCCAGACAACTCGAGAAACTTGCAACGTGAAATTTGACTCTAGAATAGAGTTGACCCGATGTATGTGTGAAGTGGACACGGAGTGTACTCACCGACAAATCGGGGTATACATGTACTTCTTCTTAGCACTCGGTGACGTTCCAAAACTGCCATTTTCACCTGTGTTTGCCTCGTTAGACCTCTCCTCCAGTGCTCCGAATGTTTCCAATATGCTACCACAAATAGTATCCACTTCTGCGTTTAGAGAATAGCACAATTTCTCTATCTTTTCAAGTGCCTCGTCGTGTCGGCAAAAGTAAGTTGAAAGATTGCCTTGGATTCATTGCCTTCCATGATTTGGACGTTATCTTTCACACGTTTGAGTTCCGCAATAACTTGCTCGTTTGAGCTTTTGGTTACCAACTTGCCAACATCTTTGGTATTTTCTATGAATTGTCCGAAACTCTGTTGCTCTTCTTGACGCCGTCACGTAGGCTAAGGCAAATGAGGAAAAGTTTTTTCAAACTCGTACCCAGACCTCTTGCGTGAGAACACAGGCAGCCCAAACGATTGACTTATTTCATCGCAAACTGTTTGCGACAGACTGATTTCACATCGCAACGCCAAAAAGTGTTTCCATTAACGCAGGGATTTGCCTAAGCGAAAAATCTGAATAAAATTCGGATTTTACGGCACTGGAAAACCCAGGAAAATGCCTAGAAAACGTACCAAATGGGTGTTACGAAAAGGGGGTAACGAAAACTCAGGATGATGCTGTGAAAACCTAAGTTTTCCGGGCCAGAAAGCTCAAGAAATATTCCGTGTTTGCCGAAGCGGAATACCAGAAGAAAGCTCAGATTTTACGGCGCTGGAAAATCCAGGAAAATGCCTAGAAAACCTACCAAATACAGCCTTCAAGGGGTTAGGAAAACTGCCAAGAAAACGTATTTTCGCCATGCAGGAACCCGGCTGTTTTCGTTCAGGGCCTAGAAATAAATGGGTCTTCTGAATTCGGCCTGTATATCTTAAATTCTCACGGCTATAATGAGGTTTTTAATTTTTAAGTGAAAATAAGAAGTAAGGCCAATTTTATTTATGTCTATCGCGACAATAAATAATACAGAAGTAAACCTTACCGCTAGTTTTGTGATTGTGATGATTAGAAAATCAGAAAACATAAAATGGTAAATACAATGCAGTTTCGTAAATTCGGTTTAGTGATGAATACTGAGTTACAGTTGTCCACAAAATTTCCGAGATAATCATGAGTTTTCCTGGTACGTTTATTTGATGAAAATTGGTGGCAACTGGATTATCCTTGAAAACGCGAGGAAAATCTGACATTTGCGTGAGTTAGAAAACCAGCAGAAAATGCGTGATTATTCCGAATAAACAGATATAATTTATTTGAGAGGGACGTTTAATTGAGAAAATATGGTATGTTTGATTAATGTTGGAAATTACTCTGCTGGAGCCTAAACGTTTTCCATGTTCTTTTAAATACATTGTACAAACACTAATCTAACTAACATATACCAGCACAAGATCAAATTTCTTCATAAAAGTGCAAGCTATAAATAACAGCTAGTGCATTGCAATTTTGCACAGGTTTTTTGTGAGTTTTGAAAACCAAAATGCTATAGCTTACAGGCAGACCTGACCATGTAGCTTCCTATTTGCTTACCCTTTGGTTTAATTAGCAACCAAAGCAACAGAAAGCAAACCAAACCATTTTCAAAACTCACATGGAAACTGCTTCTATCCAATAATTACTCGCTTGGAAAATGAAAGTCATCCTGAAGGCCAGGGGGAGGATAGTGGACACGAATGCAACACACTGCACACGATGGCAAAGCAACCAAATTTATTTCCCTAAGAAACGCCAACACCACCTCACCAGCTGTCTGTAAGCAATGTGCCTCCTGAGCTTATGCTCAGGCCCAATGTAGGATACAGTATACTGCTGCTTGTATTGATGCCATGCAGCTTGAAACACCCACTTATTGAGACATACAACACTGAAACCAGGATGAAGTGTAATGCAAGATGGGGGAGGGCCATCAACTTCATAGTTCTTATTAACTATCTGTGGGATTTCCTCACAGCACACACATTCCACATTCCGGTCTATTCGCTAACAGTTTTCACATTGGCACCTGAAATAAGGTTATTTGCAAAGATTTGTTCAAGCTTTAAAAGCTTACGCCTGGTATGCCATTTGGCCTGGCAATATTTGTTTATGAAATGTTCAACATAATTAAATCATATTAAATCATAATAAAATTTGAATTTATTTCACTGTCCAGTGCAAACTATTTCACGGAAATTACATACATAAGAAATTCCACGTTTAGAACAATCAACTAAGCACAAATTCAAAGCTCGATCGTTCTCTTGTTCGGCTTCTCTGTCCTGCGCCTCAGCAACACTTTCTTCATTAGATGACCATTCAGACTCGAACATGTAGGGTTGCACGCCAATTTCATCTCCTTCCAGATCCTCTTCCCCCAAAGATAAATCACTCCCCGATTCTCCTACAAGGCTTGGGTGACTTTCGAGGCTCGAAATGCCGATTTTATAGAATAACTATTTTATAGTCTCGTTTGGGAAAAAGTACAACACAAACCGATGAGAAGCCTTTTAGCCGCTATTGAAGCAATGACGTCACATCACTGAAGCCGCTGACTGTTTTCGCTCCCGTGGTCAAATTCCAAGATGGCGGCCGGACGAGCAATTTGCATCGTTTTTTCGCGAAAAATATCGTACGCTGACTGGAAACGCTTGCGGTAAGTTGTTTTAAAGGGTACGAAAAATAATCTAAAAATTACTTCATTTTGGCCTTGATTTCCCCTTTAAGACGAGTTACTCGTCACAGCCTATACTGATTTAGCTCTCTCAAAAGAGCTATTCATTAATCCAACAACTCAAATATACCCTCCTGTAAACAACGTTCTAATCAATAGTGTGCATGGTAACTAGAGATGCACTATACTTATATCACATGTTTTTCACAAGGTACAACAATCTATGCATTGGCGTCTGCCACACAGATCTGGGGAATACGTTTACAACCAAGTAACGCAAAGAAAGAGATGGAGTTTGAAGAGCTCGTAAGAGAATTTTCTGAGAAGTTTAGTATGTGCCATATGCGAGGACATATTTACTTATCCTAAAACTCTCCCGTGCTTGCATAATTTTTGTGAACACAGTACAAGGTGGTGGAGAACGTGTCAAGAAAATCACCAGCTCTTCGCATGTCCGGAGTGCCGTTCAGAAGTCGAGTTACCGAATGGAGATCTGACAAATCTAAGTGGCTGGTTTGCTGGAGCTGTTTACAGCTCTGAAAACGGATTCCAGTCAGGAAAGTCGTCTATATCACTAAGATTCGATGAGCGAGTTAATAACTTAGTGTACATTTGCATGAAGAGTTTAATATGGGAGATGTGGGGCTGATTTAGTTGAAGAGGTCGTCTATAAAAAAACTGTAAACAAAAACTCATTGCAAAATCAAATGTGTTATGTGCCCTTTCCAGACTCTGTGAGCATGGTAGCTGAGGGCAAGCTGGAACTTCTTCTAAGGATATAAGCTCATCACTCGATACTTTGATGCACTGATTATGGGAATTTCGTTCCATTCTGGCCTTTCTAACATGTAAATTATAAGTTTCTGTGTGTGCTATTCCATGCTAGACTATTCCATATAGACTTAAAAAGAGTAAGACCTACATATGGGGCAACAGGAGAACAATTATTACAAGACATATTTTGATAAACATTCAACTTAGAATCATGAGAAGGAAGATAAATAGGTGGGTGGTCATCTCAGCCATGAGGAGCTGCTGGCATTGGAAGCACATTTTCATTGGCGCAGTTAGTCATGAACTTAACAACACTCTCAATAACCTGTTAGAAAAGACGAAGGAAGTACTTTTACGAATTCCGGTAGCATTCCAAGAAGTTATACTGTTTTTGTAATTTCCTTTTCGGCGCTTTCAATCTCTTTCTTTATTTCCTTATCTGGCAAAGCTTTCCCATCCGCTTTCATTTCCTCAAGTTTTTGAATTCTCCTACCCTGGATCAGAGGTTGGAAACCATCTCTCCTAGATCACATTAGCTTCTCCTTTCTCACATCAACGATGCGGCTGCAACCTCTGGCCACCCGTTGTAGGCGATTGTTTTTCTAATCCCATTAGTGTTTGAATAAGCCAATTAGAGAACGCGTTATTTCATCAGAGTCAGATCTTGACCCTGGCACGCTAATTGGCTGAACTTCTAAAAAGGCTTGTGATTAGTTGACCCTCTCACACATGATCCTATGACTTGAAAACCGGTTTGTAAAGCTCAGTAACGTGAGACGGTGTTGTTTATTTTGGTCAAAAGTCTGTTTTAATAGAAATGGCTTCCGATGCGTTGCTTCTTGAAATCGCTCTCGCTTTGGCGGAAACTTTGGTTTGCACTCGTTGCGGTGAGCTCGTTGACGGCGAAACCGAACATCTTTTTACGCGCTCCGAGGCTACTGAGGGATTGATTACTTCGATCTTCCGTTGTTGCACCGCCACAGATTGTCTGTACTTCTCCTCAAGATCACTTGAAATGGCTTTTAAATAGCCTTCGAACCGTTCGAAATCTCTTCGGCACAAGAAACTCCATCGCACCTCAAAATCGGTGTACCAAGGACCTTCGCCAAACGTTCTGCCAGCTTTTGTTCAGCGAAGCTTTCCCAGTAAACGAATTACAGTTTCCCCTACCTAAAATTGTCAAGTTACACATGCATATCCGACATATTTCGTTTGGCTTCACGATTTTCACGGGTGTTTTCTTCATAGCTTTTCATCGTTCGCACGTGAACACACTGACACAGCGCGCGAAAGCCAGAGTTTGTAAACATGCAATATGACACTTTTTGACAAGTTCACATACCACGTGAACAAAACAGGTTTGGCCAGGTTTATATTGTAGCACATTTTACGCATGCCAATCTAATTGGATTATGTTCTAAGGAACCGTAAACAATACTAGAGTCTCTCAGATGCGCGACTTAAAGAGGTCTCGCTTCGAGCCTCTGGCATCCAGGGTAGAATTCTCCCTGCGAGGTCCAACATATATTGCATGCACAAGTTAGATTTTCATCGACAAAAACCACGCAGTTTTGAAAACAGATCTTCACAGGTGTTGGATGCAAATGTCCATGGGTGGTATGGATGGGTAGGGAAGTGTCTAGAAAAAGGTTTCATCGAAAATAAAAATAAAGTCCTCGTATGTTTGCGTAGAAATAAAATTAGTTTCAAGATCAAGTCCACAAACTTGGAGCCAGGTTCTCCAGTATCGTAGTAAAGCCACGGGATCCCAGGCTAATTTTGTTCGCTCTTCTACGCTCAGATTGACGTCTGTGTAAGCCTTGAGCATGTAATATCCCATTTTCAAATAAACCGTTAATGTCTCTCATACAAAAACACACTTCGTCTTGAAGTATGCGCAAATCTACCTGGACGTTATGTTTGTCTTTAACAAAGATATCGCTTTTCCACAAACCGGATCTAATTTGATCTTTGTCGTAGGTCTTCATAAGGTGCTCCATAAGAACCACCTCATTTCCGAGTATAAGCACTCTTCTCACGTTCAGAAGTTGGTTCTCCATTTTATTATGAGATGCCTCGAGTCGGGAAACGTTAAAGTTGGAATGTTCTTATTAACTGATCCAACGCCTATCTCTTCTATTACTGCGTGATACAGAAAGGACTCCAAATCCATGGTAATGACCTCATTGCCGTCAGTAGTACTTCCGCACTTTGGAGTCCCCATCTTCGTTGGCTAGGCCATTTATGATGTCTTGCTTTGACTGAACTACCACTTCGTTCTCAGTGGCCAACCCCACAATTTGATTACCTTTCACTCTTAAGGCGGGAACAATTGCTGTTGCATCTACTGCAAGTACAAAAACTCCGCTATATCCAATTTTTCGATAAAATGATGCCGCTATTTCAAACGAGTGTTCCTTCAATACAATTGGTACTGCATAGTTACATCTTGCATGTCGGTACATAGTTTGGAGATTTGGACCTGCAAGTTTGTCAATCTTTTCGAAGGCTGGGCCGCCGTAACCAATAATGGTAGCAAAGAGAGATTTAATATCGTCCTTCCACCTCTTTCCATGTTTTCTCGCATTTTCCAACAAGGTCGTAATAATTGATGTAAACACCGAGCTATTCGTTTCTTGGTTTTGAATCATAGAAGCTAATTTGACGGAGGAACTTGGAACTTGTATATCTTTTTTTGATAAAATAGTGTTTAACTCATTCAATGCCACATCTTTCCCGGCTAACTGATGTCGCAGACAGTCAATTTCATTTTCATATATTTCTTTTAAGGTACAATGTTCGACCATATCTTGTAGCAGATATTGAATGGACGAAGTGCTCATTGCATTCACTGCTGTTGTCCTGGTCATTTCCAATATGTTTCTACAATGTTTGAATGTTTCTTCATGAAAAGCTTCTGAGCTGAAGTTCGTCAGTGAGGCGGCCACATTAGTAATGAGATTAACCGATTTCGTGGAAAACGAAAACAAAACTTGCTGTACAACTGTCTGCATATCTCTGTTTTTTTTTGGCCCAAAATTGAGTGTGTTCTCAGTAACATTTTTTATACTGCAATGTCGGGTTCATTTTTATCTATACGCGATCTTTTTTGAGCAGGCGAAGAGGACCTTTCGCTCGTTCTTACTATAGACTTTCCAAGTTTGGCTCCAAATTCTTTTTGGACTCGTTCTGTTGTTTCCAACATGGCCTGTATTAAAATAAGAGAGAGAGAGATAATCAACAATATTTTGATATAATTTTCAATGAGAGACTACTTTGGTCATTTAGCTATAATTAAATAAGTAAGCCAGGATACTCTTGGATGACACTGACATAGCCCCAAAACACTAGGATACAAATGCTGACGAACTGATCTAAAACTCCACACAAGTCAGAGCACGAGTGCACTAGCGATTCATAATTTAATTAGCAAAACATTATAATTAAAAAAAAATGTGTTATCATCTTACCTTAATATAGGAAATTAACGAAGCCCTATATTAACGCGACAAAAATTAACACGCCATAAAATGAACGCCAATTTCTGAAAAGTTACATTTACGTGCATTAAATTAACGCGATTTTCCGTCCGAAATATTTTTACGTGCACTTAATTAACGCGAATTCGATGTCTTAGGTATAATAAACTATAGCAAACTGCGCATTTTACAAGACGTGACAACAACTTCCAACAGAACTCAAAGTTTAATATCAATCACATTTGATTATATGCATCTTAAGCAAGTAGGTACATGTAAGCATGAGTAGAAGAAGTGAGCTACCCTGTGGGAGAGGACGATCACTACATCGAGGAATCAAAAGACATTTTAAAGTCCCTGTTACTTGAAGAGGTGTCAAGTGAGTCTGAAAGTGAAGCCGACTAATATGTAATTTGGCATGAAATAAAGGTGTCTTCAAATAACGATGTTGTAAATTAGTGGTATTTTAATTAACGATGCTATAAATTAAGGGGCATTTAATTAGTTCAGTGCAAAGAGGCTATGAAGACCATGAAGTACATGGAAGGACTAAACTCGGAAGAAACTCTTAAACGGGTCAGCGCTAAGCTACCAAGCTAGTTGTGTATTAGGTGGTGTCGTCAAGCTAATCAGATTATGTCACGTGAAGAAATATTTCCCTCTTTCCACGACCTTGTAGAATTCATCAAAGCAGAAACCGCTTTAGCAACAGATCCAGTATTCTCCTTTGAAGCTATCAAAGGTGAGCGTAAGCAGGAGAGCAGACCAAGTACCAGCGGTGGTAACCGATTCCGAAAGACTACTCCCCAAAACAAGGGCACCAGCAGTTTCGTGACTGATGCCTCTGAACATAATGTACCTAATATCACAGCTCAGTGTCCCCTTTGCTCAAAGAGCCATGACCTAGAAGTTTGCGTAGAGTATAAAGGGAAATCGTTAGAAGAAAGACAAGCGTTCGTTCAGAAGAAAGGGTTATGTTTCGGATGTTTCTGTTATGGTCACGTGTCTAGAAAGTGTACAGCTATGAAAACGTGTGGTATCTGTAACAAACGGCATCCAACGTCGCTGCATGACGATTCCAAGAACGAGAAAGGGAAGGCCCCAAAGGAGGCAAATGAAGCTAAGAAACCACCCGAAAATCGCAACGAACAGCACTGGACACCCCCTCGTGGTAACAAGAAGGACGAAGAGAGGTCCGTTAAAGGGGAAAGGGAAGAATCAGCTGACAGCAGAAGCGTAAGCATGAGCACAGGTGATGACGTCATCGATTCCATGATCGTTCCCGTATGGCTGCATCATCAGGACAATTCGGTTAATCGAATAATAGTATATGCACTTCTGGATCCTGCTAGCAATGGAACGTTTATCACCGAGCAGACACTCAGAGAGCTTGATATAGAGGGAGTTGAGACCCATCTGCACCTCAACACAATGCACGGTAACGAGTCAGTCACTACCACCAAGTTACATGGTTTAATAGTTGAACCCATCAACAATAGTGAACGGATTGAACTTCCAAAGACTTTCTCCAGGGAATCGATACCATCCAAGACAAGTGAAATTCCCACGCCCGAATCAGCGTCTAAATGGCGACACCTGAATAAGATTAAGAATCAGATATATCCCTACCAGCAAGGTGTCAAGGTCGGTCTTTTAATAGGTTTCAATTGCCCAAGAGCTATCAAACCGAGGGAGTTCATAGCTGGTGGAAACAATGACCCTTATGCAATCAAGGCTCTGCTCGGCTGGGGTATTATTGGTCCAGTAGGCGCCACCAGTGAAGATACCATTGGCACGTCATGTAACCGTATTGCTGTCAGAGAGATTACTACAGAAGAACCTGCGAACCACAGCTTCGTCGTTGAAACAAAGGTTAAGGAAGTAATCGAGCCGCAGACAGTCAAGAAGATGTTTGAACTTGATTTCTGTGAGTACAAGGATTCAGAAGGTCAAGGACTTACACAAGAAGACCGATTATTCCTGACTAAGTTGACTAATGGAATAAAGCACCGGTCGGACAATCACTATGAAATGCCGCTCCCATTTCGCGAAGACATTGTAGAACTACCAAACAACGTGAAGCAAGCTACTTATCGCCTTCATCAACTCAAGTCCAAGTTTGCAAGGGATGACAACATGGCCTGAATTAAAATAAGAGAGAGAGAGAGATAATCAATAATATTTTGATATAATTTTCAATGAGAGACTACTTTGGTCATTCAGCTATAATTAAATAAGTAAGCCAGGATACTCTTGGATGACACTGACATAGCCCCAAAATACTAGGATACAAATGCTGACGAACTGATCTAAAACTCCATACAAGTCAGAACACGAGTGCACTAGCGATTCATAATTTAATTAGCAAAACATAATTTTTTTAAATCAATAATAAAAATAGTTTTATCATCTTAGTTGTTTCAGGTTACCTGTTCTAAGCTGACCCTGTGTGTTTGGCACTTTGCGAACGCACAATCAGATCCGAAAGTTAGCACGCACAGTCAATCTGATCTAAAACTCCATGAGTCAGAACACGAGTAAACACGAGTGAACACGAGCGACTTCAAGCATAGTTAGTAGAGGGGACTGGTTAGGAAACTCGGCGAACTTCAAAGGGGCCAAACAATAGGGCCTTTCTGAGGTTGAACAGACCCATCACGTGACCCTCAACGTGCACAGTCAAAACAAGATGGCGGACGGTATGGTCGAACTTTTCGATTTCGGAGAAGATTTTGAGGCAATTTTAGATGAAGTATTCGAAGAAGAGTTTGGAGCAGCAGTTAGCAATGTAAGTATTATATATCTCTGAAAATGGTTGTTGTTTTGCTTTAGCGAACTCAAATCGAGCGAATAACCAACTTTTGGTTACAAGTGATACGCAGCGAACTAGCATTTCACAAACAACGAAATTCACGCTAAAACTAGAGCAAATCGCAGTCGAATCTTAGTCAGACATTCTCTTATAAGAAATAACAATATTTTACTTAGTTGGCTTGAGACAGTTGAAATGTTTTAATCCTTTATAACGCAGATAGAATTAGACTTAAAAGCGGTTGTTGATGCTCTTGAATATACGAGCCTCTCGCCCTGGTTTTCTTTACTCGTTATAATATTTCTTTTAAAGACTCTATGTCGACCGGCATGCAATGCGGGCGCTTTGGAGTTTCGTATCATACGAAAGTCGAGTTTTAGCGTGGAAAGCTGTAGTCGCTCAGTAATCTTCTTTGATCCTTGTAATCATTTCGATTTTTAGGAAAGAATTACTCTCAAAAGACGTATAAGTCAATCAGTTAACTTCACATTCAGTTATTTGGCAAGAATCATTCCGTTCTATACTCTTGTTAGACCTGTTATGAGTCATGAGTTTAAACTTAGAGACGTCCATCTTTTAGATGGCGTCCAAGGCCGAACCAAATCGGCAACTAGTTAGAGGAGGACGGCCCAAAAAACCAGTGACTTTGAAAGTGATATACTTAAGAGAATCGGTACAAGACCAGTGGAGGGATTGGAAAGCCTCGAAGGGTTATTCAAGACTCGCGGACAGTGAATTCGCTCAAGTTTTACTGCAGTAAGTAATACTTGAAATTCTTTGCGCTCTGTACTAGAGTTTGTAGTCTGTTCTCACTCTCTGTTCTACTCACGTAAATATGTTCTTATCTTTTTTTACGTATTGGTCTTGTCTTCAGTTCATGTCCAATCAGCACAACAGGATCTGGAGGTGATCAGCACGAGCAAAGTCTACCTCAAGAACTTTATACATGTCATGTCACTATCATTATGTAATTTCATGAGTGAGTACAGTTGCATGCAGGTTTCACAGTCGTATTGGTCTGATATACACGTAGGCTATACAATTTACCTTTAGTAAATTCTCCTTTTAAATTCTCCTTTTGAGAGGAGAAATATCTTGTTACAAAGAACTGTATAATTTTTTTCACTTCTCTAATCTCAGTGTGATTGTATATTAATTAGGCAATACCATGTATGTATATGGGAATGCTAATAAACTATTGTACTTGTACCTTTAGCATTCTTGAAGTTCTTCAGTATTTAGCTTCAAGTTTGGATAGGTTAATAAATCTTCTATAGGGTAGGGAATTTCATTTTTTCTTGAATGCATTCTCAAAATTACAAGAGTAACCTTGTAATACATTGTAGCTACATAGGCCCAAGGATCAGGGTTTCACACTAAAATCCTATTTCTCAAATCATAAGCCTTAGCTCTGTGGTGACAATTAGAATCACAACTTGAGAATTATTCCTCAAAAACACTTATTTTAAAGGTAGTGCCTCTGCCACAACAACATCCAAGACATCTGGCTCCAACTATTGCTTTACGAGAAAGCCCAGAATTGATTTATTTGATTACTTAATATTGCAGCAGATTTAGGGCTAAGAAATAATTAAATAAATATCCCTTACAGTGTCTGTGACCAGTAGTGGATATTTACAGTGTGACTACTTCTAACAGGACCACCCGACACTAACCAGCCAGTCACAGCACAAGTTTATAACAAATGATCCAGACTTTGGTAGTCCCCAAGCCAATAATATTTAAAGGCCTAGACATCAGTAGCTTCCAAGCCAATCAAATTTGACAATGTGGTGGCCCATGTTGAAGTTGTGACACTGTAACTTGCCATGTCACTTCACAGGGAGGTAAATATCCACCAATTGTCACTGGATCTGTGTTGAATAATGTTTTTAGTATATACCACACAAGTGTTGTAGTGAGTAGCTTAGCCAATTAGATTGCAGCATTGCTGATAGAGCACAATTGATTTCTAACAACTAATATATGTCAGGTAAATGAATATTGCACTATAGGCCCACAACAGAAACTCTATTGTTGTTGTTATTACTCTGTGTTTTTTTTGCAATAGTGCTAGCTGGGCACTTTCCACTATGCTCTCATATTGCCTAGTCATGTGTCTGGTCATCTTTGTCCAATGAGAGCAAAGGAATTGATATTTTATTTGAACAATAAAGATTCACCACTTTCTCAACCCAAAATTTTTCAATTCTTGGAGGGCACTTTGCATAAGCACAATAGCTTTCTTATCTTCCATGGGACAATATTTTTGGAAAAGATGAGTTGTTCCAGGAAAGATGAATAACTATTGTATTTATACAAAGTGTCCTCCAACAAATTGCACAATTTTGGGATAAGAAAGCAGTGAATACAGACTTTCTGTCTTGAGCCTATAATCTGATATTTTCCTTGGAAATTTGATGTTGTATAAACCTGATATAAACCCTCAACTTTGTTTCTCTGACTAATATTTGTGAGAGCCCACCTGACTCCACCCCCTATGCTATATCGAATGTGGGCTATAGAAAAGTGTTTGTAAGGGGTGGATCATTAGAAACCACTGACTGGACTGTGGTTAACAACTCCCCACTAAAAAAATTGTGCTAGGTAAAAAGTTAACCAAGAAATTCCTACAAGCAGATGATAATCGCAAAACAATTCATGCAAGCAATTAACTTGTTTAAAGAATATTCTGAAGATAAATTAGTTTGAAAATATAGATATTACACATTCCAACAAACCAGGGCATTCAATGGGTCCCACCTCACTTTAATAATCCATCCGTCCATCCCTGTTCATAGTTTGTGTGAACTCAGCTGTGCGGGGGGGGGGGGGGGGGGGGGGGGGGGGGCGACGGACGACGGGACGGACGACGGGACGGACGACGGGACGGACGACGGGGACTCTCCTGGGGGTGACTCCCTATATCTAGCTGATGGCGATGCTCATACCTTTTGGGGTAAAAATGCATATTTTGGGTGTTTGAAATTTGAAATGCCAACAGTACCTTTATGGTATTGGTTCCTTTGGAATTTTTCAACAAGCATCCCATCTAATCAGATCTCAAGGCTATATAGACATTGTCTGGGGAGGGATCTGTTGATGGATGTTTTTATGGCACAAGAAGGAATAACTGTTCCTTTCCCCAAATAGCCATGCTCCCACAAAACAAACTGTCTAGGCTGTCTTGCAGTAGCTGGCCATTGAAATGTCTAGAAGATCCACCCTAATTTCACCTACAGCGAATGGCAATTTCGAGAACATGTCTGTTTAGACATGTTAGGCTTCGTCCAGGGCGTATGAAGTGATGCATTCCCTTCGTCTGTAACATTAAATTTTATTCTCAGGAGCAAGGCACAACGTTCCTGGAATTCCGGGTTCTGGGCCTGGATTTGTGACTCGTGAAGATTGTAAAATATAAGCTCCCACAGCCATTGTTCGACAGTTTTTACCCCGGGGGGTACTGGACCCATGTTTGGGTATAGGGTTGAAACCCTGACCCTGTTTAGGACAGAAAAACTCTAAATACCTACCCTGTGTAGCACAACACCCTCTAGTTTAGGACCCTGTTTAGGACAAATGACAAAATACAGACACAATTGTGTTTTATTGGCAATTGCAATGATTGGGTGACAATGATCTTGTGGAGTCACTGATGACTTGTTAAAGACCGGTGAGATGAGGATAATCGTGCAATTAATACCCTGGTTAGGACAGGTAGGACAGACTCATGAAATTATATACCCTGTTCAGGACAGAGGCCAAAAGCCGTACCCTGTCCAGCGCACGTCCTGTTTAGGCCACATAAGGGAGTACCCCCCCCCCTGGAGTTTTACAAGAATTTCAACTCTGTCCGTCGTGCTAAATCGTTAAAGAAATACATGTTTTACACCTTTTTATTTTTGTCTTTAGTTTGGCTGTGATAAAAATATTTAGTCGGGTGTTTTGTTGATTGCACAAACTTTTGACTTTCTTTTCAGCTGTTCATACCTTCAGTTGCACATGGCTTTCTCGATGTACCACACTTATACCGATTCGCCATACGTTCTAAGTCAGCCGTGCTACAAGGGCAGCCACGTGTTTGGCCATCTTTCCTTTTTTTTTATATATAGAAATAATACAAGTATAAGTTGAACTGCAAATATCGGCTCTGTCTTCGTGTAGAACTTCGGCTTCGCCGGCAACCTTCAGTAAAATTGAATTGAAAGAAACACAGATAAATACCGATCGTATTGTCTATTGACTTGTTGCGTTTCATAGAAACTTAAAACTCACCATAAACATTAATCCTCTGCAATTCGCCTTCCGATGTCTTGTGAGATCAAGATGGCCGTCACGAAGGCAAGCGAGGAACGCCAGGTCGAATTCTTGAATCAAAACAAAAACAACGCCCGCAATGGATGCCGGTCGACATAGAGTCTTTAAGGTTCAATTGCAATTGATAGCATGCAGTGAATGTGGAAAAAAGTACAAGACCAGAGGGGGATATGAAAGGCACACAGCAGCAAAGCACAGTCAGCAACTAAATGACGAAACTAGAGAGGCGTTCACGCCGATTATCCTTGAACAGATTGTCATGAATGTACTAAGCACTTTGCAAGCCAACAAGATTTTCTCAGCAAGCATGAGAAAAGAGTTTTGCAGCTACACATTTGAACGACTTCAAGAAGATACAGTAGAATTTTGCGAACTGAGAACCCTTTATGAAGCATTCATGAAGCATCGAAATGTTGAAAACTTCTATGGATCATATTATACGACAGTCCCTCTGAATGCCACAAGATACTTCAAAGGGCTCACAAGAAATGCTGCAACTTTGCTGTCTACAAAAGTAGCTGATGGCTTGATTGGTCACGGAAAAAAGGAAGCATCAGTTAAGACTGGCACAGAATATCAACCTGTGTCATTATCAGAGAAGGCTGGCCTTCAGTATGTTGGTGGATATGTGCTTCACAAGCTGCATAAGAAACACAGCATGCCAAGCACACAAGAAAGCCAACAAGCCATGGCCATCCTCAAGGCTGGGAAATGTGAAACAGAAACAGAATCTCAAAAACTGGTTTCAAGCCTAAACCGTGGAGGACTATGGTCTATTACAAATACAGCACAGAATATTTTCCTAAAGACTGAACATTATTTTAGGCAGTCAACATCAACATCTGGATTGCGAAAAGTTGACATTGTTTACATTGCAGAAAAGTCAATGCACGATTGAAATATCATCTCAAACTTTAACTTATTATTATCAGATGCTGAATTGAACACAGAAAGTCATGTTCACGAGGATGTTCTGCATATCACTGTGGCCTTATATGTTAGGATGCGCTCTTTCTCATTTGCTAGGGATATTGTTCAACGCCACAAAGTCCAAGAAAAGCAGGTCAAATCCAAAGCTCTTCGAAAAGAAATCAGCAGAAGTTGTGATACAAAGGAACAACAACGCCTTCAAGTGAAAATATTATTTTAATGTTAAACAACTGTATTGCTCTAGTTTTCTTGTTTCAATCCAACTTTGCTCAATCTTGAGTATGTTGGGTATACATAGTTATGAAGTTGATATTGTGCAAAACACAAACCTTAATTGGCCTTATTGAACTGCAATGCAGTATCACTGAAATAAGAATTGACACAACCCTTTTCAGGCTGGAAAACTCACAGGTTTGCAGTTTTGCACTCTTGTGTGAAATTCTACTAGTGTATTACATGCAACCGAGATGATTGACAAGAATTGCAACCCCCCTTGCAAGCTGAACAATAACATTTGTATTATACTTTTGTAGATAATGCTGAATGGAATCAATTTGACTCTCATTTGTAATGATAATTATATATCAAACATAAATGCTAATTCTTGTTTATATATTGAATGAGAAATATATTTTGTCAATAGTGAACTTTTTGAAAACCTTAAATTGCTTGTGTGCTTGTATTATAAACTTTAAACATCTGCTAGATTCTAAAAGGAGATGGCTGCTACCTTACTGAAAAGCATGTGGCTTTCTGATCTCTTTACCAATTATTTGACATTATGGTCCTGATATCAGATCTTGTATGAGTGTGAAAAAGTAACCAGAATCAAATTGTATGTTGTCCTTGCTCATTGGCACAGTACAGTCATTACAGGGTGAGGTCTGTGCTATATTTTCAAACTCATACAGTACCTATTTTTACTCATTTGGATAAGTGCAATGAAAGCCTAATTGATTAACACACTCCAGTCTCCCCCCCCCCCCCCCCCCCCTTATCCTCCAAGAATCTGTCTGACATAATTTATCTAGTCTAGCTTATACATATCTGATCTAGTTAAGCTTGAGTTTCTTTCGGCATGATACTTTGTCATCAGTAACCTGCTCCCATGCTCTCTGTCTGTCCTTTCTACCTTTTGTGTTCCCACTCTGACATGAAATATATCTCTGAATTCTGATAGTGTTGCTGTTGTACCCGAATTTGTGGATATCAGGGTTGTCGCTTCGTCTCCCTAGCTGATGCTGTTTTCCAAAGAACTCTTCCACTGGGTCTTGGCAGAAACGTTCAGTCAATACAAAGTCCATGCCCTCTTGTAGTAGAAACTTGGTGGCCTCAATGGCTGAGAGTGCAGAGATCTTGAAACCCTCATACGTCTGCCATGACAGAAACATGCGGGCCCTTGCGTTCTTATTGAAGTTGCCAGGTCTGTTGTCAGCACTCTCCTTCCATAGTCTCAGATACTCTATAAGATATGCAGCTCAAAGTTTGAATGTGTGGACATCCTTAGCTACAGTTGAATAGTGGGATACACTGTACTTTGTGTAGTCAGTGCTTCATGTATCCTTTACATTGATGCATGAGAGATGAATAGATTGGGTATACAAAAATGGATTCATGGAAAATGAACTTGAACATTTCTACGCTGAAAAGTGAAAGCAGACGTACCTTAAATCATGTGGAGATGTGTAGGGAGCAACAAAGGGCTTGCGCTTTCTAACATGCTCTGTAGTACTTCGAACATTTAGACAGTCAAAGAAACTATCCACCATTTCACAGTAGCTTCAACCTCTGGGGAACCAAATGCCTTCAGCACTGATGCTACGGATGCGCTGAGGACTTGGGCAGCAAGATTGACGCGCATAACCGAATATGCAGTGAGGTTAACATGCTCGTATGTCAGTCTTGGTAGTAGCTTCAGTCCTCTATCAAGATCCTGATAGAACATCTCTGTAATATGCTGCCACAGCACATACTTCCCACCATTCCACATGTACCTTGTACAGCTGCCAGAACCAGAGCTTCTCAGACATTGTAGTCTTGACAAGGTGTGGTGCATCCGAAAAGAAATATACGAATCGATGAGGTGCATATAGGTTGACTGTACGATAGCATAAATCACCATCCGCATCACCATCAAGCTCCTTGTGCAGACGATAAAACCTCCTGTTTGGAGAAGCACCATCTGACGTTGCTGCAATAACCCATAGGTTGCATGTGGTTTCCTGAATACACATTGCCTCCCAGAACAGCGGCATCAGTTGGGCAGCCGTAACGCCAGTAGTCGCAAAGTGGGCCAACGCAAACTTTAATTCAGTGCACACTCCACGTACAAGGAATGAAAGTGCATGACTGGCAATAGTGTCATCTTTCTCAAAAACACCATAGCTCAAGTCTGGATCTCAAAGATCAGTGAAACCAATCAGTTCTCCTGTTTGTTAGCCATCACTTTCATCTCGTCAAACAACAGAATCACATATCGCTGGACATCGAAGTAGCTATCAGTCTCTGCCTTGAGGACCTCTACCACTTCTGCCTGAAAGCCGGCCATTGTCTTAATGGCACTGCGGTAATCTCTCAGCCTCCTTTGGCTAGGAAGTACCAACACTCCACTGTTTCTCAATTCCTCGTAGCACGAAGGAGACTTGGATGCCAGAGATAAACAAAATCTTATTATCATGGGGTGATAGCGCACTCCTGTGTTGCTTTTTGAAAACAATGTTTTCTGCTCCTGCCAGAATAGGTTCATAAATGGAGTCATTTTAGCTCCAGCTGAACCAAGAATACTTGCAAAGTCATCACTAAGTTCATGATCAATTTCAATGTTTGACTTCAGTAACTCTTCACGCATCTCACTCAATAGTTGTTCCAGCTGGGCACACTTAAGCCTTTGCCCCTGCAAGGTCAACTTTAAACGTTCAGGATCTGTCTTTGAGACAGGCGCGTTCACATGTGCAGGCTTTACGGATCTGCTTTCCATTCCTTTTCTTGCATTTTCTGCAGAGACAATATAATTCTTGTACATACATGTAGTACATACACAATCTTCTTGGCTGATCAGAAAGCAACCCCTTGCCCGCCAGTAGCCCTTGTGTGGGAACTGCTGCTGCTCTGCTTCATCCTCGGCCATAGAGTCATTACTAATGGGAACCACATGATGAAACGATTTACTTGTAAGTTCCATGGTCTGCACACCATCACACAGCCTTCTATTTCCTTGACCAAATTAGCAAGAGTAACATTTAGCATTGAGCGGTGGTACTGAAGATAGAGGGGGTGATCATCCACGAGATAAGAGCCAAATACTTTCACTGTGAAGCCAAGACTGTCATCAATAATAATTTCTAGCTCAGGAAGAAGATACATGTAAGGCTCCAACATTTTCTGGAAAATCACACGGTCAGTCTTAAACTTTGAGCTCCAGTCACAAAGAGTGTTGAGGTTTTTCACCCGCTCGCACAATTCGGCAAATGTTATGTAGCAGCTGCTGGTGGACGAGTTATTGACCTCTCTGACCACGGATCGTTCTGGTCGTGGTGTTTTCACGTTGCTAGGATCATGGCTTTTCTTCGGCATGTTGATCGTCGGTAAAGCTCCAAATCTCGGTTTTGTCTTTTGTCATTTTCGCAGAGTGAACTGAAATAGAAAGATAGGTATTATATTCTGCGATATAAACAACAAAAATGAACGACAGGGTGATCAGAACAGTCTACTTTCATAACGGAGACTAGAAGCGTGTGTTCTGTTTAGAAGCTATAATGTGAGAATTTCGTTTGAATACATATCCCTACATTTTGAAAGCACATAAAGCTTTACTTACATATTTCAATATCCTCATGTTTGAAATGTTTCTGGCAGGTAAATATCTTGTTGTTCTTTATCTGCCTTCTGAAATCCGGAGTCATTTCTCTTGTTTTCGTGATCTCTCCAAGCCATTCGCTTCGCCATTTCGCTTGCGCTTCGTTCTTCGCTGGAGGCAACTTCCAAATGCCGATTCCCTTGGTTCTCCTACAAGAACCACATCCAAAGACGGCGCAGTTGTCGCCTAGCATCGTCTTTCACAAATTTGTTTATAAATAAATCGCTAGTGTCGCTTAGATTTGCTGTATATAGAGAATAATGGTCGCACAGGTCGTAGAAACTACTCGCTGGACGCCATCTTGGATTTTGTGTGTGCACCTTGAGCGTCACGTGACTAGCCAAAAACCATAACAAAGAGTTCGCTCTTTGAAGTTCGTCGAGTTTCCTAACCAGTCTCCTCTACTAACTGTTTCATTAAATATTTGGGTTGTTTGCGCTTCCACGTTTTATTTTCACTAGCCGCTTTCAATGTTTGCTATATTTTTCAGTTTCATCGGCCGATCAGTTATGGGTCATAGACGGAAACAGCTATATCATTATTTTGAATGATCAAATTGACTATAACGTTAAGTTACGGTAGAACAGAAGTATTTATTTGAAACTCTACTCGAACTCAAAACCTAGGTTACTAATATACAGAAATTTCGCTTGCAATTTGAGAAGCTTAATATTTGCGCTATAGTTTTAGTTATCCCCGCAAATTGTTTATGACTATTTCATCTCCGAAATGCCGTGTGTCGCATATGTATACCGCTAGTCGATTTTACGTAATCAGAGAGTTTTCTAACAGCACTTTAGCTTTCGGCCCCGTTTTCTCTGTTACGATTGACTAATTATCTTTTGAATCTGGCGCTGGCGGCTTAGAAAAAGTCCCGGATGTGTTGCCCCATTCTGCCCGATGGACTTGCGCTGTGGTTGTTCGAGTTATGCTGTGGTTGTTCGACTTACGCTGCGGTTGTTCGACTTACGCTGCGGTTGTTCGACTTACGCTGTGCCGGCCCTTCAGTGTGCCTGTGCTGTTTAAGGACCGAATTTTGACCCTGATTCCGCTTTATAAGATGGGCTCTTGTTTGTAAAATTGCATTAGCTGACTGTCAATCAAATGTTTGGCTACGTGTATGGAAAATATTATCTTATGAAACAGAAAGAGCACACTAAACTTAGAGATCTTGTACAATTTGAGTGTTACTTACCAACTACTTTCATTCCAAGTTTTGTCATCTCCACTTTGAGATTCTTGCTCAGATCTCTGATGTATTGGTCCCGAATAGAATGGTAAGGGACACATTGCACTGGAAGTGCATTAAGGCTTCTCATTACGTTGCTCTTCAGAGACCATGATCACAAGGACATGAATTGCAGCTGGCTGTCATTTCGTGACACACAGGTCACGGAAGTAATGTTTCAGTTTCCTGTGACATACTTTACACCATCTCTAACTCATACTTTACACTTTACACCATCTCTAACTCGTGGGCTAGTTGGGTCTCGGTAAGGCAAAAGGTTGTCCAGTCTTGAACTGCTGCAAAATAGATTTGAAGTCCACTGTTTCCCAGCAAAGGTACATCAACATGGATTGGGATGTGTTTGGTGTAATTAAACTTTGCCTGGTACACTTCATCTGACTTTACCAGGCCATCTGCAAGGAAAGTGATATCATTGCCCAAGGAATATGCTGCTGAGCGAATGCACTGCTCAAAAACGTCACGGGTTTTCCCCATGCTGACCATATCCAAAGAAGCCACTCGTTCCAGGAACTCTTGTCGTACCAGTTCTAGTTGACCATCACCAAGGTTACTATCACCATTCCACTCTCCCTGAGTGGACTGATATAGGACAGCTTTGACATCACAAGCATCTGCCTTGAGCCAGGAGCGCCTCTGAGATTTTTTAGTGCAACCCACTGCAAAAAAATGTAATGAAATGTAATGAAATGTAATGAAATGTAATGAAATGTAATGAAATGTAATGAAATGTAATGAAATGAAATGTAATGAAATGTAATGAAATGTAATGAAATGTAATGAAATGAAATGTAATGAAATGTAATGAAATGTAATGAAATGTAATGAAATGTAATGAAATGTAATGAAATGTAATGAAATGTAATGAAATGTAATGAAATGTAATGAAATGTAATGAAATGTAATGAAATGTAATGAAATGTAATGAAATGTAATGAAATGTAATGAAATGTAATGAAATGTAATGAAATGTAATGAAATGAAATGTAATGAAATGTAATGAAATGTAATGAAATGTAATGAAATGTAATGAAATGTAATGAAATGTAATGAAATGTAATGAAATGTAATGAAATGTAATGAAATGTAATGAAATGTAATGAAATGTAATGAAATGTAATGAAATGTAATGAAATGTAATGAAATGTAATGAAATGTAATGAAATGTAATGAAATGTAATGAAATGTAATGAAATGTAATGAAATGTAATGAAATGTAATGAAATGTAATGAAATGAAATGAAATGAAATGAAATGAAATGAAATGAAATGAAATGTAATGAAATGTAATGAAATGTAATGAAATGTAATGAAATGTAATGAAATGTAATGAAATGTAATGAAATGTAATGAAATGTAATGAAATGTAATGAAATGTAATGAAATGTAATGAAATGTAATGAAATGTAATGAAATGTAATGAAATGTAATGAAATGTAATGAAATGTAATGAAATGTAATGAAATGTAATGAAATGTAATGAAATGTAATGAAATGTAATGAAATGTAATGAAATGTAATGAAATGTAATGAAATGTAATGAAATGTAATGAAATGTAATGAAATGTAATGAAATGTAATGAAATGTAATGAAATGTAATGAAATGTAATGAAATGTAATGAAATGTAATGAAATGTAATGAAATGTAATGAAATGTAATGAAATGTAATGAAATGTAATGAAATGTAATGAAATGTAATGAAATGTAATGAAATGTAATGAAATGTAATGAAATGTAATGAAATGTAATGAAATGTAATGAAATGTAATGAAATGTAATGAAATGTAATGAAATGTAATGAAATGTAATGAAATGTAATGAAATGTAATGAAATGTAATGAAATGTAATGAAATGTAATGAAATGTAATGAAATGTAATGAAATGTAATGAAATGTAATGAAATGTAATGAAATGTAATGAAATGTAATGAAATGTAATGAAATGTAATGAAATGTAATGAAATGTAATGAAATGTAATGAAATGTAATGAAATGTAATGAAATGTAATGAAATGTAATGAAATGTAATGAAATGTAATGAAATGTAATGAAATGTAATGAAATGTAATGAAATGTAATGAAATGTAATGAAATGTAATGAAATGTAATGAAATGTAATGAAATGTAATGAAATGTAATGAAATGTAATGAAATGTAATGAAATGTAATGAAATGTAATGAAATGTAATGAAATGTAATGAAATGTAATGAAATGTAATGAAATGTAATGAAATGTAATGAAATGTAATGAAATGTAATGAAATGTAATGAAATGTAATGAAATGTAATGAAATGTAATGAAATGTAATGAAATGTAATGAAATGTAATGAAATGTAATGAAATGTAATGAAATGTAATGAAATGTAATGAAATGTAATGAAATGTAATGAAATGTAATGAAATGTAATGAAATGTAATGAAATGTAATGAAATGTAATGAAATGTAATGAAATGTAATGAAATGTACATTCTTAAATCATAAAGAGGTTAGAACTGTGAACTAAAAAGACAAACGCATCCCTTCACTTTATAAATTGCAGTGTTGTATCCACAGTGGGGCTGCACTGGCTCGAAGTGTGAGACGAAAATATTTTGTTGATAATATTTGAAACAACACAATTGTGATGTACATGTAAAGTACTCTGCCAACAAAATAATGTTTGGCTGTAGTCACTGAGTCCTTATCAAGAACCCAATTTTGTTTTTGAAAATTCGAACTGGGCATTGTGATTGCATACATGCAAAGGAGTGTGGTACTCTCATCAATGTGAAGTATACTCATAAGATTTCATATGTTGACTAACTTTTTGTTTGTATTGCCCATACATGTACAATTTATATTCTTACCTGTAATCCAGGTTCACTGGTGAAATTTGATGCAGCTGTCTCCTTTTGCACTGTTCGGCTACTAGTTGCTGCAACATTGACTTTGGCCTATAAGCATTTAGAAAATTATATTGCCATACATGTATACATGCACATAAGCATTAAGAAAGCAGTAAATGGTAAGAATTCTCCCCAACATACATTATTATTTTTATATTTTATATACCAGTAGCCACGTTTTAATGAGTCTGTAGCAATTTCAGTGAAGAAATATACATTTAGTACAGCTAAGTCACTCAATTGTGTTTTGTAATGATCCCTTCATAGTACGACACCCAGGGAAGTTTAGAAAAAGAGGGTTTGAGGTGGGAGGGAGAGTTGTGTGTGGGTCTAATGGAGAAAGAAGTAAACATATACAGTTAGGGGATCCTTCTGCTGGCCCTTTGGAACACCACTCCACATAGGTCCACGGAATAGCCGACCAATCCTGGTTGGCAACTCAGCACATAAAGTTGCATACCAGACCTGGAGGTCATGTGGGATAGTAATCTAAAAAAAAATTAAATATTAGAAAGAAATTTATTTAAACAAATATCTATTAATTATATTCTTCAATGGATTTAGCAAAGATTTAACGATATTTGTGTTGCTTTTTGAATGGTACAAGTCAAATCGAAGTGTTAAGGTATCTGCACTGGCAAATTTTGAAAAAATAAAAAACCTTTGCCTTCACTGTATGTAAAGCTTGTGTACTGTAATTTATGACGGCACCGCTTTTTTCCCTGTTCTCTCATTTTTTGTTACATAAAGTAAATATTGAAATTGGCCATTTTACCGGAAGTAGCTGTGCTTTATTTCTTCTTGTTGAGTGATGGACTGGGCCGGTTGCTACGTTAAGATGCGAGGGTGCGATAAATTTGTACAGCGGAGCTATTTCGTGGCGCTGTTTCCCAAAGGTGTAATGGCGGCAAGTAATGTTGAGCGGGAGGCGGCGTTTTTGACTTTCTCGGTGGAATTTTCAAGGAATGGGTTATTTTTGATAAGAAACACCAATTTTTATTTCACTGCAGCTTCGGGAATCCGAAAGGGCTTGTGAATCTTCTGCGTGGGTTGTGAATAACGTGAGAGAGGTGGAAACGTGCGACGAGTTGCGCAAACGAATATCAAAGTAAATACATGTTTATATATAAAACAAATATAAATATGTAAGGGTTAGAGACTGCTTGTGAGTTCTTTATCGACAAATACAGGCACGCGCTGACCTTTTAATATTCAAACTGAGTGCACTGTCAGCCGTGAATTTCAATTGAAATCAGTTGTCAATAACAATTTCATAAAGAAGTCAAATATTTCGCATGAATTAAATAATTTTACGGTAAATATCTCCACAAAGAAAAGTCATTTCAATAGACAATGAATAAAAACAGAAGTAGATAACTTTGCAAAGAATAATTTACTTTGGCGTTCGGCCAGTTTAGTTGACGCCTTGCGAGTACATGTTTGTACATTTAACTCGAAAACGTTTCTCTTGGAGCCATGTATTAAAATATCGAGTATTTAGCCGGCTTAACTCCTAGATAGTCTACTTTCTTTAATAGTTTCTTTCATTCGAAAATAACTAACCTGCAGATTCCAGTGAATTGAAATCTTGAAACCGGCCTTCATGTGCTCGGCTCTGATGCAAACATTTTCCAAATAAAAATATCCTAGGTTTTCGAACCTTCCACTGAATTGTCGCTTCATTGTCTCCTCTTATTGACAGAGTAAGGTCTCGCCCGAAATAAAATCCATTTCTTCAGTTTGGACTGCTAGAGTGTTGTAGAAACTTTTGTTTACTCAGACACATGTTGACTTGTTAGTTGTTGTACTTCCAGCGCTTGCATATCAGCCATTTCTAACGAACGATTATGCAAATGTTTGCCTGAAAACATAATGTGAGGCGAATAGTATGATTGTACATTTAACTCGAAAACGTTTCTCTTGGAGCCATGTATTCAAATATCAATTATTTAGCTGGCTTAACTCCTAGATAGTCTGCTTTCTTTAATAGTTTCTTTCATTCGAAAATAACTAACCTGCAGATTCCAGTGGGGCAGTGAATTGAAATCTTGACTCGAAACCGGCCTCCGGCCATGTGCTCGGCTCCGATGCAAACATTTTCCAAATCAAATATCCTGGGTTTTCGAACCATCCACTGAATTCTCGCTTAATTTTCTCCTCTTATTGACAGAGTAAGGTCTCGGAAATACAATCCATTTCTTAAATAAGACTACTAGAGTGTTGTAGAAACCTTTGTTCACTCGGACACATGTTGACTTGTAAAGTTGTACTTCCAGCACTCGCAAATCAGCCATTTCCAACGAGCGATTATGCAAATGTTCGCCTCAAAATATATATCTTCTGTCACACAGGCAACAGAGTTCAACCCTGCCGTTACCTTTCTAGTAATTGTCTGCATTTTCACTGTTTAATATGCGATGAGGTTTTCCAAGCCGTCCAAACACGTAACTAAGCGAAGGACTAGGTCTCCCTTTCCCTAGGTAAGAGAGGGTCTGGGTCGAGTGCTGTGGTCACCAATAATGCACGCTCATTAGCCAATCACATGCTTGGATTTTGTACAATGCACGAAATTTGAACATTAATGAATAATAATAAATGAGTCAAGGCCAAACTTGACCATATGCATACCAATAATTGTGAGTACTATTATGTGTCTATTCTGCTATAAAACAGAAGGGATGGACCATTATATTTTGGGTATTTTCCCAATGCCCTCCACAAAAAAATACAAATATGGTAATAACCATTCAAAATGTGAAGTATCTCTAAAAACATTCATGCAGGGTCCAGCAGCAAAAACATGAGAACTAGAGCTATTTCCTCAAGTTTATTGTAGCCTGAGCTAGTTCTTTGAAAAGGAGAAGTACATTTTAGAGTTCTATGTGTTTAGCTTACGAGTGCTTTGTTGCTCGAAACCTGTTGCTCAAGTGCCAAATTCACATGCGTAACCAAAAAACTGTCAAAGAATTGATCGTCAAATTTCTTGAAACTGCTATGATATCAAGATGAATAGTCTTTACCAACTTCTTAGATTTTGACCGTTTCTATATACCATATTAGAAACAAAGTTGTATTAGTCTAAAAAGAAAAGCAACGCTTGTGTTGAAAACAAAATCAAAAATGACCATCGAACATCACTGAAAGTGAGTATAAATCTTACAGTATTTCAAGGAACCATTTCAGTTATTGTAAAAAGATCTGTATCATAATCAACATTATGAATTACTCACCATTGCAGTCAGGTGTACAACACTTTGATGTCCTGTTTATTTGATCAACCATATCCATGATTTGAGAGGATTCGCACACGAAGAAACGGCGCTCAACATCAGTCACGTTCTCAACCTTACACCTCTTTTCTTCAATTTCTGAATCGCTATCAGCCAGGCTACCAGAAACATCTAGGTCAACATCATACTCGTCATCTGAGGAGTCTTGACTGCCAGCTGAGGACTCAGATGACTTTTGTGGCTGGTCAAAATCCGCATCGTTCAGTTTTTCTTCTTCTGTTTTTCCAGGCGACACAAATTGCAGCTCCTTGTTAGTGGGATATTCCCTAACTTCGGTCCTCCATTTCGCAGGCAAAACAATATCTTGTCTGGATCCAATCCCTGGACACCTTTCTTTGACTTTTCCGTTTGAATTAGCCTTTTTTTAGCTTTAGATAGACGCTTTCGCTTCCACTTTGGCGGCGCCATTACATTACTGAAATCGGAGCTGAATCCAGCATGGGTGGAAGTGGAAAGTACCTCACGCCTTCTATGACATCATGTCTTGACAATGGATAAACAAACGTAAACAAATCCAACCTATATATGGGGGGAGGGGTGCTAAACAATACTTTTAGAGGCCCCGGTACATCTATCCAGTGTAATTTAATCCAAGATGGCCGACACGGAGAAGAAACTGCAGATTCTGCAGGAAAATGTGGCATGAAGAGCTCAAATTAATTTTTGACATTTGGTCCCAGTCCCTTCCACAGCTTCGAAATGGCTAATACAGTTAATTATCTAAAAAATATTGTCCAAAACATATATATATATATTGTTCAGCCCAGGCCTGGTCTCATAATTAGAATTGCACTGGTACCCAGTAAATGATGAATTGTGCAGTTCGTTGTATGTGAAAATCAGAGGCCATCTTTTCAACTGCTTCTTTAACATCTGGGATTTCTGCAAGAATTCTTTCCAATTTTCCCTGAAATATTTTAAACATCAGGTATTGAGTACATATGAAATTTATTAGACAGTTTGGATATAAGCTTGAAACTCCCTTTTGGGTGTCCAATAAGCAAATCCAGATCTTCCTGTGATCCACTTGCTCATTCCTCAGACTCAGTAGCTGTACTTTTTGCATCCTATAAAAGTTAAATATTATATCTAGAAAACTAATTAAACCCTATTACCAGGGAACTGAATTTTTTAAACAAAATTTATTGTTTGTTCAGGCATTTCAGGGTCGGCTAGATAGCCTAAAGACATTCATTTCTCCCTTAAGGGGGTGGTCGTTTATTATCAGTGAGGGGGGCCGGGGGCCAAATTGCTGGGGGTCATTTTTGAAATTCACCCTCTTTTTTTTTGGGGGGGGGGGGGACTTTTTGAAAATATTGAAGTTATACTGGGGATCATTTTAAATTTATTTCCTACTGGAGTAACCGAAAAACCCTAATTTCATCTCGGGGCCTGTAATGAGGGGTAGGGGTCATTTTCATACGCTGCACATTGGCGTGGGGCCGGTCAAATTCACAAGTGTTGGTTTGCATGGGGGGTGAGACCCAAAACGTTTGCAACCGAGCCAAAACTGCCGGCCCCCTTCACAGATAATAAACGACCAACCCCTAACTATTAAATTGCCAGGCAAAATATTTATATTTGACGCAACATACTGGTCATGCATGGGGCAGCAATCCCCTTTTTTTGCACACATGTGACCATTTGCACACATGTGACCATATCCTGCCCATTCGGTGGTACTATCCTTTTTTCCATTTTCTGCCATCTTTAAGAGCCAAGAATCTCGCAAGTTTGGTAGCAACATAAACCATTGGCAATTTATTGACTTTCTGGCATGGAATACCATACCAATGTTGAGGCCCGATCTTCCTCTGTTTGTTCACTGTTTGTTCACTGTCGCATTCTCTAGCTGGGGAATTGTCGTCAGATTACATGTCACTTTCAATCTATAATAAAAAGAACATAAAATAGTTCAATATAAATGAAATACGGTTGGATCAACCCATACTTGATAGGAAAATTTCTATTGCGGGTTACATATTAGAAAGAAAGGACCGAAACAGACATCAGAATTTAATATTGACCAACTCGAATGGCTTTGTATCAAAGTAATAAAACCAATGACCAAGCATTTTATTATTGGTACTTGGTATAGGCCTCATGCCTCTACGTGTGATATCATGAGAATATTTGCATCTCTTATCGAAAGACTTGAGCCACTAGGTCTCGAAATTAACATCATAGGAGATCTGAAGTGTAAAATGTCTCACACTAAACAACTACTACACATGTGTAACCTTTACCAATATCACCAGGTTATCAATAACCCTACTCGTATAACTAGAATCACTGCCACCACTATTGACTTATTTATAACAAATAATCCTAGCAGCTATGCCCAGTCTGGAGTCTGTCACATTGGTATAAGCGACCATTCTCTTATTTATGCAATTCGAAAATTATACATCCCTAAAAGAAGCTCTAAAATTATAACAAGCAAGCAGTTCAGAAATTTTGATGCAAATGCTTTTCGATATGATCTTAACCTAGCTCCATGGCACATTATTGTACATGTAAATGAAGAACATCCAAACTTATTCTTTCACCGAGAGTTTTGAATTGAGCGCCGATTGTTTAACTTAGCGTTCTTACAGAAACTGATTCTTTCACCAAGAGTTTCGAATTGAGCGCCGAATGTTTAACTTAGCGTTCTGTTGGCGTTCTTACCGAAACTGATTTTTTTCACCAAGAGTTTTGAATTGAGCGCCGATAGTTTAACTTAGCATTCTGTTAGCGTTCTTACCAACACTGATTCTTTCACCAAGAGTTTTGAATTGAGCGCCCATTGTTTAACTTAGCGTTCTGTTAGCGTTCTCTTTCACCAAGAGTTGAATTGAGCGCCGATTGTTTAACTTAGCGTTCTGTTAGCGTTCTTACCGAAACTGATTCTTTCACCAAGAGTTTTGAATTGAGCGCCGATTGTTTAACTTAGCGTTCTGTTAGCGTTCATCCCGAAACTGATTCTTAGACCAAGAGTTTTGAATTGAGCGCCGATAGTTTAACTAAGCGTTCTGTTAGCGTTCTTACCGAAACTGATTCTGACACCAAGAGTTTTGAATTGAGCGCCGATTGTTTAACTTAGCGTTCTGTTAGCGTTCTTACCGAAACTTATTCTTACACCAAGAGTTTTGAATTGAGCGCCGATTGTTTAACTTAGCGTTCTGTTAGCGTTCTTCCCGAAACTGATTCTTACACCAGGAGTTTTGAATTGAGCGTCGATTGTTTAACTTAGCGTTCTGTTAGCGTTCTTACCGAAACTGATTCTTTCACCAAGAGTTTTGAATTGAGCGCCGATTGTTTAACTTAGCGTTCTGTTAGCGTTCTTACCGAAACTGATTCTTTCACCAAGAGTTTTGAATTGAGCGCCGATTGTTTAACTTAGCGTTCTGTTAGCGTTCTTCCCGAAACTGATTCTTACACCAAGAGTTTTGAATTGAGCGCCGATTGTTTAACTTAGCGTTCTGTTAGCGTTCTCTTTCACCAAGAGTTTTGAATTGAGCGCCGATTGTTTAACTTTATTTAAATAGCGTTCTGTTAGCGTTCTTACCGAAACTGATTCTTACACCAAGAGTTTTGAATCGAGCGCCGATTGTTTAACTTAGCGTTCTGTTAGCGTTCTTACCGAAACTGATTCTTTCACCAAGAGTTTTGAATTGAGCGCCGATTGTTTAACTTAGCGTTCTGTTAGCGTTCTTCCCGAAACTGATTCTTACACCAAGAGTTTTGAATTGAGCGCCGATTGTTTAACTTAGCGTTCTGTTAGCGTTCTTACCGAAACTTATTCTTACACCAAGAGTTTTGAATTGAGCGCCGATTGTTTAACTTAGCGTTCTGTTAGCGTTGTTACCGAAACTTATTCTTACACCAAGAGTTTTGAATTGAGCGCCGATTGTTTAACTTAGCGTTCTGTTAGCGTTCTCTTTCACCAATTGTTTTGAATTGAGCGCCGATAGTTTAACTAAGCGTTCTGTTAGCGTTCTTCTCGAAACTTATTCTTTCACCAAGAGTTTTGAATTGAGCGCCGATTGTTTAACTTAGCGTTCTGATAGCGTTCTTTACCGAAACTGATTCTGACACCAAGAGTTTTGAATTGAGCGCCGATTGTTTAACTTAGCGTTCTGTTAGCGTTCTCTTTCACCAAGAGTTTTGAATTTAGCGCCGATTGTTTAACTTAGCGTTCTGTTAGCGTTCTTCCCGAAACTGATTCTTTCACCAATAGTTTTGAATTGAGCGCCGATTGTTTAACTTAGCGTTCTTACCGGAGTAGACGGTAAATATTTTTTTTAATTGAACTAGAAGCTCTTGGCAGAGTCAGTTCTGTGAAACAAAATCATAACATAAAACCGCGAGGGTTATCAAAGCTGCTATGCCCCTTTCAAACGATTACATTCAAATCGTATCACAAACAAGTTTGAACACAGATTCCACATGCTTTAACATTGAAAGTTCAGATCAAAATGAAACTCACAGTCGATAAGCTTTTATGTGGATTAAGTAATGATACTTAGAGTTGGTTCTAATTACACTCGTTCTCATTAACACGTGCAGGTTCGAAACGAAACTCCTGACTTCGAAGTCGTTTCTGGTGGATGTCAATCAAACGGTTTCCATGGAGTTTGAAGTGAACCGTTGTGTGAGTAAATTCGGGAAACTAGCATTTTATAAACATGGCAAAGTCTCCCAAAGTCGCTTAGATGGAGAGTAATCATGCTTAGAGCCAAGGGTTTGCAAAATAGGGAAATCACATAAACTTTGTGTGAGCGAGCGGTTTGTGTATAAGATCAAAATAGGGAAATCGCATAAACTTTATGTGTGAGCGAGTGGTTTGTGTATAAGATCAAAATAGGGAAATCACATAAACTTTGTGTGAGCGAGCGGTTTGTGTATAAGATCAAAATAGGGAAATCACATAAACTTTATGTGTGAGCGAGCGGTTTGTGTATAAGATCAAAATAGGGAAATCGCATAAACTTTGTGTGTGAGCGAGCGGTTTGTGTATAAGATCAAAATAGGGAAATCGCATAAACTTTGTGTGTGAGCGAGCGGTTTGTGTATAAGATCAAAATAGGGAAATCGCATAAACTTTATGTGTGAGGGAGCGGTTTGTGTATAAGATTATCAAAATAGGGAAATCGCATAAACTTTATGTGTGATCATGAGTGAGCGGTTTGTGTATAAGATCAAAATAGGGAAATCGCATAAACTTTATATGTGAGCGAGCGGTTTGTGTATAAGAAATCTGATTGTTTATATAGCTTCAAAGGTCTTGGAAAAAAGAATTATAGTTATTTTTATTCATCCAGTTGCAAATATGCTCCTTATAAGAGGTTTTATCGAGCAATACCCTCGAGCTCTACCTCGACGAGCTCCAGGCATGGATACAAAATTCGACAGGGCAATTTTTTTTTTTTAACTCTCAGGACATGGATTATCGGCAATGCTCTCCACTCTCGACTGACATTTCGGTGAGGAATTCAAGCAAATAACAATCGTTTTTCGGCTTAGTATCCGCCATATCTCTACCTATGTCACCTCAAATTACTTACGATTTCGTTGACCTCCTACACTATGTTTCCTCCACATCTGGGAGTTGTATGGCGACATTTTATTTAGCATGCAGACCAGTGTTGCCATAGAAATATAGTTGAGTGACATCCACCAAATTGACGTTTTCCGTTGGAAATTCAATTTCGAACCTGCACGTGTTATTGAGAACGACTGTAATGCTTCTGCATGTTACTTTTATTGATAACTCTCTGGAGAATTTGTGTACAAGTTTTATCTATCAATCAACGTGAGATTGATAGGTTTGGCTTTCCGTTGAAGTGACGTAAATAACTTCACGTGACTGCTTGGACCAATCAAAAATCGTTTTTCACGGTCTATTGTGTAAGGGCAGCTCATTTGAATATGTCCATGAAACAAAGGTCATTCTGCGCGATGTAATTTTGCTATGCATTTTAAGAGTTATTTTTATTTTGGTGAGCCTTAATGACAACTAAACATACACAGCCGGATTCGATGCTTAGCCGACTAATACGTTGTAATAGTATATTAAATAAATTCTGCTACGAAACAATTTTCATCCCATAATAACAAAGAACCTTGCATGCTCAATTCAGAAATGGGATTGAGTTACCATTGTGATGGAAAGCCAATTGACAGTATTAACCTTCCAAAATACGTTCTCATTTTTTTGGGCATTCTTGTGCGTGTTTCTTTGCATTGCATTCGTGGGAGAATTATAATAAAGAAAAGTATTGGGGGAAATCACTTACATATAGGCTTTGAGGTTAATTTTATATAAAGTTGTCCAGGTTTAATCTGTTGATAGTGTTCCATCATACTGTTATCATCAAAATTATGTCCTTGGAAGAAATTGTAAATAAATTTCCTCTGGCTGAAGATAGATGAATTATTGCCTTTAATGGACTTGTGATTTATCATTGTCACAGTCCATTGCCTTAGTGGAGGACAACCAGTAGTGCCAGGTTCCCAGATATCTTTTACTTGAGTTAATTTGTCTACTTTTCAGGGGGTGTTTAGAGAGTCCAACTATTCAGAACAAGTAGCATATCCAGAAGCATAGCTGTGATACGTATTAAGGTTGGGAGGTCTATAGCGCCAGATGAAAGCTGTATGGCAGATTGCATGGATGACGATGGTACATGTAAGGACACATGTGGTTGCTGACTGGAAATGGATGAAGAGGAAGAGTGCATAACAGTGCAGTGAAATGGTTCACAGACTGAAGTAGTGGTGAGGAGCAGGGATCACAGAGAACAGACCTGGAGGCAGGCAGACTGGAGAAAACCAAAGCTGCTAGCGGTACTTGAGAATGAGGAAGGATGTAACGTGGAATACGATGATGTACTGCAAGTTGCCTGAAAGCAAAGCTGACTGATGTACTGCAATAGAGATGATGGTTGACTTGGGGTAGATTAGGTACTGATAGGTGTATAGGATGGGGTTGATCTTGTTATGAGACTAGAACTGCAGCAACAGCAGAGGAACTAGTAGGCATTGCAAGAGGACAATCAGTCTGTCTTGAGGTGGCACTGATAGAGACATCGATATCAGATGGAACTCATGATGGAGATGAATAGAACCAGTCTCTGAAGAAGGCTGAATTCTTGAAGGAGGTAGATCAACAAGGGAAGATGGTGGGTCGGTGGCAGATGGGGTTTCTTCCATCATTAAAACAAGTATAGAAGACCAGTCAAGTCAAGTCAAGTCAACTTTATTTATACACGGTGTGCTCGATCAGGTCATATACAAATATTAAAATATGCTATTAATGCTATACTAATCTATCTTACAAGTTAATTAAAATATGTGATCTACTAATATGTAGAAATGTTTAATTACAATTGTTAAAAATGCTAAAATACAAAGAATAATAAATAAAGAAGCCTGCTTTCCATGAGCGCCGTGTTGTTATTTTAACTAACAGTGAAATCCTGCAAAATCGTGACAACTTAGCTTGGATTTAAATGCATTTAGGGATTTCTGTGCACGTAATTCGAAAGGCAAGCTGTTCCATAAGACCGCACCGCGGTAGCTAAAGCTGCGTTTGCAATAATTGGTGCGGGGGTGTGGGACAGCGAGTTTATAAGATATATCCCTTAGGGCATAATTTGTAAGTTCAGTCCTAGGAATGAACTTCGAACAGAGATATTCGGGAGCTAGCTGATTCAGAGATTTGAAGACCATTGTGGCTAAAGAAGATAAACGTTGATTTTTTAAATTTTTCCATTCCAGTGTTTTAAATAAATGTTCTGCATTGGAGTCGAATGGAGCGTTTAACAAGACACGTGCAGCACGATTCTGAAGTTTTTGTAGTTTTTCACTTAGTCCTTTGTTACAATTTCCCCACACTTGGCTACAGTAGTCAAAGTGTGGTTGGACTAGGGCGGTGTAAATAGTTAGAAGAATACCGTATGGTACATATGGTTTTATTCGTTTAATAGCTCCAATGCCGGAAGCAATTTTTTTGGATATAGCATCGATATGATTATTCCATTTCAAATTTTCGTCGATATTAACTCCCAGCGATTTGCTTGACTGAACTTGTTTTATTGGAATGTTATTGATGACAGGAGTTGGAGTTTGGGAAATATTAGTCAGTTTCTGCCTGGATCCAATAAGCATGAACTCGGTTTTGGTAATATTTAATGCCAATTTGTTACAATTAAGCCATTCATGAATACACTGTAAATCGTAATTCATTGCTGAGTTAAGTTCACTGATGTTGTTATTAGAAAATGTAAGGCTAGTATCATCAGCATACATCCTAGGGGTTGAATTAGACAAACAGCTAGGAAGATCGTTTATGAAAAGTAAGAACAACAAAGGGCCCAGGATTGTGCCCTGAGGAATTCCACAATTAAGAGAACGAACCCGAGATAAGGATCCATTTACAAAACTATTTTGTGAGCGAGAACCCAAATACGAGGCAAACCAATCGTGCGTTGTACCGTGTACACCGTAGTGACGTAATTTAGCAAGAAGAATCTCGTGATCAACGGTGTCGAAAGCTTTTGTAAGATCGATAAAGACAACAGCATTGATTTTACCGCGGTCAATGTTTAACGCCCATTCATTTGTTGCCTCCAATAGCGCAGTAACTGTGGAATGCAAAGCTCTAAATCCAGATTGTTGATTTGATAAAAGCTTGTTGTCATTAATATATGTAAAAAGTTGGTCATAAACAATTCTTTCGAAAAGTTTGGCTACAATTGGAATAACAGAAATTGTGGAGCTGAACTACTGTTGGTGTTTGCTGGTAGCTGACCAGACAAAGGTTGAAAAGACCCCAAGCACTCAGATATATTCCTTAGGGCATCTATTATTGTATTATGCTCAGTTGAATGTTGTGGTTGTTCGTGATGATGTAACATCTGACTGATGGACTCAGCGTCAGCAACAATTTCAGTTGCAGAGAGAATTGGAAGCTTCTGCAGAATTTCCTTTACGTCTTCTCTTCCCCTTAATAACTGCAGGACACTGAAAAATATACAATTTCTAGGTAAATCAGTCATAAATCAAAAACATGTACTATGGAGTACATTAACTACATCAATTAACAGAAGTTCAAGGAAGATACGTATGTATATTTTTCAGGAAATGTTTGTAGTGATATTTCTTAAATTTTGCAAACATCCTAGATTTACATGTTCATGTAGCAATCCCTCCAATTAGAAAGTTCCTAATCCCAGGCTGTTTGTATAGAAAAGGAACGACGAATAAAACAATATCAAACGTTTCCAGTGACAAGATGAATTAGGAGGTTAAATTGTAACGTATGTATATTTTTCAGGAAATGTTTGTAGTGATATTTCTTAAATTTTGCAAACATCCTAGATTTACATGTTCATGTAGCAATCCCTCTAATTAGAAAGTTCCTAATCCCAGGCTGTTTGTATAGAAAAGGAACGACGAATAAAACAATATCAAACTTTTCCAGTGACAAGATGAATTAGGAGGTTAAATTGTAGCCTGAACTGGGGCTGGTACATCTGGTAGCGAGGATAGCTTGAAGTATCGTCTCCTGTACAGCATTCTAGGGTCGAGGACCAATGTGGGCGCCAATGGAGGTGCAGCGATGAACGTGATGTTGAGCAATACACGTAGTTGACAAGACTAAAGAGGACTTATTGAACAAGGCGAGGCTATATATATACACGGAAAGTGTCATGTGTTTGCGTAACACATCCCTACGAACCGAATTTCGCATACCGGGGTTATGTGATAAGTGAGTATCGTCATTGTATGCGGAGCTCCTGGCGAAACTTTCGGCATTTCTGAATTATTTCCGAACAGAGAAAGGCATTATTATCCTTCATTTCCCGAAAGGACCTTGGCTACCACAGCTGCAGCTATAAGGCGACGACCAGGTTCAGAATCGAGAGAGGAGAAATTTATATGTAGCCTTCAACAGATCGCCAGAACCGCGGCTCTTTCATGTCTACAGCTTCAAACTTATAGAAACAGAACGTGGAGAAACATGTTGTCCTCAGACGTGTACCGGGAAAATCTGATAGGAAGTGCTATCGATATCGCGATGTTTATTAATCTACTAGCTAGGGTCTTTGAAAAATCATTTATCTTCCTCGACCGGCTTTGTATGCCGTATTAAAATGTAATGTCTCCTAGAATGTTGGCATTTAGAAGACCAAATCTTTCATGAAATGTAATGATTTTTTTTACAGCAGTGAACACACAATGGTAATAGTTATACAACATTTGGGCAATTATTTATGTTTGCAGAATTTTTAACACACTTTATTTTGAAAATTTTGCTGTCCTAAAAGCTGAAATATCTTAGCTTTTCCGCCTTAAGAAGACTAAATCCTTCATGGAATGGCATGGAATTTCTACAGGAGTGAACACAGAGTGAATACGTCATGGTAAAAGTTGGATTACATTTGCCTAAATATTTTTGTTTTCAGAATTTTGAACAATCTTGATTTTGACAATTTTTAAAGTACTACAAATCCGGTAGTTAGATCAGTGTTGTGACCATGCGCTTGAAATACTGTACGAAAAATCCTGCTGCCCAAAAAACCAGAGCAGCTCAAACAGGATATGGTTAGGGTTAGTTCTGAGAAATCGGCATAAGTTTGAAGCTGTAAAACATAAGAATTCTGCAGTGCAGGAAAGTGCGTGATTCTGGCGAGCATAATTTCTCTACCTGGTCGTCGCCTATAGATGCAGCTGTGATGGCTAAACGAGGGGTAATATTGTCTTTTCGGGAAATAATTCAGGAATGCCGAAAGTTTTGCACGCTTTCTCCAAAGCCACATCAAGTCCGTTTGTATCGTCCTCAATTTGGCTTCTCCTTCATGCAGGCTCCACTATACATTCCACGCATACCTCAGTTCTCCAAAAATGAAACCTTCGCTCTGATTGGTCGAAATGAAATGACGCCAGGAACACGGTTTCTGCCAAAGTCCATCAGACGGTGCGGGGGAGGAAGTGAGCAGAGGACCTCGTACTGTCTGAAAATCAGGCTACAACGGGAGGTAACTGTGCAACAAGAATTATGCTAAAACGGTTTATTTGTTTTCCCAGTAGCTTGTCTACATCGACTATCAATCCATCCAAAAATACTTTGACCAACAAATGAATATTCATCTATAATCAGGTAGCTAACACCCTCGTCACTATTTTGAAGCTGTTGGAAAGCTACACCTTTTACATCAGTGTCGTTGTGTACCTATAGGTAATTTAAGCAAGGAATGTAGTGTAATCCCATTAACATTGCAAGTTGATTTTAGTTTAGTTGGGATACACTGAGCTTGATCATTTTGAAAAGTGATATATTGTTTAATCAAATGCAGATTTTGTGCTTGTCAGTGTTCAGCCACAGGAAGTCCAGGCTTGATTTGTGTGGTCAATATTATAACGCATTGAATGGGAATTTGTGATTGTGAATATCGCTGTAAATGTTTTAAGAAAGTAAATATAACTTTCCTGAAGCGTAGTTCGTGTCCTTCTTGCACCAGAGAACAGTTTGTATAATTTATTTGGTATAAAACTGCTTTTGAGTGCGGTATGCCAAACGCAGGGTTGCTGGCAACCATGGCTGGAGAGGCCAAAGGGTTCCCCGCGCTATATCACATAATGGTATTTCCCCATTCGCGTTATCCCTGCAAGTGGTGACAAGCCTGGCATCGAACGAGAGGGGTGTTACCTAAAGAAATAACGAAATGAAGCAGGGATAAGCTAAAGCTAGTCAAGGGAACCCAACCCTTCGTTGACCCCAGGCTCCGAACCAGGTCCGGAATTGAGACACCGAGAAGGTCCCCCCAAAGTCAACGAGGGGAAGAGAACTAGGAAACGGACAAAGTAAAGAAAAATGTGTATAACTAGAGCGTGAACGGCAGTAGTTTATTAAACAATAGTGGGGCAAAACATCTAATTCGGGCCTAAGTTATTACTGAGTTCGTCGATGGAATGAATATTTTTTAAAGTTATCGGCGGCCTCGACCCCATCCACCACGGGGGGCGCCCTGTGTGGAGCGGCAAAACCGGGCGAAATGGCCTAGCTGATTACAACGGTAACATCTACTAGCCCCGGCCCGATCATACGGTGTAGGCCGGCGGCGGCGGTCGTAGATGGAGGGGTCGCTTGACCTCGTGGTTCCCTTAAGGATTGACGCCGCCTCCTTCGCTATCTTTGCTCGGATTGGGTCTCCTAATAACCCAAGTAGTAGGCGCTGGATCTGTTGGTCGTCCAGCGTGTCCGCTCTGGCCCTGACTTCATCTAGAGCGGCAGCATATTCGTCTGCTTTGTCGTGAGCATCGCTGCGTGCAAGGCGGACAAGCGATTGCAGCATTTCCATGGCCTCGTAACGATCGAACATCGGTGCGGGACGATTTAGATGTCGACGAAGTGTGGTTAAGGCCAGGGCCGTACCCTCACGGGTCCTTACTTGCTCCAAAGCTTCTATCTTTGCCTCTAGTTGTTCTAGACGGTCACGGGGCTAGGGATAATAAAGCGTACACGGCGGTGAACGACAAGCGAAACAAACCGAATGTCGAGCGCAGCCGTAATATTTCCTTATCTTTATATGATAGTCAAGTTTTTTACGCGTAGTCTAAAACACTGCTGGAAGAGGAATGTTTAACAGATTTACTTTTTATCCGTATGTTACCCTCGTAACCGCATATGGCCTAAACATTTTCCCCCTTGTAATTATGACGTCATAGATTACGCGACAACAATCTTCCACATAATGAATGTTTATTTTATTTTTTTATTTTTTTTATATTTACAATTTATTATGTCACGTGGCCTATTTCCTTTCATTAATAGCCCCCTGGGCATCTCTGGCTCTCTGGGCCCATGGATCCCAGTATCGCACTCGCATAATTCTCGTCCCTGGAGCGTCTCGGAATCCTGGTTCCCACGGTTCCTGGACCCGTACTCGCATGGTTCTCGCACCGGAGGCGTCTCTGGCTCCCACGCTCCCACGGTTCCTGCAATCGTACTCGCATAGTTCTCGCCCCCGGGGCGTCTCGGGTTCCCGGGCCCGTACTGGTGTGGTTCTCGCCCCCGAGGCGTCACCGGCTCCCACGCTCTCACGGTTCCCGGTAACGTACTCACATAGTTCTCGCCCCCGGGGTGTTTGGCTCCCAGAGCCAACGGTTCCCGGCACCGTAGTCGCATACTTTCCGCTCTCGGAGCGTCTAGGGCTCCCGAAGCCCACGGTTCTAGGACCGTACTAGCATAGTTCTCGCTCCCGTGGTGTCCCAGCTCCCGGAGTAAAACAAGTTCTAATGAACACCCGAAGTCTGACTGTTAACGATAGCAATAAGTAACTAACTATACGGAATAAAATAAATAAATAAATTAAAATAAATGTAGCTAGAGCGTAACGTACCATGACCAAAAACTACTCTAATGACTCCCTATGGGAATAGGTAACTAATTACAAGCACTAAGTATGAAATGCAGGTGGACCGGTAAATTCTAGAATAAATAAAGCGCTAAACTAAACGCCAAATAATAAATTCCTAATGAGTAAAAACAAAAACTTTTGAGTAGGCAGCGCTGAAGGAAAGGACGAAGCGATGGCACCTTAGGATGCTATGAAGTAGAAAGGCTAAGCAAAATTAAATGTACCCGAACGGTAAAGGAAACAACTAAAGCGAAACACAAACTAATAATGGTAAGAAAAATGGTAAGCTAAACGAGTTGTACACAACTAAAGCACGAGTGAACGGATAAACCGAAATGAGAACACTATAGGCTACATAAAGCCGCGTGGAAAAATGTTAAAGATATCGAACCCGTAAGCAACATGTACATGACTAAAGTAAATTCCAAATAATAAACTGGGCATAAACTGACCAAACAAAACTAGGGCAACGAAACTAATAGAGGTCAAGGGTAAACGGAGATAACGAAGCACCAAAGAAAACTACCGGAGAAACCAAACCTCGGTATAACCAACAGATAGAGCTAAACGAAAATGTACGTGACAAAGTACTAAAGAAAAACGGCAAGTGATATGTAATACAACCACGAAACACACGCCAGTATAGAGTTGATGACTATCTCTTGTTCGGCGGCGGCTGCCGGTTCCTCTGCCGGGGCTACGGCTAGCAATGGAGGTAATTCCACTGCATCGTGCTCTGCCATGGCGGTCGCTAGTGGCGGTTGACTGGTGGGGTGTTTTTAGGCGAAAATCTCTGCTTCCTCTCCGGAATCCCGGCAAATCGACTCCGTTCTGAGCCACGCTACATATTTTATACTAGAGACCCGCAAAGCATCATGCATGCTTACTGTGAACTATAGACGATCGGTATTCGGAGAATTATCCACATTTTCGTGATGCGCCAATTATGTATGCAGTGAGAATAGCGCATGATATTCCCCAACCGCTCAAGCTAAAAACAATGTGAGATGAAAAAAAAAAGTTTGATTCGCAAATAAATACAATCAATTTCTATATGCAACGCATATGATGTAAAGGTTTATTAACTCCAGTTACGCCTTCACTTATAGCTTCCATAGAATTCTCTAATCTTAATCTATAGAACTTCAAGGTATTTCAAAGTAATTGTTTTAAATAACTAAAAGTTCGTTTAAATAACTGAAGTGACCAACATCCATGTGACGTTTTCTAAATCCTATTTCCCCCCCACTTTTTTGAAAATACACCCTTGTAACATTTTCACTAGAAATGTGACTTTCTTAATGGGAGAGCGCATGATTTTGAGGGTGGGATAATATCTGCTCAAGGCTTTCTTACGTATTAGGTTTTGAACCCCGTAAATTATTTTTTAACAGATATGACTTCATAAAATATGTCTTCCAAGCTTACACGCTTCCAAGATAAAAATATAAACTTTGCCAGGTCCCACCTTCAAAAAGTAAATGGCTTGCCCATATGTTCATTCAAGCTGGCTCAATAACATCAATTTACAATATAGTTATTTTAAGATCTTGTAGAGATTTCCGGGCTGTTTAGTGCCATAGATCTGCTCGATCTTCTCTTCACTAAAGTCATTATTATTGTAGACTTTGTAGATTTCTTTCCTTTGGCTGTGAATCGATGAGTGTGATCCTCCTCTTCCTCGTTTTTTGTAAGTTCGCATCTTTGCGGGCCACTCACTCAATGGAGGACAATTCGGATTACCTGACTCTCACACTTTTTTAATATCCTCAAAGGAGTTCACTTGCCTAGGTATAAGTAGAGACTCCAACCAATCAGTATACGATTGTCCTTCTTTATGGTATTTAACAAACACATCATAGGATTCTGGATCAATGCGGAACATATTACTGGACACCACTGACATTCTGCACAACAGACATTCTGCACAACAGACAGACACAACAGGCTGAGACACGTGGCTTGCATCATACATTACAGAGTGCACACTGGCCACGGACACAACAGGCTGAGACACATGGCTCACACCAGACATTACTGCACACTAGACACAGACACAACAGGCTGAGACACCTCATAAACATAAGACAAAGGAGGCACAACAGTGCGCTCATTACCACTTTCAGCAAGCATTGATACAAACACAGATGACCAATGGAGTATTTGAAGGACAGCATGAAGAACAGAGGTTTCACTAACATAAGAAGGAATTTTTAGCTGATTTGACTGCAGCCTTGAGGTAACTTGGTGTATGGCTTTGATGATATCAGTGGAGGAGGAGCTCTGTAGAAGATGATGGTTGGATGACAGACGAGGGTCAGATGTTGGTTGAAATGACGAAGGGTCATGAAGAATTTCTTTGACTTTCTCTGCCTGTTCAACAATTTGGCTGACAGAGGGCTGGGGTTGGGTTCCAAAGATTTGTGTCACTTTATGCCTTGTGCAGATGTTATCCAATGACTTGCTGAAGTCGGTTTGCTAGAAAGTATTAAATACAATTTTAAGTCTGATATGTCATTATTGCGCATGCATGTATAAATTATACATGAAAACAATTAACAAAAAGGGAATAGTAATGAGTATAGTTATAAATGCAAGAAATATCCCGAGCTTTGTAACGAGTTCTCGTGTGGCGCATTGGTCTAATGCTTGGAACATCAAACCACTGAAGTTAAGCCCGTTCGAGGTGGGTAAGTAGTTGGATGGGTACCCTCAAGATAAGTGAGTAGTCGTAACTGTAGTTAGTAAATATAGTTAAGATACAGGAGTAGACAGAAATGGCAACAAACAGGAAATCATTAGAAGAGAGAACAGGGGAGCAGACAAAAAAGGTTTTTCAGTAATTTCCCCCACAAAAACTAAACTCCATTTTTTTATGAATCCCCAAAAAAATAAGAAATCCCTTTTTAAGAATCTTGTAACCTGACCTAGGTAAAATTGACCTGCATCAATCTGACCTAGTTAAAACTGACTGAGTCAATTTGACCTACAACATATATCTCATTCACAGCATATGTTTTAACTGATATCGCAACAGATCACACAGAAATAAAACTAGACTTCACCAACAGGCCCTTTGCAGGTCAAGCAAAACATGTTACACTAACCTCTGTGAGACTGCCAGAAATCGAAAGACGAGGTAAACATGATCAAACACAGTTCGTTTTAGCTTGGATATGTGGTAACCTCGAGCAAGGAGAACTATTTGAAATCTCAAAAAGTTTGTGGGGAAATATGAGCTGACTGGCAAGCCCATCCAAAAAGCTTTTCTCCTCCTTTGATCGAGAATCCAGACTTTAGTTTCATTATAATTATTATCTTTTCTCTATATCTTTGATATAAGTGTGTTTAGAAGTTGTGTGTTTAGAAGTTGTGTGCTTTTCAAGTTTTACCATTCACTATTCCAAACTGAACCACTGCCACTGTTGAACCACTTCTCTAGTAGTAATTTGTGTCTCGATTTTTACTTCAAGTCATAAATTGTTGTCATGGATTTATTGCTAAAGTCATTGAAAAATCATGCTAAAGTCATGGAAATTTTATTGTGGACATCCTGTTTGAAACCTGGAATTAGATGTATTCCTCAAAATCATTTTGTTCAGTATTGCCTAAACATTTATAGTTTCAAATACTCGACAAGTTCCAACAGTGCGGCCCTGAAACTTGCCAAAAACTTACACCTATCACTACCATAGATCCTTCTGGTTCTGGAAAAGAAGATGCTTTTGTTCGGAGTTATAAATGTCAAGGATGGCAAGGTTTAGTTCGGTGTAGTTCTTCAAAGAAAAGCTGGCGTCACGTCGTTACACTCTTCGAAAAGTTGACTTTGTAGCCTAGCCTAGGTAGCAATATGTGACGTCAACGTAGCAATAGTAGGATTCCTACCGCCATACATGTATATGGTAACGAGAAAAATGTAGTAATATTATTATCATTTCGTAGTACGTCCGATAATAATTATGATTATTATAATTGTAATAATAATAATAATAGTAGTAGTAATCGATATTTCATTTAATTACTAATTTGAAGATCATGAGGAACATGAATTGCTGTTGGAATTAACGTGACTCAAGCCCTCATAGCTGCCTCCCTTCCTGCTACTTATGCTGCGGTCAGACTCGCGCTGGAACCGTGCTTGCTTGGACCATTTATGTTTATCTAGCACATTCCTAGTGCGTTAGCGAATGTGACCGACCAAGCACGGCAGCTTCTGCTTGCTTGAAAACCTATGCCTAGGTAAACAAAACTACAAATAGGCCGAAGCGTAGCTCAAGCTTGGTCTATACCCCGCTTGGGTTGTGCTAGGTAAATAGAACTAATTGGATTTCGTTGCCCGACCAATATAAATGCGCTGATTGACAGCTACATTTCACAAGTGGTCATTTTGAAATACTGTATTCTCTGGTATCTGAATTTGGGCGGCAGTACAAGTATAGTTGCACCAATTCAATATACTAGTGTGTAGAAATGTCTTGAACCCCAAATCCTTTTTATCCAGCTGCTATGATGAGCCAGATGGCTAGCGGCAATACTCAGGGCTAGCCACTTTCGTCTGAGATAAATCGTGCGCCTTACCTCATAAATAACAATTCCAGTCTGCCTCCAAGGAACAGTTTTGCAGCTCTCCGCTACTCTCAGTTCCCGAAATCATCGCCAAATCTCACGTTGTATTTTCCAGCAATGTGGCAAACGCCGGAGGAAAACGTACGTTTTTCTGGCAGGACTGACATAAACAACTTCTCCTCTACGTCTTCCAGTAGTTTCCTCCGGTTAGCCACAAGTACATGGAAATTTACCAACAGAAAATGGCCCCAAAACAGCATCAAAATGGACAGAGGCACAAGCCATTGTTCTCGTCCAGGAATGGAAAGATGGATTAGATGAACTGGAGAGCAGTAGAGGCGTCCAGCCCGAGGGGTGAAATGACGATCAACCGCCTACTGGAAACAACAGACAGCGAAAATCCTAGAAAGAAGCGAGCTAGGAGGAGAGCAGAAAGTTCTGTTGGCAAAAGTGCTGTGATGGAGTTAAAGTGCCTATAAGCCCTAGCTAGTTATCTTTGATTTAAAAGTCAAATTGGAAAACAAGTAGTCTTCCAATTTCGTTTATTAAGCAATCAAATTTCAATGACGTCATTTAAGGGTTAACCTATATATAGTTCCTTTTGCTCTGTTTTTTATCTGCTCCACTTATTGAAAGATTATTCTCTAAGATTGTAAGTATCGAATGTCTGACATCTAAAAAACAACTGTATAAATGAGGAAATTCAATGTTATGACTCAATTAATTGTCAACTCATTTGCATAACGTCCCTTGAATGACGTCATTTCGAGGATTTATAATGCTTTTTATAGCAATACTACGACCATAAATCACCCAAAGTGGTTGAACAAGATTTAAAACACTTTACTGCACCCAAATATATTATTTCTGGCTAGGGCTTGGCACTTTAACAAAGAGGTTAATTGAAATGCAGTCTGCGCAGATGGAAAATATGGACTGAGCACAATCTCGCACAGAGGATATACTTGTTAAGCTAGAGATAGAAGAGAGAAAACTGGATGAGGATGCACGACGGGGGGATGAAGAGTTTTTTCTCCATATGACTCAACTTTTAAAAAGGGAAGACATTGTAGTACATTGTACGTACCCTGGGGAAAGATAAATGTTTCAGTACAACTTTTCGCAGATTTATTACAACCTATTATATTTATTCAAAATATCTTGAGGCGTTAATTGTTGATGAAAACATGAAATAACCAGCAGAGATTTGTACAAAAATATAATATAATATGATTGTATTTGAGGAGTTTCTAGAACAGAAATGAGTTGAAATTGAGTTCAAATTGATACAATGTATACTGTATTGATGTATGCATAATTAGCAAAGTTGAGTTCACATAATTCACTGTTTGTATTTTGGAGTATGAATTTAATTAGGCTGCGCTTCTGGCAGTTGTGAACACTTTTATGTTGCTGTATAGATCGTTTTCACGTGACGTCATCAAAACTCTAAAATCTAAACTAAATGACCCATAACCCTGTTCTTTTAATATAATTTAGGTATCGGTATACTCAGTATTCTTGTAAAATTTTACGTCGATACGGTGAGTCGTTATTGAGTTAGGGTATTTTGAATTTTGTGACAGCCCAGCTCAGCGTGTTTCCTAAATGTCATGGAAATCCATATATTTCTGCCAATTTAAAATGTTAGACTTGATTTAACGTTAAAAGTGATATCTAAAGTGTTTTTTAAGTGAATGCTAATCATATTATTGCTGGGAGAAACAGCTTTATTTGTAGAGTACGTTTTCGGCCGCCATCTTGGTGTACACCAAGATGGCCGCCGCATACAAATTACACTAAATTGTTTGAATATTATTTGTCCGACAGCTCAGTTAGGAAGTACTCTAATGCTCCAAAATTTCGGTCATTTACATATTTTTACCTGCTCTATACACACCATTAAAAATATTTTACTAATATCAGTCTTTTCTTGAGGCAATTTTTTTTGTGACGTCAGTGAAAACGATATATAGACTGCAAATAATGTATCCATAGTCATAAGTCTAACAAATAGTAGTGTATCAGATCTTTAAAAATGTACCTTGTATGCCATTTTTAGTAATTCAGTAAACAATGATAATAGAACGGTATATGATATAGAATGAGGCTGCATATTCCTTCTAATTCACAAACAACTTGGCTAGCTGAACTGTAGATCTAGAGTTGGTCCTGTAATAACTGGCGAATAACTTGGCTCGCCGGGTTTTGTACAGGGTTATGCTGGCGTTGGGCCTGTAAATACTCCCTCTCAATTGCAGTTGCCCTTCTCAAGACCTCGTTGTCATCAAATTCTTCTCCTGCTTCTTGACAAAAAATGTGCAAAATGCAGAAGGAGAGAATGACGTCTGACACATTGACGAATCGAATCTTCAGCAAAATTCTCTATTGCCCTTTAAGGACTCCAAAAGCTTGCTGAACAGTGGATCTAGCCGAGGAGAGAACCCTGTTGAAACGTTGCTGGGTCGGGTTTAGTACAATGTTATTAGCATAGGGTTTCAACAGCCAAGGTAGAAGTAGCAGAGGTCGAATCTGGTTCCCGTTTATAGTGTCAATTGGTTCATTTAAAATAACCCCATTCTCAGCTTTTCTGAACAACTCAGTACTTCGTAACACTCGGGCGTCATGCATGCTGCCTGGGAAGCCTATTGCAGTATGTAGGAACATCAAGTTATATCCAACTACAGCCTGCATTATCACTGTCACTATGACGATGTTGTCGGTCAAAGTAATCGAAAGGATTCTCAGGTGCCAGTATATCAATATGTGTCCATCGATTGCTCCAACAGCTTGGGAAAGTTTGCATGAGTCGTGAAATAAAACAATCGCTCTTGCAGTGTCACGGCCGCTTGTTGGGAAATTTATATAGCGCCTTGACAGTCTATTCAGCGCTTGACAAAACTCCTTCGTGATGCTTACACATGAGGACTTTCCTACATCAAAGTGGGCAGCCACTGAGCGAAAGCTCCCTCTACAGCTAAAAACCATAAAGCAATAGCTACTCGCTTGGGTGTAGAGAGAGCTTCTCGCAGCCTCGTACTCTGGTGCTATAAGATCCACTGGTCGTGGAAATGTAGCTTTTCTCATTCGGAAGTGTTCTTTCCAGTAGCGGGATTGGTTCTCGTCTTCCAATATGAGTTCAAACCAACCAAAACGTGGTTGTGGAAGTACCCATGGTCGTTCATGAATATACCACAAATTTGGGGCATGTAAACATAACATGTGTAGCAGTGCTACTGTCGTGGTTTGAAGGGTTTGCAGTAACACTCTGTTCCGGTTATTTTGCTGGAGGAGAAAAAGCAATCTTCTCCTCCTACGATTGATCGCACTTCGTCTTCTAATCGGTTGAACATAAAATAAATGAGCACTATTCAAGCGAAAATTCCATGCAGAGTACAGAGTAACAGTAATTAACCCAAACACTCGTTCTGGCAGGATTCTGTTCAAGCTACAGCAAGCGCTGACCGTGACATGCTTGTCTCAAATTCCAGCATTTGCTAGAGTGACGTCATAAGCAAGCACGCTGAACACCAAGCTCTAGCACGAGTTTGACCGCAGCATAAGTGTGAGCAGCAGTTGTGTTAACCATGTGGGAGATGTGTGTGCCCATGCGCCGATAGTGACGTAAAACTCTTGTACGTTTTCATGGCTAACTCGCTTAATATTAATGGAAGGTGGTTCAAACTTTGACAGACATGATATTGGGTCCCCATAAATCACTTAGTGCCGATGTCGAAACGATGAAGTCATCAGCCACATGATTTTCGGTATATGCCCATATCTCCCTCATTGCTAATGGCAGGCGGCTCAAACTTTGACAGACATGGTATTGGGTCCCCACAACTCATTCAGTGGTGATGACGTAACAATGACGTCATAGGTCACGTGATTTTTAGTGTATGTGCGTGTGCCAAAGTTTGACAGACATGGTATTGGGTCCCCATAAATCACTTAGTGGTGATGTAGTAACGATGACATCGGTTTACGTGATTGTACAGGCTACACAGGCTATCACAACAGCAATAATAACTTCAACTTTGAACACGTCCACATGTTTATCCTTGAGAACACAATGAAAACTACATATTCTGGGTCATCCCTGCAGCAATTTTCTTTATCCTCATAATGAGTAAAAAAAAATTATCAACCGATTTATCAATTGATTTAAGGAACGAAAAGGATCTGTGCAAAGAGTTCTGGTAGTATATGATGTCATGATTGAAATGATTTAAAAAAGCTATGACTGCAAATTTATTCCTGCAGGATTTTAGGGAGGCAAATTAGGTTTGTCTTTACCAGCTTACAACTATCTGAGATTTACTTCACCCTTGGAATTATAAGGTTTGCAACATGTGAAAAGGCTTTAGTTCAATAGTTCAATTCGTAGTTCTTGAAAGGCAACCAAGCCTTAGTCTCGCATGGAGGACGGAGTTTAACCTGCACTGATACAACCCCTCTTTCTGTTTTTCTGTATGGGATAAAATGGTAATGCAATGCTCTCTCGTGCTATGCTAACTTTATTTCTCTTTGTATACACATTCTTCTAAATGCTCCTGTGTATATTGAAAAAGTCACGCATGTGATATTTCATAGAATCCCATAGCAGGACTCAAACTCGCGCGCTGATTGGCTAACGAAGCATTTAATATTTTGTGGAATTCAACGGTTTGAAAAGCTGTATTCAACGATGTACAGGAAGCCTGTGCATAAATATTTTGTTTATTTTTATTATCGCGAACAGAGACAAATCATGTTAAAATTACGAACCAGGATATTCACAAAGATAACAGTATTCAAAGAATATGATATATCTTTTATTCCGTTTTTCACGAGAAATTATATGTTTTGGCACTCGACTGAACAAGAAGAAACCGACTCTCATAATCCGAGGAATCGACACAAACAGCAAAAATGTGTGATTTTGAATGGAAAAGCTGGGACTTGGTGGATTTGCTGATTTAATTCATGTAATACACGACTTTCATAATGGCCGCCTCCTAATTTGCATATGCGATTTTCCATTTCGGTAGTTTATCCACATGTGTAGAAAATATAAACATTGCCATGTGAAAGAGCATGTTGACATTAGTAAACTTGTGAAAGTTGAGTGCTGTAGCTTATAAAGCAATGAAGTTACATCCAGTTGAAGTTAGAGAGATTTGTATGAGAAAAACAACGGAGGCCTTTATAGCCTCGCTTTCATATTTTTCTGCATTACAAATGCTTATAGCTCAACAGCAACTTTCCACACTGCTCCAAAACTCAAAACAATTACTAGTTATAATGTGATCTTTCATGTGGTAGCATTGGTTTTCCTCTACAGATTGATCTACCAAATTATGCAAATTAGGAGGTGGCCGGAGGCGGCCATTATGAAAGTTGTGTATATTCAGACAGAGAAGCTAAGTAACTGAAAACAGTAAAAGCAGGGCGAAAAGCACGGCTACAGAATGGTACTAAAATCGTGGTACAAGGAAAAGTTTGGAAACGAGTAACTGAAAACAGTTTAAAAACAGGCTTATTTATTGTGAGACGGAAATTGAGAATTAACATTTGGTAATTTGCTTAAAAAGTAAAGAACACTTAATAATTACAAGTTTGTACGTATATATACTTGTGCAGCAGCTCTTCAGTTTGTCAGGTTTTAGATTTTCACTTATCGACAACTGGTTTCAACAAGCCGCCGGTTTTTTAAATGTTTCACAAACATTCACAATTTTGGCTCCAGTTAATGCACTTTAGCTTTCTTGGTAAAGATTAGATCGAAATTAAGTGCACCTAAATAAAATACCGGTGTTTTCATGCATAAAAATGCAGATTCAAATTTTTGTGAGCAATGACTGCACTTTTAGTTGAACGTCGTGTGAGTTTCAGTCTAATTTTAGCTTGATTCCTATTTGCTCGTTAGTTTACCGCGCAATGGGTTCCTGGCGCATTGCGGGAATTTCATGAACTTTCAAACAGACTATATTCTTTATTTACTTTCGTAAATCACTAAATGCTATGAGATTCAAAGAAAATTCATTGCCCGACTTGGGAATTCCACATGAAATTTCACTTGAAAAACCAATGAATTTACCTATAGTATATGAAAGTTATGCAATACCAAATCCCCGGCTGTTTCGGATGGCACAAATCATAGCGGCCCTGAATTCTTCATACCTCTTGTGGACCACTGGAAGGTGGTGAATGCACGAGCAGGTGTTTGCCTTTGGAAATTTGGAAAGCGTTCCCATCTTCCTCTGCGTCATGAAGCAATGCCAATGAAAATTGAAGACCCTGTGGAGGTACCTCCCTGCATCCAGATGCAAAGAAGAGTACTTCCGAGAGGTTGATGGTGGCTGGATCTTCTTCAGAGGCTTGTAAGAAGTCCCGCTAGTGGGAAAGGACAAGGCTCTCATCTCGTCCCCTATTGGATCTTTCACATTCACACCGAACTCTGACGATGCCTTAAAAATGATTTGCAGTTAGGGCTTAAGGTGTAAAACAGAATACTGCTCTAAAGATATCTGGATGTTTCCACATGGATTGTAAGATGCCTTTTCAAAGACTTTCTTTGAAACCGTCATAAGCTGGCTGTGCTCTACCCAAAACGTAGCAATTGATAGTTTTCTTAAAACAACTGCTGACGTTGTAAATGTTGTTAACTGCCTGCAATGTACCAGCTATATCAAAGACTATCAAGCTTGGCGTCATTAATGCTATATGTGGCCTCTTCAACTATGGAAGCTTTCATCAACTTCTCAAGTGATAATCTTATATCATAGTCATAAACATCATCAAGTGATGCACTGACATTTTGGATTCCTTTCACAAGACAATCATAGCTTGTACCTGCAAGGTATTTCATTGCTGGGCCACCATGAACTAATGACATGGCAACTACCTGTCTGGTGGCTTTATCTGTAATATCCTGCTCTGCTTTTGGGTGACTTGATGCTTCCATTTCACTCGAAGAGGGATCTGGATGTACAGGTAGGTCGACGTCATCATCCACAAACCAAATATTGTCATCACATTCATTCACTGTAGAGGTAGAGGTAGAACCTGTATCAGGTCTTGCTCGCTTGTCTGCAGGAAATACACATGGTGGATTTTTTTTAATCACTGTTGTCATCTTCATCAGTATCATCATATTCCTCATCACTATTATGCTGCTGGATAAACTTGTCAAAGCTGTAGAACTGTTCAGCTTCACAAAGAAAGAATACAAGCCGTTTGTAGTCTTTCCCAACTTCAACTTTATATTTCTCAAGAGAGAAGAACTTCTTTTTGTCACCTGAGAAAAACAGATTAAATACAAAAAATGCTTTAGGAAACGGTTGAAATAACAATAATTCTAGTAATAGCATGATCAAGCAAGGACTCAGAGTGATACCTTTATATGAAAGTAAAGCTCTTAAATTACAACAATAATTGTCACAATTATTATACTGTATTAAGAATTTCACAAATAAACTAACCTGGCATTAACTGTGACTCGGTTCCGTCGTCATACAATAGAACGTAGGAGAGGGAGGCTTCAAAGTTCCGGTGAAATGCCCCCCACTTCTCCAGAGCTTTCTGAAGTAGGATGCTCTGTGTGGCATCATGCGGGACTCTGACTGGAAGTCTTTTGGCGCGTACTGTCTTGAGATCCCCATTATAGAACTTCTTAATTCCTATGTTGACAATTACTTCGAACTGTTTCTTCTTCTCTGCCTTTTTAAGGCTCTTCGAACGGAAATGACTTCCATTTTGTTCCAAGGCCTTGGAAGAGCCTGTCAAATGACATCACTTTTTTTATTTGCCTTCCAAATGATATCTGAGATGATACTGATGTATTGCTAGTAGTAGCAGCTGAAGATGTGTACGCTGATCTGTCAACGGCTAACCGATTAGCCTCCCCACAAGACCAACAGAACCTTAGGATCTTAGGATCTCTGCAGAGCAATTATTGCAAAATCTAAAGAAAATATAACCGTTATAAATTTTTATTAGCTACATATAGATCCCTTTTGAAAAGTTTTGTTTCTAATGAAAATTGTTGGCCTGGGAAACTTAAGGTCTCTTGGAGGGGGAGGGCAAACAATCAATATCAATCGATCAATTGATATTGGTAATCGATGGGCTATCGATGACATGAAATCTTGTGATATTTAATTATATCGATTGTTATCGATACCCAAAAAAACTATCAATTGGTATTGAGTAGTATCGATTTTCATCCATTGAATACTCCGGGTGATTCATAGATCACTCTCTCACTGTTGACAACATGAGTCCTCTGTCTCAACTTATGGGCCTGATTTTCTTACAGTATCAAGTATTGCCAATTAATTAAGGTCCAAAACTTTAAAAAAGGTAGCAATGGATTTCTAAAGAGATTGATTGGTTTGCAATATCGTACGAACAATCGAGCGCCAACCATGCTTTGTAAGCTTAATTATGACCTTTTTGCGATCACTGCATACGTGTAAACATCGTGAACACAAGAGGAACATTAAATAACTAAATATCTACAGAACAGTTCACTTACATTGAGTCGTGTTCTTGTTTCTGTTGATTTCCATTAGCCATGTTCATACCACCACTGAAATCTGGACGGAAAGGCGCGAAAATACTCGCAGAAGGCGGTCGATCGATCGTGACGAGTACAAATCTGCCGGAAGTGGATATTAGGTTTGATCTTAGATTTTATTTTAGTTTCCAGTTAATGCAGTTCTTTCTTGAAATATTTTCCGTGAGATTTGCGGTGTTGCGACAGGTTCACAAACTGTTTAGTTGTCGCGAAATACCCACTTCCGCCGTGAAGTATCCACTACCGCCGTGCTGTTTTGAAATATTTGCCGTGGAATTTGCAGTGTTGTGCCGTCAAACGTTTGCCGTCGGTGTTCACAAACATTTGCTGTCGGTGTTCACAAACTTTTGCCGTTGGTGTTCACAAGCTGTTGCCGTGGAATTTGCAGTATTGTGTCATCAAACTTTTGCCATCAAACTTTTGCCATCTGTGTTCACAAACGTTTGCCGTCTATGTTCACAAACTGTTGTCATGATACTTGTGGGCCACCGTATAAAAGGGCAATAAAAAACGTTGCTGATTGGCCACAAATTGGAATGTGGTTCCATATTCTAATTAGTAGCCAATCACAGCGATTCTGAAAATCCGCTCTGGAACTGGTCTTTACAGCAAGTGTCCCCAGGAGCTCTCCTTTCCCCATTTCCTTCTCCCCTTCCATGCCTTTTTTGCCCCTAGGCCCTGGGTATCCAAGGATGTTCTTGCCGCCAAGTTCCCGCGCAGTTCTCCTTGCACATTGTGGGTTATTACCCACAACACTGGAAGGCCCAGCCAAAGTTAACATAACCGTAATCAAATTGAAATAGCCGTGAGCAAATTGATTTTGCCGTGATACTTGTGGGCCACTGTAGCATACCTTATTACATGATATTTTCACTTTACCAGTAATTTCGCAAACTATGCACAAATAAAAATGTTTTTCTACACGTCAGGTGCAAGGGAAGAATACTTCTCCAGTATCCATTATACTGAAATTACATGTGTTTACTTTGTAAAATACAGGCAGTGAGACGGATGCAGCTTTTACATCTTCTTTCAGATACTCGCAGTCACTCCTCCACTAAGGATCCCACATCCAAATCGGCCCCTCGACTCCTGTAAGAATTTCGTCTTCGAGTAAAACAAATTGGCTGGAAATACGATGGTCCTATAAAGAAATTAGATGCACTATTTAATTGTGATCACACAAGGGAAAGCTGAAACTGTCTGTACATGCAGGTGCTGACATCAAACGGCGTATCTGGCATATGTCGGATGCGGTTTATTTTGTTTAAAACTATTGGTATGGTATAATTTCCGCTCGTTGCTGTGGCAAGTGCGCGGAGCTGGAGTGCGTGCCCTGGAATGCAATTGCCTGAAATTTCCGAGACACCACAAAACAGCTGCATTAAACATTCAGATTTGAGATGAACCATTTCATGTTGAATTGAAGAATAAAGAATAAAGTAACTGGCATGGCACTAACATAGAATCAGCTCCATACAATTTCTAACGTACGGCGCCAGCACTGGAGTTCATTTTAAGTTTACTTCCAAAGTCTGAGAAATGGTTTCGTATGACTGCATACGATATTTTCAGTCTCGGTATATTTTTTAAAATAGTTTATAAACCGTTTAAAATACTGAGTTTGTTTGGTGACGCATTCGTAACTTTTATAATAAGATCACTTTAATTCAAGCTGCCTATAAAAGTAGTAAGCTGAACAATAGCTCCAAATAACTGGGATGAAGCTAACACTAAGAGCTTTAAGTTGGACTACTTTGACTAGCTTTTTACGAGTTAAATGTACCAACCTTTCCATTTGAGCTTTCCACTGGATTTCTCTCTTCCGTAATCCTGGAAAAAATACGGATGGGCAGAGGTTTATAGCTCGGGGATGTTCAAGTTCAACTCGACGTGCCAGAAGTTATGTTATATTGTTGAAACTGAGAACTGAAAGTAGCGAAACATGAGAAGATCCTGTCACATGCACGTAATCACATTAGAGAGATTAAGCACCGCGTTCTACGGCAAACGGGAAACATCAGCCCGCCGTCAAAATACGAAATAAATATATAAGAAAAGTGGAAAAGAATTCCAACGTTCACAACAAACGCGGATCTACTCAACTTCACGTAAAAACTGAAAATGCCGTTTGTGGGAAAAAATAACGCGATGCTTAAATTCTCTATTGTCGGCCTTCGCATACCACAAGCTAGTTATGGTGGGTAAGTAAAAGGAAAGCCAGGGTGTTTGAACATGTCTCAGCACTTCAGGAGGTAACCATGCCAACCATGCCACAATTCACCACCCCATCAGACCAAGGTGCTTGAAAGGAGGACCTGTGGCTCAGTTAACATGAACCTACGACTCCAGACTAACCCCAAACACCTATCCCAACCATGACGTACATAACACATTTATAGCACATACACACTCTGTTAAGCCATAAGCATGGACAAGTTATGTTTGGTATGCGTTACTTGTCCACTGGCCAAAGGCCTGAATCAGATGGTCAGGGAACCCATTGCGTGCGGCAACCATGGCAGCTCCAATGCGAAAACTGTGGCTAGAGTAATAGTCAGGAATCCCTGCCGTCATTAAAATTTCTCTCAACCACTTGGTTAAGAGAGAGCTGCCCGTTCTGAAGCAAAAATAGTGGTCCTGGAGATTTGCCTTTGCTATTCAGGTTATGCCAGCACCACCTGAACTTCGCATAGTGGAGGCTTTCCAAGGCCGATGTGGATAAAGCAACCTTTTCGAAAAGGATCAGTTTTAGAAGCCTTATTTATTTACGTGCAGGCATGTGGGGATAATAAGACAATACGAATCTACAGCTAAATCATTCACTTCCAAGTGAGAGGCTGAAGAAAAACTGGCCAAATTCGGAACTGTAAACTCTGCTGATCTTAGAAAGCCGAAGTAGCATCAGTGATCGGGAAACTCCATATCGAGAGAATTAAAGATACTCATCATGGTGCTGTTGGTAACTGGTAGCCGCAGTGTGGTAAAGCACAGACAGCCCAAGCTAATGGTTTTTACAAGGAATGTATGGGAATTTTTAGAAAAAATCTAAACCTGTACTAAAATGATCAATAAAGTCATGAAATCTTACCTGTGTGTTGTGAAGTTGTTCCTCTTCATCACTGATGTGTTTATTTCTGGTTTGAGGCACTTCTGGGCTTTTTTCCCCTCCCTTATATATATATTGAGAAGGCGGGAAACACGAGACGCCATTAGTCCATGTGGCACTCTTCGAGGCCTCGTAATTCTTCGAAAATCCAAACTTTCAGCATTTTACCTCCAGAAACCCTTTCTTACATTCCTCTAGCACTCATTTTATCGATCCGTCGCTTATTTCCTCGCTTTATAAATACTCAAATTCGATGGTTTCTGCAGCCAACCTAGCATGTAACGATCCGAGGTACCGTCAGCTTGACCTTTTTTTTCATTTAGAGAACGAAGTCATTGTGCTCAATCGACCAATCGCTGAATGGTGAAATCTGCTGGGGAGACCCATCAACACATTTCGAATTTGTTCAAAACTCGAGGAGGGGGCTGGTAGGCGCGCTGGGCCTGGCGGGCGATCCTAGGGGGTCCACGGGATAGTGGGCTGGGAGGTTCGGTGGGTGCTGGTGGTTGATCCTAGGGGGGTCCCTGGAAAAGGGGGCTGGTAGACTCGCCGGGGGCTTGCGGGGGCTATCCTAAGGGCCCTGTGCCAGAACCCCCATATTATATGCTAGTCCATCTTTAGATAGCGTGTAATGACACAGATCACCATCTCCTGTACCAAGACCTACAAATATACATAAAACACATTATTTAATTATTTGATATTATTCACGAATTATTTTTAATGTAGTAATTATAATAATAATAATAGTTGTTGTTATTATTATCATCATCCATGGGGCCCACATTTCCTACATGTAGGTGATTTTCATTACATGTAGGATTATAATAATAACAAAATTAACTGATATTAACCTGCTCAGCTTCTTCGACTTCACCAAAGACATTCATCCAGTAAGACAGCACCTCTGGATCTTCCTGAATCTTCCTGAATGGCAAGAATTGTTCCATCTATGAAGTTCTTTTTGTCTTCACTTTGATGTAGCCGATAGAGATTTATCTGTTCAATTATTTTTTTCCTCTAGTTTCTTGAAGAAGTCAAATGTTGTATCGCCAATATGCAACAGTCCTCGTTCTCTGTACTGTCTATCTTCAGTGACGTCTAGAGTACCAGGGTGGACTGTATTGTCTGCAATTCACGAATACTGTACGATAACATGTTCCTCGAGAAGTTCAGACATTGCATATGCTGCATTTACAGACTGTTTCACTGCAGAATCTTGAGAAAACATGTTTGTGCGCACATATTTCCTTCTTTTGTCTAACTCTTGTCGAATAGCCCAGCCGCCTACATGCCGCAATTTTGCTAGTCCTTCTATTGGCATATCATCTACCTTCATTCCAACTTGCTCTGTCTGATGAATCTGTACAAATTTAGATGCTATAACATTGACAAATTTTTCATATAGACTCAGACAAAATGTTGATCCTACTGAATAGTGCTCTTCTTGCAGTTCCTGGACCATGAATGTAGCTCTCGGTATTTAGAAGCTTAATATATATATAATGTGTAGCATATGTAGCTCCTTCGTTGAAGTATACAATTCATTTGTGTTTGATTCAAGGTATTTAGCAAACAAGTTATAAATCTTGTGCCACTGAATTCTAGCAAATAGCTGAACTTGCACTGTATTATCTGCACACACATTTCTTAAGATACAGTTCTTTGTGGATGCAAATTCCGTTTGTGGATCAGGTATAATTTGCTGCATCAGTAACTCCTCGAGATTTATGGTTTCTGGTAATGCAGCAAGTTCCTCATCATTCTCTTCTAAAGACATTCCCCAAGTCTAATACAACAACATCATTATCTTGTTCATAAAAAGAGCCAAACCAAACCATCTAGATACTTGTCCATTGACAAAGATTCCGGTGCATCACCATCCTGATCCCCTAAGTTGTCACCGCTGTCACTCACGGTAAAAAAAATCAGGTGTTAGATGCTGTTGATTACAGCAAGTGCAGTCAGCTTGTTCTGCCTTGGTATTGTCACAGACAGTTGCCGCATCTCTGGGAGGAAATCAAAAGGAATCAAAAGCTGTCTGCGATTGAAGTTACAGAGCTGTACATGTATCTGCTCTTCATTGCGTACACGTGAAACAGCAAGATATATCAATCCCGGTACGAACTCTTTCGTACAGTGTACAACCGCACCTGGCAAGGTAAGTCCCTGTACTTTGTGACAAGTGACAAGTGACAAGTGGATGCGTAGAACAAGACCAAAGGAAATTGCATCCTACTCCCAAATACTTCTCCTGTCACCTTATTTCTCGTAGACCATGTCTGTTGTGTGATCAGAGCTCCTCCCCATCAGGCCAAAATCTACTTCAAGCTCACCATTCTTTTCTCCAAGAAATGTCCCTGGGGTGCCATTTTTAGGTTCCACACCAGCATTACTTTTGCGTTTCCTTTTAATAATAATGTTTCTGCTGCTGGACAACTCGATTATTAGCATGTCCACCAGACAATACGATGTCGCCCAACAATGCTAAGCTACCAGGAACTAATACGATATCTTCTCCCATCGTTGGAACTTCTACATAGAGAGTCTCGCCTGTATTGGCAGATGATGGAGTGAAAGTTTTCCTATATAGGGTTCGTTGAGCTTTGAGTGCGAGTGGCTCTCTTAGTGCTTGTGTGGGAATTAACTTCGACGATATCATGTTGAATATACCAAGATATATAGTTATGTTCAATATGGAAGATGTCGATGTGAGACCTGAGGATAATACCGATAGATACGAAGAACGACAACGAGATGAAGAAGACCGACGAGCACGAGAAGCAAATAAAGAATACATGGCTCACTTATTGGGTGATGATCAAGATGAAGCTGGAGGTAGTGAGCAGATACCACTTCGTAACTTCGCCGCAGAAGGCGCTAGACCAAAGTACCAGGAAACCTCGTTCACTAGAGGCATAACTGATGGATTCGTCCAAAAATTCGAATTCAAACAAGACTACTTTTCGGAAGAGGCAAAAAGGATTCTGGTTGGTATGGTAAAGGAAGAATATGAAGACATTGGTCGTCTAGAGGGTTTTGAGATCTCCTATACAGACAAAGAACTCTCCATTCGCAAACTTGGAAGCAAAGAACCCTTTACGCATCTATTCATTGGTGAAGGTAAAGACCGAGTACTGAATGAGATGATTAGTACCGATCTCAAAAAAATCTTGGGCCCTAATCAAAAAGAGGTAGCTAAGGAGATGATAATAGCGAATAGAAAGCAAGTTGAGAACAACATATTGATGAAGCTTCAGAAGTTGGTACCTGATACAACCACATCGAACACTAGAAACCCATACAATGAGCATTCCATTACGGTCTCGCTTATGAGAAATGCGTGGAGGGAAGTCCTTGCACGCTTTCCAAATGCAGAAACGAGTGATCTAGAGGTTGGGATTAATTCGAAGGGAGATACATACGTCCGGCAATTGAATGATAAGAGTTCGAAATGGCGTCCACACCTCAACAAAGACAATAATGTAACTAGTAATTTATCCAAAGGTCTAATGGCAGTACTTGATCCCAACAAAGTTTCTAGAGAGATAGAAAGTAAGCTAAATGCCTTGAGACAAGAGAACAATGTGTTGTCAGTCGACATCGAGCAAAAAAAAATAGAATACGAGACCCCAATACGATTGCTGCTGATATACCAGAATTGGAAGTCATTCTTTCTGAGGATAGTAGAAGTATTGATGAAAACGAACAAGAAATCGAAGACCTAGAAAATAGCATGCCACTCCGAGATAGGATCAAAGACATTTTCAAAAGACATGGGATGACCGTTCTTGCGGTGGTAACTGCTATTGGTGTCACCGTTAGTGTTATAGTTTCTTCCCTATCGAGATCCGTACCGAAACCAGTAAAAGATGGTATCGATAAAGTGGCAGATGTAGTAAAGAAGGGATTAAAAACGACAGGTGAGTTTCTAAAGGAAATGGGAAAGAAACTTGGACAGATGCTACCTGGAATGATTGGATCAATTGCGAATTTCATATTTACTATGGCCGGTAAAGCTCTAGGAGTATGAGCAGAGAATGTTTGGTTATTCATCGTAGCAATAGTGGTGATCACAATAGAGCAATATAAACGTCGTTAACGAAATAACGCCCATGCAATTCCAGCTCCTGCAATAGATACCATCACTAGATTGGTCTCATGTTGTGGAACTCGTTGTGGAACTCGTTGTGGAGAAGGACTATGTGGAACTCGTCGTGGAGTAGGATGTGGAACTTGTTGCTTTGCACTATGTGGTAATTGTTTCTTTCGTATCTGTCCTTCCATATCTGGTGGTGGGAATTTGGTTTCGAGAACATCTACATTAATATCGTTTACACCTAACACCATACCTTCTGTGGCGTTCGGGATTGGATTTTTATAACCATCCTTCTTGCCGAGGTAGTACTCAAGATTGCTTGGTAGTAATCTTACCCCTATAGCTATTGCTAGATCTTCTCTCTTATGTGTGTGTAGTATAGCTGTAAGATAGTTTTTATAGCTTGCCACTAAATCGTTTTCGAGAATAGCGCCTTCGACCAAACTCTTAAACTTTTCTTTGACATTGAAACTATCTATGATGGATTCGTTAAGATCATTTTGAGCACCTAGAACGCAATATCCAAAAGCTAAGACAGATCGATTCAATCTACCTAATCCAGCATCTGTCAAACCCTTTCCGATTGGTGGCGTAAACCAATTGTATTGTATTGTTCCGAATGAAGGCCACAAGATCGCCCTGGTCCTCCTTACCTCCTTGGTCTTCAAATAAATTATATTTCTGGGGCCACGTAGTTGCCCCTTTGTCATAGCTTCGGACTCCATGGACGTTTACGTATCCTGTCGGTCCCGGGTATAAAAGGAATATATCTCCTAACCCATTATTCCTACCTCCGTGCCATCGAAAGTCTGGTGTTCGAGATATACCAAACTCGATGCACAATTTCTCAAGAGCTGATTTGCTATAGAGGTTATCAATTTGCTTGAACTTAGAGTCACCAGGTAGAGGAACTCCGTGAGTACCACCAAGTTCATGCAGAATTCTTCGTATTGTGAAATAAACGTGAAATCGTAGGAACCCTCGAACAACTGGTGGATATGTTTTGAAATTAGGATCGAATAACGACACTCCACATCCAGAAGTTGCACACCACGTTGCAAAATTCAATTGTTGAGGCCAATATTTGAAATCCGGACTATGTAACCAATCGTAGGACTCATTTGATGTCACATGCTTTACGACGGTCTCCTTGAATATGTTCGGGACACCTGCTTTGAACTTTTTCGTAGGTGTGACATATATCCATAGATTAGTGAGATCTATATCTTGTGCTTTTTCAGTATCTGGGACCGCAGTAATAGGATATTTCGCACTTTTGTCTAGTGTCAACGTAAGTGGAAAACCACCAACCACCCCCCACAATGCGTTATCGATGCGTTTTTGACTGGTGGCAGGTAGCTTGGAGACATCATCACCATAGACCACATAGCCAGAATCCCCATCTCGAAACCAAATACTCGTCGAATATTTGCCAGGGCCATCTATATCCGTGGATGCATAGAACTGGTGAAAATCTGCATGTGGATATCTTTTCTTGAACTTCACCAACAGATTGGCATTCAATGTTACGACCTTTTCATTTTCATCGGCAAGGAGCGCTATCTGCTCAGATTTCGAAAGCCTTGGGCCACCCTTGGCAATCTCCGCCTTGTCCTTGGTAGATAGACCATCATACCAATCATCTTTGTCTGGCACAACGAGAGGCATCGTAACTATTGAAGCTATACATATATACAGTTTATACCTTTAATATATAATTGTTATCTTACATGTCACCTGTACCTCGGCTGATCATACGGTCTACTTTGATCAACCTATTCTTATCCAGAATATTTCTCTAGTCAAGATCAATATTGAGAAAAGTTGGCAGAACCTAGAAAAGAAGGCTTCGTTCCAGTGGAACCCCGAAGGTGTGGGATTCCCATACGAAATCGATCCGGGGTCTTATAACATAAAAACCCTAATGCCCCACTTCAACGCTGCAGTTGATGCTGGCATCGTTAAATTTATCGATATACCTAATAAGAAGTATTGGATCTTAGAGGTAAAGAAACCAATCAAATTTAGTAAAAATCTCTGCACACTATTCGGCGTAGAAGGAAACGAAGGGGGGGATGGAAATGTATCACTAAAAGTGGGAAAATACGACCTGAAGATAAAAGATATCGAAATAATATATATCTACTGCGATGTGGTGAATTCCGATTTCTCACTATTAAATGGAAAGCGCTCGACATTATTATCTTACTTTAATGCGCTTGATGGGTGGTTTAGAAGACGGACATATGTCATGCCGTTTCCTTTACCAATTCGAGCCCTAGGAATAATTCGAAACAGACTTCGCCTCACAGTTTGCGATGAGAAAGGTAATATCATAGACTTTCGTGGTCACCCCATACATTTCGTATTGAAGCTTCAGTAAATCATACGTATACATACGATGGACGGCGATTCAATTCAACCACTTCTTCCATCAGCACCAAATATCTATCCGTCGCTTGCTAGTGGCACTGGAAAGAATTTTCGACTGCAAACAGTCCGAGATACGCTTTCGGATATCGAAACTCAAGAAAAACACTATGAAGGCGTGCGTAAGAAATATGCCCGTGCGCAAGGAATAGTTCATGGTGTCGCAGTGGTAACAGGAGGTCTATCCGTACTTTTATCAAGTTCTGGATTGGCAGTTGCTCTAACTGGGATTGGAATAGTGATTGGTCTACCACTTGGCGTTATCGGTGGACTCTGTGGATTAATTTCAGCATCTACAACTGTGGGAACTAAAAAGCTCGGAATAAAAGTTTCTAAGCACGAGAAAACCACTATGTTGGCTAGGGCGAAAATTAATACGATTCGTGATCTAGTATCAAAAGCCCTACGTGATGAAAATATATCCGACTCTGAATACAGTCTCATCCTCGCTGAAGCAGATAAATACGAGATTACGAGGGCTGAAATTCGTCACGAGACTTCGATGGTCGCGGGGGGTGAAAAAAGCGTGGAACGGATTCGAACCGAACTCAAGCAAGAAGTGCAAAAGGAAATGCGAGAAAAACTTGGCAGTCTAGTGGGATAAAAATCGACATTTCCTATGAAAGAAACGAGAGTGGATCTTATTTTCACTTCACGAAATTAAACTCTATCACTAGTTAGACCGTGTCTCATATAGATGGGCTCAAAGTGGGAATGGTAAGCAATCAACTCATTGATAAAACGCGTGATCGAACCCTTATGTATACCACATCGTTTAATGACATCGATAAGAGATATATGCGATCCTGAACGGCGTAGCACCTCGTAACTTGCTCCAATGAGTTTAGTTCGAAGTATGGAGCTGGTACCTATATTGTTTTCTATTGCAGTTTGAACAATCTCATAGACTATTTGTTGGACATTCTTAGGTACTCCTTGGGGGTCGAGTTTAGCAAAAGTCGTTGCGATGTGGGGAACTATTCGATCGGCATTTAAATCTATATCGATTTTATCGTCATCACGTAGAGAACGTATAAAGACATTTCCGTTACAGATGATTTTATTGTTTAGTTGCATAAAACGAGCGACCTCACCTTTAGATCGAACGAACCCACATTGTATACATGCCTGATAAAGTATAGCAGCTAAAATAGTTCGTTTCGCATAGCTACGTTTGATACAAACCTTCTTTGCTTGGATGAATGCGTCGGCTACGATTACTAATACATTTGTGGGAAATGAGAGGTCGTAATTTTGTTTATAAATAGTGTTGTATGCCTGTAGTTCTCGCATGATCGTTCGTATTTGCAATTCTTTGTTATCGCTTTGCTTTGGGATTGTGCGGTCTAGATCATGTTGATACCGAAAGCTGTCCGGACCTACTATACGTAACCGAGTAGTAACATTGATAGTTGTTTCTTCGCATGATTCGACCTCGGAAACAAGACCACATGTGGGACATACAAATTCCACCACATTCAGACCTGGAACCATTGGACAGAGACATTCGGGACATGTTTCACCGGTGTTAATATGCAACCGTGGTTTGATATGTAGGCTTGCACAAATTTCTGAACCAAGTAATCTAATAAGCTCGTCCATACTAGTTGTATATACCATAGTCTATCAGCTATCTAATTGTGGAAAAAAAAAAAAAAAGAATGAAGAGAGGTCACGTAACAACCTTTCTTCATTCTTTTTTTCTTTTTTGTGCCGTGATTTCTACTCATCCTCCGATTCTACCACATTTAGATCTTTCTCACCGATTGCGAGGTCCACCAACAACTTATGGAGCTCGCGAATGTGATCCTCGTTGTCCGCCACATTTGGATCTTTCTCCGATTCCACCACATTTGGATATGTGAGGTTCGCCAACTCCTTAGATCGTTTCTTATCGAGGCTCTTCTTATTGCGAATGAGACGGAGTTGAGGTGCACCACACTTTGAGCAAAGCCCGTAACTCGTACGACATCCTCTACCACACTTCGAACATGGAACGAATGTGGCACCCCCTCTTTGTATCTGGAAGTTGTGTTGAGCACAGTACTCTGATACCTTAGAAACCTTCCTTATACATTTCGTGTCCTTTCCTCGCATCAACCAATCGCAAGTTATTATCTCGGTCATCGTGTAATATACCTATATATGCTATGTGTCTAATTGGTATCTTAATCGTGACGTCTGCGTTGAGATTCTTCGATCACGTGCGCTTGTCTAATCTGTGTGGTATTAATACGTACTAAGATAACAACATACGTTAATATCGTGAAGTAAAGAATATATGTTAGTACCATGGGTGGATATACTGTATACTAATCACTCCTCTAATAGGGTTTTAAAATACAATAATGTGTACAACAAATGGTAGAAGGGAGAGTGGAGGTACTTGTATAGACGTGTGGGACTATAGTAGTATGTAAAGTGGGGTGTTATGGCGCAATATTTTCACGTCCTATTAGATATTTTATGTCACATTCGACGGGGGGAGGGTGGGTCGAATGTGACATAAATATCTAATAGGATGTGAAAATGTTGCGCCAGAACCCCCACTTTACATACTACTAAATCATTGGGGCGGGGGAGCGGGGGACCAGACTGCACTGTTTGTAAAGAAGTGCTTGACCTTCAGGCTATACGTCCTTCCCCTCTACACTATAGCAGGCTATGCGAGCGGAGTCAACTGCCCAAAGGAAGGGTGTCACGCACAGGTATCTCTTAACCGCCTTCAAGATCATGTTCAATTTTGTTGCGGTGATGGGGCCAGGGCCACCGAAATCATAGCATGCCCATCGGAACAAGGAGCTTCCAGATACCATCCCGTTGAAAATCCCCTTGCCAGTGAATTTCTCCAGTTGCCCATTGGCCACGCCCTTCCCACAGCAATGGAAGAAATGATGACCCATGGAATACGAATGAAAGAGGCCTTAGCAAAAACACAAGGCCAACAAAGCATACAATTCAAAACTGGAAGTTCACAGGTATGTGTTTGTGAAAAATAGCAGGTTGTTCTGTCTCTCAATGTTGATCAGAGGTTTTGTGGGGCTACATTACTAAGACAACAGTTGAGAATGATAGATTACATCCATTTATTGTGAATTTCAGCATACTAAACAAATACATATTTTTAAGGTCTCTGTGACTGCATTTCAGTCTGGCCTGTGCAGTGGCCTTTTCTACACAAACTATGAAGTATTTTTTAACTCGTTAGGGACCTGTTTGTTTTATTAAGATATATTTAACCCGGATGAATTCAATATATATGTTAAATATCTTGATGTTTTCACACATAATATATAGTTGTTCCTATATTTCTATCTTGTAAAATACATATTTATACATACAATATTATACATGTACTGCAAGTACCTGTGGATAGAAAACCGTGTAAATGTATCAAAAGTTTAGCATTAAATTATGTTTGGTGTCTTGCATGCTGATGGTGAAATATAACATCAATTTTTAATGAGAGTATCTTCCTTCCAGATTTGGCTATAAAGTCAAGCAAATGGTATCTTGTTTTTTTTATTTTCATGTGTAAAGTCAGAATGCTGAGGTACAAAAATGTAGCCCCCCCCCCCCCCCCCCCCCCCCACACTTTTTTGCCAAAAAATATTTTGCCTAGTTACTTCTTAGTCAATTTAAGACTATAATATGCACAAGAACCCACTAAATATATACGAGTTGTTTGCTGGCACTGGGAGGTCCATATAAAGAAAAACTGAGTCTGAGGGTCATGAAATGTACTGAATGAGGCCACAGGCCAATGTCAGTACTTTTAAGACAGAGGGCACAGTTTTTCTCTATAATTATAGACCGACCCTAAGCCGGTAAAAAATGTGTTAATTCTCAAACAATTCATTTTAAGATGGTACACAACATTTACATATGGTGGGCGAGGGTACACGAAGAGAGAGGGCCAAACAACTCATTGGAAATTATATTGATGCTACAGAAGTGCCTCTAACTTTCCCGGGAGAGCATGGAAAGGGAACATCAATAATCAAGCAAGCTCCATGTGTTTCCATCAAAGACTTACATGTAACAGAAAGAATACTGACACACCTTGCAAACTTGAACAGGTAAACTAATATTAGAAAAGCATGTTAAGATATGCAGATATGTGACATACAGTACAATGTACATGTAGAGTTGTATTAGCTGTATGACTGATGAAAAGAAAAATACCAGTCCCTTCACTCAAGCTTCAACACTAGACATGCTGAGCAACGTCGTTAAGGTTCATTCGTAACGATGTGGTAAAGAATCAACACAATTGGTTCGTTTCACAAACTGGTCACGGATTGACGAAGGCCGGGCTAGCCCGAATCAACTTATCTGCAATGGTCTACGTATATTGTGTTCTAGGATCCCAGGCTTCTTTGCGCAATTCAATCATAGGGACAACGACCTTATCCTTCAATGTTCAGGCCGATTGTAGTGTAAAGTTGGAAGAGGTCATCGCAGAAAAGAAGGTCGATAGCCTTTTACGATATCAAAAAGCTTTGCAGCTAACACGCGTTCATCTCGACCTTGCAGTTGCTAAGGACTGTTTGTTAATACCCAGCCGTATGATTATCAACGATGAGAGCGTATTAGGTTATAACAACGAACTACAATTAGCGTCCGCATCTAACGTCCACTTTGGAATAAATGACCATATCAACCATAAAGGAAAGCCCCCGAAACCACCACGTATGGAAGGTAGTTCACGAAAGAAAGATCTACCGCATCAAGATGTCGTTGCTGTGAAGCAGCCTATCCCACAAGTAACGCAACCTCGTAGTACCGATGCCGTTGTGACAAAGCACGAGATCAATTTGGGGCTGATGGTTGCCACTGCAGCTGGAGCCGCATGGACGTTATTTCGCTAACGCTGCCGCCCCGACTTAAATTGCTCTATTACGATCACAACTACAGCTACAATCAACATCCAGATGTTCTTCGCTAAGAATCCTAATACCTCGCCAGCCGTGCGAAACAAAAAGCTAGCAATTGCACCAACCATTCCAGGTAGAATCTGCCCTAGCTTCTTTCCTAGACTTTTCAACGCATTGCCGACCCTCCCGGCAACGTTAGCAAGGCCCTTAGATAGCATGGAAGCCACGACACCAATCACGGTGCCTGCAGCAATCGCAATTCCAAGCACTCCAACACCATACTTTTTGAAGATAGCCTTCACGCGGTCTCGCATGGACATACGCTCTTCGATGTTTTCAATATTTGACTCAATCTCCTGTATTTGGTCGTCTATTTTCGCCACTTCTTCCTTCGCTGCTGCACGTTCTGTCGACCCCTGTTTGGATGACTTCACGGTTTCTATTTCCTTAGCTCTTTCTTTCTTAAGTTGGTCGACCTCAGCTTCTCCTTCGCTAACAACCACTTCTACGGTAGGCCCTAGAGCGTCTGTGAGCGTTTTAGGCAAATTTCCATTAACATTACCTTCGGCGTCGTACAGATTGTGGTATTTGGAATTAGATTTGTTCAGTCGCACCACGACCTCGTTGTACTCATTCAAGGTAGTAGTGAACTTGGTAGTGTCTACATTTGGAAACATTCTACTAAGCCTATCCCAGGCCTCATCGCGTTGATTGGCTTTTTCAGCTAATATCTGTTCCCCCTCAGTGAACGATGTTTCCGCGGTAGTGCCGCTTGGCACTGCACCCTCATCACCTAGATTCACCAATTTGATGTACTCAGATGGGCTGTACCCCCATTTATTCCGTTTGCTCCAAAGCTTATCCTGAAAGCTTTTGGATCTTTCTCCTATTTTGGCCTTAACTCTATCCCACCAAGTACTTTGGCCTTCAATCTTACCTGGGCCAAGCTCGTTCCATTCTTTGGCAGAAAGATTTTCTATATCAGCTTGACCTTCCTCAGTCAAAGGATCGAAGTCTGCATTCTCAGCCATGTTGAACAATAACTAACTATGTATATCCACATATTCAACATGATACCGTCGATGTTAGTTCCTGCAAAATCGCACAGAGAGCCTCGGGGGTTGAAAGCTCTACACAACGTAGATAGAATCACCTTCACTCCATCGGTAGCCAATCCAGGAGAGACTCTCTATGTGAAAATACCAATACTAGGGGAAAACGTCGTCCTCGTCCCGGGTAGTCTCGCGCTCTTGGCTGACCTTACGTTGTCTGGTGGACATGCTAACAATCGCGTGGTGGCTAATGTCGGGCGTTGTCTGGTCTCACGTAGAGTTCTCAAAATAGGAGCTGAAACAATAGAAGACCTTGCCCGACCAGATCTTCTACAGACATATTCCGATCTCTATTTGCCCACTATAGAGCGAGATGCGCGCGTGGGACAAGGTATTCAAACAGAGAACACGAACAAGCTACGCTCGAATGCTGGTGACAAAGGCACTTCGGATACTGAAGAAAACTTGCTCCTAGCTGTGTATGGTTCGAAATACCGAATCCCACTAGATGTAGACATCCTGACGCAACATGGAGCTCTTGATCCCTTCGCTCTTCACAACACCATTTCGCTCGAGTTGACTCTATCACCTGCTAGCGACGTGGTGGTAGGATCAGACACTACCAAGATAGGTACATACAAGCTAAGCAACATCCAGCTAGAGTACGAAGTTGTTGAGAGTGAAATTATCGCCAAGCAAGCGAAAGATGAATATGTCAGTGGCGCCGTCTTCCTGTTCAGGCACGCTGTTCACTTCGGAACCGTACCTATCAACAAAGCGTCTGACACTCTGATATCTCAGCAAGTTGACGTTCCAAGGTTGTCCTTCACTGGACTGTTCCTCCTCTTCGTGGCACAACACACCCACGGCACACGAGACAGCGAGGCGTTTGACTATCCAGGAATCACGAAGGTCGAGATCGATATCAATGGAAGGCCAAACAGGTTCTTTCCTGGAGGCATGCTACCATCAGACTTTTGGGAGGCTGCCAATGGATGGTTCGGCGCTGGCAAAATGTCTATGGCCCCGATCAAGTTCTACAATAATAAATTCGCCATCCTGGTTGACTGTCGCACAGTAAATGATCCAGTTGTCCATGGCAATGGCTTGAGTCAAACAGGCAGTGGAAAGAACCTCCAGATCCGCATCCATAGGACTGGAGGCAGTGGAACTGTGAACATGCACATCTTCGTACTTGCCGATGCTCAGATCACGGTATTGAACGGAGCACTGGAAAACGTATCGTACTAGCTTTGACATTAATGTAACCATTGATATGGACGCTTTAGTAACTGAAATCCCATTCAATGCTCTCATAGTGGGACCAACGAATTGTGGAAAAACGGCCTTTCTCGTAGAGCAGCTTCGTGGAGCATTTCGTGGTAAGTTCGACTATATAGTACTCATATGCCCCACGTATGCCGACAACACTACATATTATGGATTCGCCCATCTAGATCCTCACTTCTTCGTCATGTGCCCATCACAAGAGAGATATCTGCTGTGGCCGGCTTGTTGTCTCTTAAAGCAGGTCGCTTTGTGGCTCTAGCTAGTGCCTTGTTCCATGTAGCTGACCACGTAGTTCCACCTAGTACACCAAGCAGTCAACCTTTTGGAGACTCGAAGCCTACTGATATACCCGATGGAGGAACAACAAGATCGGATAACTGCAGATCCGCCGAAGACTGCGCCTGAAAAAAAGGCCAAAGATCCAAAGCGCGTTGCTGCTGGGAAAGCACTGGCAGAAAGCAATCGCCGCGCTAGAGAGGCATTAAGTCGTGAAAGTGAGCGCGAAAAGGAACGAACTACTCATTCCGAAGTTCGGGACGATGGAAGCTGGTACGACGTAGTGTCTGCCAACACTACGCTATCAGCTATTGGCGTAGGCATCGCGTTGGTTGGGCTGTACTATCAATATAAGGGCAGCAACGATACGACACCCCACACTCATTCCGAAGAAATACACGAAATAAGCGGCAAAGCTGAAAGCAAAGCTAGAAGCAAAGAGTTGCTTTCCATGGAGAATAGCATTTGAAGATATCGACAATGTAGATACGTTCGATGGCAGAAAAAAACGAAGTGGTAGAAACGATACTTGACGCCGCCACATTGGCTGGAATAGCAACTGGTATTGGTTGGGTTGTAAAAAAGGCGACAAAGGAGTCCATGCTTGGCGATCCTTCATTAGGCATCTTGAATTACTTGAAGTGGACGGCCGTATTGGCTGGTAGCATTGTCGCCAAAAAGTATCTCAAAGAATTCGTAAACGATGGTAACGATTATCGCAGCGGTTGCCTTTGCGGCAGCAAGCCTTGGTGCTAAATACCTCGACCAATATATTTCTGGAAGAGACCCAGAAGAGACTAATATAGAGATCGAAAGGCACGATAGAGCCCTTGAGAAATACAAGGCTGACGTGGCCGCTTATGAAGAACGACGAGAAAAACTATCTGACTGGGTCCAAGATCAGGAACGTAAGAAATACTACGCTGCCAAGGATCTAACCAATACGGACCGCGCTCTTGTGCTATACAATACAGTACACGTGGGGCTACACCGCATACGTCCACAGGACATGAAGAAGCCTCACTTTCCCGACTACTACAGACCTTCGAGTTCACAGAAAACTACGGAATTGGCGCTTGTAGGTGGTGGGACGCTCGCTATAGGATACATCGCTAGTCGGTTGCTTTAAAAAAAAAAAAAAGAGAGAAAAGAGAAAGAACGAAGAACGTGGACTCCATTCTTTTTCTTTTTTCATTGAAGCTTGAAACGTATACACGTATCGATGGACGCTAAACTCTCAAAACGATACTACAGCCCGGGTGGTTATTGGAAAGGACTAGCAGCCATCAAACACCTTTCCGATGCAACCGATATTCCTGAGGATGTAGTTCGGATGTGGTTAGAAAAGCAATCTATATGGCAAATCTACTTGCCAGCACCGAAGTACGTACCACGACCTAGATTCGACGTACCTATACCAAATGAAGTCCACCAAGCTGATTTAATATTCCTACCTCACGATCGACCTGGACGTGGAAGGAAACTATATAAATATGCGTTGACGATCGTGGACGTGGCTTCGAGATACAAAGAAGCCGAACCATTAGCGACTAAAGAATCCAAAGAGGTCGCTGCAGCATTCGAACGAATCTACGAAAGAAGTCCATTGACATGGCCAAAGTTGTTGCAGGTCGATCCTGGTAGAGAATTCATGGGGACGATGTCTTCACTACTCGATAAACACAAAGTTTCTGTGAGACGTGGAAGAGTCGACATACATCGGGACCAAGCGATAGTCGAACGATTCAATCGCACATTGGCCGAGAGATTGTTTGGACACCAATATGCCCAAGAGATGGTACTTACTTCGCAAGGAAGCGACAATAGGTCGGTCGAATGGGTAGTTCGTTTACCAAAAGTCGTTGAAGCGTTGAATGGTGAGGTCACACGTTTGACGGGGAAAGAACCATCCGTAGCAATTACCAAAGATGAGGTCGAATCGAATCCATCGAATCCATCAATTTCAATACCTTTAAGCACTTAATTCCAATTTTCCAACCATACGGAAACCAACTATATGTAGACCATATTCATCATCACCCACCCAACCATCACTACAATAAACATTTAGCTTACCAAGGACATGGTTCCCTACTTACGTCTCCACAGAATCTGTGTGTATTCCCAGTTACTCAATAGCCACCATTAAATGTTTTTCCGTCTACTAATGAATCAATTTCTTGCCCACCACACAATTTTGCCAATAAGCCCTCCTTCTTTTCTCATTAAATGTAAATATTATCCCAGCCAGTCCCAGCCTTTACACCTACCGCCCTTTTGTGGACACTTACTTCTATCACTAGTTTTATTCAAATTTTCGACTTTCCGGATTCGTGGGGTGGGTCTATCGATACATACAATATTCTACTTCTACATTTTTTTCCCACACCAACCATTGCAGTTATAGTGAAATTTATAAATCAGTATATATAGATTTATTAAACAAGTATATATAGATACATCCTATTCCCTCTACTGTTCGTACAGGGCCACCAACTCCCAAGCCCACTTCCCTCACACATCAACACTATTTCACAGTGCTACATATTCTGGCAGTGAGTTCCATTCTTTTACAGTTTCTTTACTAACATTCTATATTAGATTGTATAGTTTTCACAGTATGTTCACACAGGTTCCTGGGCCACAATATTGTATCCATTGTTACTTCACTCCTCATATCAGCACCCACTATATCCCATTAGCATCCCTGCTTAGGGTAAACCTATTTAATTAGCACCCTGGACCTCGTCCGTTACTTTGGTAACATCACTACATTTTACATGCACCCTCCTTGGTTTTTCGGATGTTTTCATTACACACACCGGCCTCATTTTGACAGCATTCCCACACACATACAATGCACCGATACACCAGTAGTGAAGTACATGTACCTTCGTACTATACAACAATAAACAACATACCGTATGAGTGCGTTTCCCGGCGCATTACCACTAAACCATACTCGACTTTTGGTGGCGTCATCTCTCCCACGGGCACTCCACTACAAACCCTTCGCTTTTCTCCCCTACTTAGTTAGCATTTACATCTCCTCGTGCTTCCTTTCTATTTACAAGATGGCCGTCGCTCTTGAGACCGTTCCAGGCCCCCACGATCTACCACAGGCAACCCGTGTAGAGTTCACTCGGACCACCTTCGCCGCCCCCACACCGCGACAAAACGTCACGCGCACTCGTATTTGCTATTTGTTGTCGGCGCGCCCCCAGTTTCCCGCTAAAACAGGCATATACCGTGATTTCTGCTTCAAGTGAAGTGTTTTATCTAAAAATAATATAACTACTTTAAAGAGTAGCCTTAGACTTTTACAGGCTTTAGTTTTCTTTATTTGTATTTCTCTTCGAGTTTACTTAATCATTTACCAAATAAGTTATAGCCTTCGTTCTTTTGGCCAGCGGAGCATACTGTTTTGCCGCTTTGTGCCCCGCCCCCGCTCCCGCACCCTCTCGATCTGGTCTTTAACGAAGTGAGAACTGTCACATCCATCACACCCTCACAATCTAACATCCAATCACACATCAATATGAGCTAGTTTTATTTTCCCTCACCGCGAGATCCCTTCCCTTTCTTTGCTCAACATCGACAGTTCAACAGCAATGTATAACGCAAAAGGAAAAAACCCCACCAGAACACTGGCCAAATCAATGGGACTCTTCGCCCCTTACCGGCCTCCAGGTAAACATATTTGTTGTTTTTCTTCTTGTCGGTCCCGCGCGTAGTTGTCAGAACGAGCAGTCCAATGTCCACTCTATCACGTGTCGGGCGAGAATGCTCAAGACCGGTCTATAAGCATTTCGAAACACGTTAAACCCTGCAGCAATCCTCTCCTCGGCACTTTTTCCGTTCTACAAATCCCCCTTCCTCCCCTCTACTACTCCCCTCGGTTCATTACACATATTCCCTCAGTTTACTCGGCTTCCCCTCCAAGCTGCAGTGTTTTCTGTATAGCATCCCGCCCCTGAAGAGATTGCTATACAGGATATGGTGGACTCACATTGGACTTGCTCTATCCCCTATGAGCTCACTAGGGTCCCCATCCCCTTAGCTATCAATATCTTAGTTATCTATTTATTTATGTATCTATTTATTATATTATATTCATGCCCCCTTCCCGGTTCACAGTCTTGGATTGTTATCTACCGCTAGCCACCTTCGTCATTTTTCGTCATTTTACGACCCCGAACTAATTACACATAGTTTGCCTTCCCCACTCCTTTCATTCCGCTTTCATCTACGTTTTATACGACCGTTTTCAACCGATATATTCCCTTATATTCTCCCACATAAGTACAACTTTACATATTGAGCAATCCCGTAACCGGCCCGTCCCTGCAGTATATCTGGCATTTCTCAATTCCCACATTCCTCCACAACAATCAAAGCTCCTCCTCTCCCCAGGCCTAGGCAACCCCTCATTGGTTTATTCTCCCCTTCTGTTACACTACGGATACATTTCCACTTTCATGTCCAACTACACATTTACCTTTGATCATAAACGTCACTTTATTCATTTTTTCCTCTGTGTTACCTACAAATTTTATCTTAATTTATCATTTTTTCCACTGTCTTATTACCCTGTTTTCAATAACAACAAGATACACTGCTTTCATTTAATTAGTTATCTATTTTTCCTCCGGGCTCACTGCTTCCATGCTTCTCCTCCTTCAATTTCCTCATTTTCATGGCTTTCCCTTGAGTCCAGGCTCACTCTGCATGTTTTCACAACCAATTATGTTTTTCATAATTCACACAGTGTACCCAGTGTTCACTCAGCCCTGGGATATCCAGTCCTTCCGCTTCTTGATAGGCCTCCTTCCTTTATACAAAAACATATTTTACTCCTTTCACCATCATTTATTGCATTTTTTCAATCCACTTATCCCCTAATTTCCACCATGCCTCCATTTTCCACATAGTTTTCCACCTATGGTTTCTTCAACAATATTACCCTCCACCCTCCTCCCTTATCCCCATTCCCTCACCCTTCATGCTTGACATCCGGATATCAATACCGGCACTTGAACACAAAAACAACAACTGCCACAATTTTACCCTCTCTACCCCCTTCTCTCATCCCTATTCCTTCACCCCCACCCTTCCTGCGCGAATACCCAAACTGACACAAAAACAAAACTACATGTACAACTGTGATAATTTTTACCCCCTCTCCCATCGCTACTCCCTCACCCTCCCTATTTGATGTCTGGGTGCGAATACCCGCTGCAACACAAAAACGTAATCACAATACGGGGAAAGCTATCCAAGATCTCCTAGATCCCTAGACATCAAACCCCAATCCGAGCACCATCTATGCTGATACACATCCATACTTTTGCATGTACATGTATGTATGTATATATCTTCACGTTCAGGCATACACTTTTTATCTATGTGTGTTTATATATTTGTATTTACGTTTATTATTGCTGGCTTGACATAATTCACATGTCAGTGTGACTGTACATGTTTGCATCCGTATGTATACACTGATGCACACATCAGACCCTAGTCTGTTTTTTTATTACTAATACCCACAAATATCCCTACAACCATTTACCAGATCCTACCGAATCCTATTTGTGATATTTTCACACACCCCCCATCCCTTCACCCACCCCCTTGACACCCAAACTATACCGACACTTAAACACAAAAACAACAACTGACACAATTTTACCCTCTCTCATCCCTATTCCTTCACCCCCACCCTCCCTGTGCAAATACCCACACTGACACAAAAACAAAACTACATGTACAACTGCGATAATTTTTACCCCCTCTCCCATCGCTACTCCCTCACCCTCCCTATTTGATGTCTGGGTGTGTATACCCGCTTCAACCCACACTGACACAAAAACAAAACTACATGTACTACTGTGATAATTTTTACCCCCTCTCCCATCGCTACTCCCTCACCCTCCCTATTTGATGTCTGGGTGCGTATACCCGCTTCAACACAAAAACTGTGATAATTTTTACCCCCTCTCCCATCGCTACTCCCTCACCCTCCCTATTTGATGTCTGGGTGCGAATACCCGCTTCAACACAAAAACCGCACATCATGGGCGCTTAGTTGGTCTCAAAGAACGAAGACTTCCATTCGGCGTTCTAGTTCGATATCTGTACGCTCCTGGTGAATTGGAAGGTGGTCGACGTCGTGCAACCGATCCAATTTGGTCACTTTCCATATACCAACAAAGACGCGTTGTAATCAGGCTTGACGGGCCAGTCCTTTACTATTTGACGATACCACAAGTAACAACGCAACGACCAAAAGTCGTCCCAGACCGCGGCTTCGTTCGCGAAGAGCTCCTCGTGGTCCCCAGGGATACGATGTTGCCACCTGATAGTGTCCTCATCCGTTAGTGGCGCCGATCCTCTTCTCACGTTGCATTCTAGGCATGTCAGTCTAATGTTGTCACGAGTATGTCCCCTAGAATTGTCCAACCTATCTACTGAGAATTGTTGCGGATCCCACGAAGTATAAATCCAAAGTAATTCTATATTACATGTAGCACAACAGTTATTTTGAACTTCTTTGAGCTGGAAGACATCACAGATTCTTAAGTTGAATCCTTGGAACCCCTTAGATCGATCACTATGTTTGTAGCTAACGAGCTTTCTGCATACGACCTTTCGAATCTGTTGGTAGGATGATACTGGACGATCCTCGATTTGTTCCATAGGACAATTAACCCGCCCAAGCTGATGCATGTATTCTACTCTCGATACTGCGAGATAGGCGAGATTGGACCACCCAAGATAATCGTCGATGATCCATACTTTCTTAGGGCTATGAATCGTGAGTCCTTGGCTAGAGTGGATCGTCAATGCGTAACCAAGTCGCCAATCGGACTCCTTCTTGGAACGAACACTTTCTGCAGCACTCATAGTCACATTTACGATGTCGTTCGAGACGAGCGTTTCTTTCTCATTGGTTCCTGGGATGGTTATCGGGATATTTTGTCTACGACTGTCTCGAGGATGATACAATAAAGGAACTAGGATATCTGGGAAGCGCTCCTTGTGTCGCTGGAATAATAGATTCTGTACGTGGTCTCGAACTTTCTGACGACTGGTCAATATCGTATCGCACGGCTTCCAGGTTGGAACGAATTTGTTCCATTCGAGACAACTAGGCAGAGAGCGACGAATCTGTTCGCATTGGTACTTATCGGGTCGAAGGCGAATTCTCTTTTTCAACGCTTTGAGTTCATCGTCTTTTGCCCTATAATCGGTATCCACCTCTTCGTAGTAGTCGGCTCGTTCTCGAAGCCATAGATGTGGGGAGTCACCTGCTATCGGAGGAGGTTGTCCATGATCGCCACAACAAATTACTTGGACTCCTTTTTGGGTAAGCCAACCAAGGAATACCTCTAGGATTGCGCGAGGCACTGTACAAACTTCATCCCAAATCACAATTCTAGGTATGTACTTCTGGCCCAATCGATCGGGTGTCCATTCTTTATCGGCTATTTGTGGACCAAGCGTGTCGGATCCAGGATAGTGTAGTGGATCGCCATACTTTCTAGCGACGAATACTGTCTCTTCTGGTTCTTCGTCGTCTCCATTGACGTCTAGTCCGGGATCTACGTTGGTATCTCTCGATAAGATGAGATCGCCACCTTCAGTCCAATCCTTCCCTGCAGTCCAAACTTTGATCGACTTACCCCTATACTTCGGTAGGGACTGGAGAGATTCTAGATCTTCTTCCGTTGCCCGTACTCTTTTGACACCGCAATAACGAAAGAAGCTATGATAGGTTTGGGATTGGACACCTCTGTCGCGCATCTCTTTGGCTAGTCGATGGGTTGGAGTGAACACTATGGGATTTCTCGTTCGAAAGAGTTCGATTGCTCTCGTGGTTTTGCCACTTCCACCACCACCATTGAGATAACAAAGTCGATGACGCGATAATGGATCTTGATAAGATGGTGCAATGCTAGGTGTTAGTTCTTTTCGTTGGATGACATATTCTGGGTTGGGAAGGTAATCTGCGTGTCCTTGTGGCATGTATTGTCGTTCATTCTTTTCTCGCCATTGAGCTGGAGATACTGCTGGAAGATACGTATCACCAAACAAGCATGATAAACACCATTCTCTATCACAGTCACAGAGCTTGGGAGCTACGTATGCCGATACTCCATCCAATTTGCGAAGTGCAGTCTTCTGGACGTAAATAGAGTCGGTGGCAACACGAACGGCCTCGTTGGTAGTGAAACGTTGGAGCATAGAAAGTAGATTTATGTGGGCATAAGCCAGCATGCTTGCTCGCAAGTGGGTGTATTGAGGTTGACTTCCATCGTAGTAAGTCAGGATGTGACCAAGTGGGCATTTTTGGGGTGCCCCAACCAGAGTTCCACTTCGTATTGTATCTCGTACTAGGAAGTCGAGTTCTCCTTGGTCCGTTACCAACCTTCTGGTCAAGCGTTTTCCATCAGCTTCGCTACCTTGGGTGAACTTTCCTATAACAGCGCATGCTTGGTCTCGATTTTCTGGAAGCCAGACCTTTGATTGCTTGTCGAAACATATTATGGCCTCGCGGATGATAAGAGTTTCGAGAAACCCTTGGTCTACTAGGAATGCGAGAAGTGGCGTTGGTGCCCATCCATTCTCTGAGAAGTGTTTTCCAAACCAACATGGGATGATGGGATGGCATGTGGGAGCGAATGACCATTCTTGGATCTCAGCGAATCCAGTTCCAATGTCGATAGGGAGTGGACCATTGATAGAGACTCGGGTCATGTGGTTAGTTGGATGACCGAATCGTTCGAAATATGGGTTAGCTTCACCTTCGCCTTGAAAACTAGCAGGAAAGCAAGACTTCATGTCGATGCTAACGACGTCTCTAGTATCGTAGTCCATTGAATTCCATAGGCCACCATGTCCGTGTTCCACACAAGACTTTTGGATGTCTTCTAGGAAATTGGATGGGGTTGGCTTCCAATTGTTCTTTTCTTTTGCTATTACGCTTGCTGCATGATTCTCACCAAAGACCCGATCAGCAAGGGATTCATCACCCAAGTCTTGACATACTATTTGTAGTTTATCTTGAATTTGTTGGATCCTGTAGGTCCTACCATCCTTGAGAACGAATTGGGTGACGTTGAGCGAACGGTCGGATCCACCTAGCAACCAGACCGCTTTTGGTTCGTCCAAGGTTGCTCGTCGAATGGCTTCCCACACATCGCCTTCGTATATATGGACAGAACGACATTGTGGGAAGTGCAGATCTTTGGACCAGGCATGGCCATTGTGATAGATTAGTTCTAACTTACCCCTGATCCCATTGCCACCAAACCTATATTTGCCACTATTATAGATATCCTCGCCAGCAATGTCACGCAGGATTATAGCCCGTTTGAGAATTGTCTCAAGCTTAGATATGTCCTCGACTGTGGCACCATTCTCCTGGACTTGTTCTTCCCACTTCTGAATCTTCTGGCATCTTGTAGGGGTTAGACCTTGGCCCCTCGAAGTACCTTCGAAATGCTCTATCGCTCTCAGTGCAACGCAATTAAGATCACCAATGCGCATAGGAGCTAGATTTGCAAGGTCTGGTGCTCTGATGGGATAAAGTCCATAGACCACTGCAGTAACTGGATATGCGTTCTGGTAGAATACCTTGTCGATTCCAACTATCACACCTGGATTAGTATCATGAGAAATCTCGATTACACCATAACCCTTCTTTCTCTCAGCATGTTATCTGTTATCGAAGGGGTTTATCGTTGCCAGAATGTGGAAACTTAAGAAGGTATTAAGCATATTTTGGTTCAAATGAGTCAACCACTTACCGACAACGTATTTACGGTGCAACTTATTCACTTTAGCCCTGGAATTCCTTTGCAGACAGATCGCAGAAAAGTTTCAAGTGTACTGCTCTTGTACTCGTACAGGTAAATAAGGCGATGTAGGCTTTCCCTGTTGTGGATTACTTGACTCTACAGTAGACTGGCCCAGCGAAGTCCACTCCTGTGACAGCGAACGCGTCTGTCAACTCAACTCTGAACACCGGTAGCTTGGAATTAGTACAGCTTGCAGTGGACAAAGGTTTCAGCCTATAGCGCTTACAAATGTTGCAATGATGAATCACCGTCACCAGTGCTCTCAACTTGGGTATCCAGAACTTCTCTCGAATACGACTCATAGTGGTTGCCACTGTATCATGTTGTAATAAAGCCACTTGTATATTTTTAAACAAATTATTTCGTTTTTTCCCCATGTAAACTTTGTCAATGATTTCTAATAGCAGCAAAGCTTTTAGAGTGAAAAACGTAACCCGTGAAATTAAACTTATTGTTTTCTTTTGTTTGTTTTCCATGTTAAGATAAATATTTAATGTACACACAACGATCGAGAGGTTTTCGTATATTGTGCTGTCACCAGTTGACGTGTTTACACACGCGAGATCTGCTCTAATCCTAATAATCTGTCTTTACAAACTCTGGTGTACTTTTAAAGAGGCACTGTAATAAAAATTGTTAAAGTTCCAATAACCCTTCTTGCAATTTTTATAGCTATGAACCTCGTAAGTTAAAACCTGGGTCGATTCCTGGGTAGTCAACATTTAAAGTATTTCTTCAAATGATTGCAAAGTCGAATTAATTATATGACGTCTACCCAGGAATCGACCAAGGGTTTAACTTACGCGGTCATGGGTCAGGAGAGGTCACATTTAAACGATTTCAAAGAAGCGTAGAACATTGAATATTAACTGTAAGCCACAACTTTCTTCACAGAAGTACTCAAAACTTTTCGGAGGTTCATAGCTATAAAAATTGCAAGAAGGGTTATAGGCACATTAAAAAGTGATGTACATGTACTAATAATAACCAATAAATTAATAGACATATTAAAGTCCTGTTATGCTTCATTTGCAAACACCAAGGACTTTACTTGTATTTGCTCATGAGAGATTGTATTACTTTTGACAGCACCCTTTCAGAAATGCAACATATTTATACTTAGGTGTCAAGACCTTCAGCATTTGCAATTGCGCACCCAAGGTTATCGGGCACACTACAGTCTTTCGCTTCGGTTAAGCCCGGTTTCCATTTGATCGCAGTGATCGCAGGAATCTTTTGTTCGGTGTGAATTGAAGCGTAAATTTATAGGCAGAACAAAAGAATCCTGCAATCGCTGCGATCGTTACCGAAACCGGGCTTAACCAATCCTTCTCACACTTAGTTGTCACTTTTGGTGCGACATTAGCGAAACCTCCCATCTGTCATCTAGCATTTTGAAGAAATTCGAAACCTTCTTTTTCCTCCAAGGTAGCAGTCTTATTATTATACAGTCTTCTTCAGATTCCTCAGAGGACATTACTGATGAGGCAACAGCCTTTGCAATATCACTTTTCTTTTCTGGGCGTGTCATTTGGGCTTCACAGCGCTTTAATTCCTACAGAAAAAAGGAAAAAAGAGACATGTTACACATAATTTGGCATTAATCCACCCACATATGACTACATATGTATTCCAGGTGAAGGAAAATAAAGTCTTCATAACGGAACTGATTATTACGAGCAACAGTAAGAAGTGTGCAAGGAGGTGCACATACGTAACACATAGTTCTAACAAGAATAAAACTCCATATCAGACTAGTTGGTAAGCAACTTAATTCAAATACACCTGCCCATTGGAATATTTAGGTAGCTGTAATTGTGCACAGTTGTATTTGTTTGTACATGTATGTGATATCTCAATATAGTTTAGTCCAGTGACATCTATTTAAAAATTAGACTGCACGCTCAAGGATTATATCGGCTCATAGTCGATGAAGCCAACTACCAAAGTTGATATAAACTGAGAGCAAGCCAGTCTAATTGGTTTAGAATAAACCAGCTACTGTGCACTGGAATATTATTTTAAATATTGCAGACAGTACTGGCAAGCAAGCTGCATTATTAATAACAATTATAGTGTGGAGTTTAGATATTTTTATTTTTTTATTTTGGGGGGAGGGGGGGTAATGAAATTGATATTACAGTGTATATCAATACCGGGCTCTATTTTTTAAGTCCTCCTAAACCCCAAACTTTCTAACATTGTGCAACAAACATACCATCATTTTTTTCTGGATGAGACCTGATCTCATCTATTTCCTTGAATTCTCTCAACAAAAGCTCTGACGCCCTCTTGTTCACTGGATAGCTGAGAAATATAAAATACAGTTGAGAAACTCTTTGAAATTGCTTTATTTTGACATTTTGACATCATCATCTTTAATCAGATATACAGTAGAATCCCAATGACTCTCAGGGGTTTCATTGTTTATTGAGAAAGGGTTTGGAAATATTGAATTATATTGATTTTAGCCATCATATTTTTACTTATTTTACCATGACGACTGGCAATTACTTGAACCACAGCCGGCATTTCTGACCCTGACTCGATCTAACCCTAACTGACCCTAACTGAGAAAGGTTTATGTTACCTGCCTGGGGTTACATCAAGATACTGTAATAGCAAGAAATTGCCTTTTAAAGGTTTAAGTCACAGAGGTTTGAGTTATCCAGGGTTAAAGAGTTATTGGGATCATACCAAAATAGCCCTTTAGCAGCTAATCCAGGCAGCAATGGTAGGAAGCATTATTTACAAGCACAGAAATAAATTAATATACCACCACTGAATGAGCCACCCCAGGCACATATACCCACTGCCTCCACTGTCAAGATAATGGATGTAACGGATATACATGTATGCCCAGTGCAACCTTCCATGGCCAGGAATGGTTCAGTGTAAATAATACACACGAATAATGCACCCCTAATCAGCATAGAACATCCACCCCTTTCACCCCACTCCTGCTTTATCTCAGCAACAGGCATAAAATACATACCACGCAGCATTCTTTTGGGCAGTGTTAAATCTTACTAAACAGTTATATTTTGCAGTGAGTTATATTTTCGCTTTCAAATGACATTCTAGGGGTATTTTTAAACTTCTGCATACATCTAGTTCATCCAAAAAATATTATATAAGCAAACCATTTTATCCTAAAGTAATATTGAGCATACTTCCTAATGCAATTAATGTAGCATGACCCTATCATTAATATTAAAAAGTCCAGAACAACTTACGGTATAGTGGTATCCCACTCCAGTTCTAGAGCCTTTAACTTGGTTCTCACATGATGCTACATATGCATAACATAAAAATAATAGTGCAGTAATGATTCCATTTGCCATTATAACATATTTGATGTTTTGTACGATTGTCCAGAACTCCACTATTGTTGCTTTTACCATTTCTGTGCAGGAGTAATATCATAAATAATAATGTTATGTCTCTATCAATCCCAAGTCTCCCCCACCAGGCAAGATAGGGCATTTAACAACCTATCTGTCCCTGGGGTGGGGCATTTGTTTTGCATCAGCCCAGGCCCATTGTATTTGTCAAAAAAATAACCCCACCCCTCCCCTGTGTGTTTTTGTTTTGCTCCACTGTTGATCAACATGTGCTTGCTTCATCAATCAACATGGTGGTAGAAAAGTCATCTGTGAACATGGCATTAGTAATTTCCCAGTTTTGGGGTGAAGTGTGCAGTTTGTTGGGAACTGGCTAGTTGAGTGTGTAGGGTTCGTACTCTTTCAGAGTTTCAAAAATTGAGGATTTTCCAAGAGTATTTTGTAAACAGCCAAAAAATAACTTTGCAGAGAACTCATATTATTAGTGTTTTTTTGTAGGCGTGGGTGTGGTATGTGTGAGTGTTAGATATACTAATTTGTAAATGGGGAAAATCACGAATTTTACCACTATTGATAGGTTAAAATCAACTGAAATAAACATAGTTTTGCTCTATCTGTTGTCCTTTGTCATTTATTAGTGATTTGGTCTTCTTTTCCTTTTCGGAGAGGAGATCCGAAAAGAAAAAGAAGCCCAAATCGGTAATAAACGACAAAGGACAACAGATAGAGCAAAAGTACAATGTATGTTTATTTCAGTTGATCAATAGGATTTTTCCCAGTTAAGTAGTTTCCCTATATATACTGACAATATACACACAATAAAATATTAGAGCTTGGGTTGCCTGTGATTATTGTGATTCTTGGTGATCGAGCAACAATCTGCCTTCGTCGAGCTCTCAAATAAAGATAACTCAGTTCTGTAGACCGAAGAAAACGTAACTGAACTCGTCGTCTTCGTGATCTCCGCAGTAAAAGGTACTGGATTACCAAGTCGATAGAAGATCGCTGATAAAGAAGTAAATCAAACTAGCAAACTCTCTTGAATCCTCCATCAGTCGATTTGTTTATAAATCTGATACGATTTCCCGCCAAACGTTTGCTCGGGTTGAAAGTTTACCTTGGGAAATTGTTATGCATGTAACCGTAAACCGCTTGGTAAATTGAAACCCAGGATAAATTGACCACGGGGCAATTACCACGGGAAATCGCAAAACCCATGGTGTGTGTAACCATAACTAATGCCTCGTTTAGCACGAGCTCTAAAAGGTTGGGATCTGAATGAGAATAAAACATGCTAGTGTCATCTGCAAAAAGCAAAGACTCTGTCAATTTTGAGGCATTGGGAAGATCATTAATATACAGAATAAAAAACAGGGGACCTAAGATAGACCCTTGGGTACACCACATTTAATAGTTTGCGCCGAAGAACAAGTTTGATTAAATTGAACAAATTGTTTACGGCACAGGAAATAGCTTTTGATCAACGGATACCAACTTGGCAAACAAAATTTGATGGTCTAGCGTGTCAAAAGCCTTCGAAAGATCCAAAAACACACCGGACGTAATTTTGTTAACTAGATGAGTTAACGTGAGTGACTTCGAGTGATTTCTTCGGAAACCGAACTGATAGCAATAAAGAATTTCATACCGCTCTGCAAATTCAATTAGGCGGTTATACATAACCTTTTCAAAAACATTCGAGAAGTTTGATAACAAGGAAATTGGTCTATAATTTACAAAGAAATCAGGATCTTCAGCTTTATAAATAGGGATGACTTTGGCAATTATTAACTTATCCGGGAAAATTCCTTTAGATAGAGAAAAATTGATGATATTCGTCAAAACTTCAGAGATGAGGTCAAAGGAATTTTTAATCACATGCATTGGGATATTATCATAACCGGGGGCTTTCCCCGATTTGAACGTGCTACATATATCTTCTCATTCAGTTATATTGGTTGGTTTTAAGATGATCGGTGTATTGTCATTGTCAACTAGCCTCCTCCGCAGGCATCTCTAGTTAGTAAGAAATAGTAAACATGTGGGCGCGCGAGGGACCCTGGGGCGAAAAATGTAATATGAGGGAGAAAGAGATGCCTGCCGAAACCCGAAGAGTGTGGACCGGCTCCTTCACCCTAATGGACCTCTCATTTTGCGCCACGTTTTGGGCTCCCTGTGTCCACCGAGCAAAGAAAACCCTCCCTCCGTGTATCCCTTCCAGTGAACCACACACAATTTAATCAAGAGAATGTTTAATATGACTTAATACTGCGATTAGCTTACTGCTAGTCCCAAATATATAACATTAACTAATAACTAGGATAAATATAAGTGACGTGATATAATAATTAATACGAAATGAATTCTAAAATAAATTAAATGTTAAGTAAATCTACCGAAATTATTTCTAACCAGTGTGTGTGTTGTTTGCCAAAGTTTTTGTTTTGTGTACAGTAATGATTTTCTTTTCTCCTTTGTTGTTGTTGTCCTTACATACTTAGTGTTTCTTTCTTTTCTTATCCGTTTCTCGTGCGTCCTAAACAATTCCAATACCAAACCTTTACCTTGAACTCCACAACTTTCCTTCGTTCCCCGAAACTTTTATGTATTCTTGTGTTTCCACTCTTGTTTTATCGGATTCCTTCGTTCCCCAAACATTTACGTACTCTTGTGTTTCCACTCGTTTTATCTGTTTCCTTCGTTCCCCAAACTTTTACGTATTCTTCTGTTTCCACTCGTGTCGCACTAGACTCCTCAGTTTAGCAAGCGGGTTTTGCCTTGATTTTTCTATGAGTCCCAACTGACGAATTTCAGCTGTGAACGTGCTCCGTCTTCTCCTTCTTTCCTCTTCGTTCTCCCAAACCTTCACACACAAACTTCGACTGACGCAACGCTTCTATTCGAAGGGCGTATATATATGGTTCTAAACATTCCTTTTTAAGTTTACTAAAAGACTATTGTTGAAACAAAAACAGTTATGTAATCAATGCTGGAATGGTTTTACGTAACTTGTTGTTAAAATCTTACAAATTCCCTACGGTACGACTAATTGAACAATGGCTAATAACTAAAGCTAAATGGAATTAAAAAAAAAAATCTTACACAAGCATACTGGAGGGCACTGGATCGTAACACCTCCCCCCTTTAAGTCTATTTGACAAAAAAACAAATAGTGAACGATGTGCTGGTACCTAATATAGGACGTATCTATATCCGGCTGAGGGCGTCTGCATTGCAATTCTTCTTACCATTCTTGTGTTCTACAAGCATGTCGTACTCCTGTAGAGTGATGCTCCAGCGGAGGAGTTTTCTATTTTTCTCTCACCTGATTTAACCATACTAAGGGGTTATGATCAGTCTGTAACTTAAATGTTCTACCGTACAAGTAATACCTGAATAATTCTACCGCCCAGACGATACCTAAGCACTCCTTTTCAGTCGTGGATAACTTCTGTTCTCTAGGTTGTAGTTTTCTACTAGCGAAAGCTATCGGGTGCTCGTCCCCATTCTGGTCTTTCTGGCTGAGGATTGCTCCTAGTCCTCTATTGCATGCATCAACCTGTACGATGAACTGTTCTTCCCAATGAGGGGGTCTCAACACCGGTGGATTCTGTAGTGACTGTTTTAAGTCCTGGAAAGCAATTTCATGTTCCTCTAACCAACTTATCTTGGTAGGACTCTTACCTTTCGTTAGGTCTGTTAGTGCGGCAGCCCTGTCTGAAAAGTTTGGTATGAATTTCCTGTAATATCCAACTAAACCTAGGAAAGACCTTACCTGCTTCTTCGTCTCGGGCCTGGGAAATTTTTGAATAGACTCCACTAGAGCAGCACGTGGTCCAATTCTGTCCCTACCTACTCTGTGACCTACAAAATCTACGGAGGCCATGGCAATCTTACACTTAGTGGGGCGTGCATTGAGTTTGCAATCTCTCAGTCGTTGGAGAACCTCGTGAATCTCGGACAGATGTTGTTCGAATGACGAGGGCGTGTCAATCTCTACATCGTCGATGTAGGCGTCTGCAAAGTCCAGACCTTTGAGAACAGTATCGGTCATCATCGAGTTCATCTGAGATCTCAACGTCTCTCCAAGTCTCTTCATTGGTAACTAGGGGCACGTTGGCTTCATGCGGTAGTGTCATATCTGGTGACTCAGGCATCACCATGGCAACCAGTTCATCTCTGCTCTGCCATTTATTCAATAAATTGATATGGTAAGTACGGTGTTGTTTGTGTGCCTTACCTGTGTCGAGCTCATAGTTAAGCCCATCCTCATGTGCCTTAGTCACTACATATGGTCCTTGCCATTTCATTTCCAACTTACTTCCAGGGGATGATAACAATACTAAGGCTTTGTCACCTACCTCTAACAGACGTTTGGAGCTGTAAATATCATATAGACGTTTCTGTTTACATTGTGCCTTTCTCATGTTCTCAGCAACAACTTGATGCATTGACGCAAGTCGTTTACGTATCTCTAGGACATGACTTACCATGTTTTCGTCAGAGGGTTTGTTTTCTACCCAAGTCTCTTTAATTACTGAGAGAGGTCCTCTCACCATTCTCCCATATAGCAACTCAAAGGGAGAGTAACCTGTGGACTCACAAGGGACTTCTCTATAGGCAAACAGTAAGTATGGGAGATACTTATCCCAATCCTGTACACAGTCACTTACAAACTTCCTGAGCATGGCCTTTAATGTCCCGTTAAACCTCTCGACCAAACCATTGGCCTCAGGATGATAAACTGATGTCTTGATCTTGGAAATCCCAAGCTGTTCATACAATTGTGCCATGAGCTTACCTACAAAATTGGATCCTTGGTCCGACACTAACTCTTCTGGAATGCCAAATCTGCAGAAATATTGAACTAATGCATCAGCTATAGCCTTAGAATTAATCGTTCTGAGAGGTATGGCCTCGGGATATCGAGTAGCATAGTCTACGATCGTTAGGATATATCTATGTCCACTGGCAGTACGTGGTAACTCACCGACAATATCAATCGCGATTTTCTTGAAGGGTTCAGTAACAATTTCAGTTGGTTTAAGTGGTGCTCTGTTGGACTTCATTTTCCTTGCAACCATTTGACATTGAGGGCATGTTGCACAATACTTACGGACATCGAACTGAAGTCCCGGCCAGAAGAAATGTGCTGCAATGCGATCTTGTGTCTTCGTGTTTCCCATGTGACCTGATAAAGGAATAGTGTGTCCAATACGCAGTACTTCATTTCTATATGATTCTGGAACTACAACACGATCAATGAATTCTGAATCTTTGCGCATGAGCTTACGATGCATGAGCAACCCTTTATCATAAAAGTAACCGTCATGCTCGTTCGGTACTTTGTCTGCCGCGTCTTTACGTGCCTTTACTAATGTCACATCAGATTCCTGGTCTGCAATCAACTGATTCCTGTTTCGGTCCAATATGTTAGTGGTAACATTATTCTTACCTGTCTTGTCTTTGTCGTTACTTACAGACACTTTATCAGTAGCTTCCTTTGACTCATTTTTGTCGCCAAAGAGGGACCGTAGATGTTCTTCCCCAAGACCCTCTGGTTTCGTCTCCTTCTTCGATAAGCTCTTAGCCGCTACTATATTCTCTCTGTCCATCAGCATATCAGCTCTTTGCTGAGCTTCCTCTAGTAATTTCTGTCTGCGGGTCACAACAAAGGCTTTACTGTTTTCGTCATCGTCAAGGGTTAAATTCTTTTCCCACTGATCAAGGACATTCTGCTTTGACAGTGTCTTTCCAAAAGACGACCGTCCGAGTAGACAGTCCACTGGCAACGTTTCCATCACTCCCACAAGTTCAGAGTACTTACCTTGCTGAGTCTCAAATTTTACCCATGCCAGGGGAATCGTGAGGCGCTCCCCTGCAGCTGTCAGCACCGTTATCCTTTCACCTGTAAATGAGTCCTCAAGAATAAATTTTCTATTAACTAAAGTCCTTGTGCAGCCAGAATCGACAACCATTTCTGCGTCTTTTCCACCAATCTTACCTTTGACATTGCATCCTGGGAATTCGGATTGTTCTATTGCTAGGGGAGTCATACATAATAAATATCCCTGCGAAATTGGCTTGCCTCGACCCTTACTGCAATTTCTGGCTATATGACCTTCTTTACCGCAAGAGTAACAAGTGAACGGAGTCTTCATAGGCTTACCTGAAGCAGGAGGGACAGACTTTGATAATTCCTGTTGCAGCTTCCATTCCGGTTTTCTCTCAACGGTCGATGGAGTGGGGTTACTTTCCGGTCCTTTGCTATCTCTAAATTTCTGTGGCTTGTAATAAGATACATACTTGCCTGCAATGAGAGGGCCCTTTCTCGCCTGTACATGTAAGTTTGCTAAATTTCCCAATTCCTCGGCAGTCTTAGGTTTTTGTTCCTTTAACCAAGCCCTAAGTTCCGGACTTACCGCATCAAGAAGTCTTTCAATCATTACCTGCTCTAGGATCTTTTCAGGATCACCTGTTGCTTCTACCACAGCCATCCAACGGTTAAGATAACGCCTTGTTCTGTTTCCCCACTGCACAAAGTCTTCGTCTGGTTCTTTCTGTGCAGTGCGAAACCTATATCTATAATGATCGACTGTCAGTTGGTATGCTTTGATAATAGCCGACTTAGCTTCTTTATAATCTTGACAGATAGAGTCAGGAATCTCTAGATAAATCGACTTTGCCTTCTCTGTAAGTTTTGGAACCAAATTACCTACCCATTCATCTTCTGGTAGAGATTGAGCCTTGGCAGTCAGTTCAAATATTCTGAAATAATCATCAATATCTTCACTCTCCCTCATCTCTCGGATTTTCATGAACTTCTGTCTTCCTGATTTACTATTTTGTCTAGCTGCATTACTAGCAATCTCCGTTGTCTCTGCCAACCTTCGTTCCGCTTCTCTAGCTTCTCTTAGTCTCTGTTCTTCTCTGATAGACCGCTCTTCCTCCTCCTTAGCTCGTTGTCTTTCATAGTGCCATTGTGCTTCGCGTCTTTCTTTTTCGGCCTCTAACCTCAACCTTTCTGTCCTTTCTTCTGCCTCCCGTTCCTCCCGTTTAATCTGTCTTTGTAATTCTAACAGTTGTATTTGTTGCTCAAAACTTAGAGAAACTGTCGGACTTATTTTTGTAGCGTGATCATCGGCTTCGTCCACACTACCGGTCGCCCTATCGTACGATCTAAGCTTACTTGCTAACGTTTTTGCACCGTCCTTAGTACTAAAAGGTATCGCTCTTTTTGTGGCTTCACTTCTTAAATCTTCTAATTCCCATACGTCATAGTCTTGGTCCTTAGTAGCCATAGCAAGTTATAAATTAAACTGTGTTTGGTTACTTCTGAGATACACGTTTGGACAACCAAGGGAATCCCACTTCTGACACCAAAATTCTGTGACGTTCCGCGCCACGTTTTGGGCTCCCTGTGTCCACCGAGCAAAGAAAACCCTCCCTCCGTGTATCCCTTCCAGTGAACCACACACAATTTAATCAAGAGAATGGTTAATATGACTTAATACTGCGATTAGCTTACTGCTAGTCCCAAATATATAACATTAACTAATAACTAGGATAAATATAAGTGACGTGATATAATAATTAATACGAAATGAATTCTAAAATAAATTAAATGTTAAGTAAATCTACCGAAATTATTTCTAACCAGTGTGTGTGTTGTTTGCCAAAGTTTTTGTTTTGTGTACAGTAATGATTTTCTTTTCTCCTTTGTTGTTGTTGTCCTTACATACTTAGTGTTTCTTTCTTTTCTTATCCGTTTCTCGTGCGTCCTAAACAATTCCAATACCAAACCTTTACCTTGAACTCCACAACTTTCCTTCGTTCCCCGAAACTTTTATGTATTCTTGTGTTTCCACTCTTGTTTTATCGGATTCCTTCGTTCCCCAAACATTTACGTACTCTTGTGTTTCCACTCGTTTTATCTGTTTCCTTCGTTCCCCAAACTTTTACGTATTCTTCTGTTTCCACTCGTGTCGCACTAGACTCCTCAGTTTAGCAAGCGGGTTTTGCCTTGATTTTTCTATGAGTCCCAACTGACGAATTTCAGCTGTGAACGTGCTCCGTCTTCTCCTTCTTTCCTCTTCGTTCTCCCAAACCTTCACACACAAACTTCGACTGACGCAACGCTTCTATTCGAAGGGCGTATATATATGGTTCTAAACATTCCTTTTTAAGTTTACTAAAAGACTATTGTTGAAACAAAAACAGTTATGTAATCAATGCTGGAATGGTTTTACGTAACTTGTTGTTAAAATCTTACAAATTCCCTACGGTACGACTAATTGAACAATGGCTAATAACTAAAGCTAAATGGAATTAAAAAAAAATATATTACACAAGCATACTGGAGGGCACTGGATCGTAACAGTCCCCACGGTACTTTTTGCAAATACTTTTTCTCTCACCGGTTCCCTAAGGTTTTCGCTCTCTGGCGGAAGCGACAACCAACGACTCCGAAGAAATCCAAAATTCCACGATATCAGAGAACAAAAGTACCCATTCTCAGCAGAGATTATAAAGCAACACTACAGGAAGTCAAGGCAAACAAAATTTCGATCGAGAAAAAGGAAGTATTGGAGCTTTAAGTTTAACGCAGCCGAAGAGTAAGAAAGGAAAACAATTCAACGCCGTATAGCAAAAGCGAAGTAACGAGTGTTTATACGAACACCAGGAGGAACTAAGAGGAAGGGTCCCCTTCGGAAAGTTTTGTAGCATTTGAAGACTTTGAAGGACGGTTATTAAAGGCGGAGAAACGACAAAATATTGAGGACAAAGAAGATGAAGTTTATGACAATTTGAGGGCAGCAACTGAAGGACTTCGTATCGAAAAGGTGAGAGAAGTTGACTGAGAACCGCGGATGTTTGTCGAACGGCCAAACAACCACAGCCGCTTCGCACGGGCTAAACAATTATAACTGAGCATATCAAAGATTTCTAGATACCGTCGGGACAAAAGTCGCAATTAATATATATATATATAGCGACCCTAAAGGCAGTCAAAGTAAATCAAGTTTCCATCGAGTGTAAAATAGAGGCAGAGTTGCTTCCAAATGGCACCGCCGACATTTCCGTTAATCTAGTTGAAAACTGATAAGATATTTCGATTATTCGAAAACCAGCCGAACAAGAAGAAATGCCAAGACAACTGCCCTGGAACCCGCAAGTGGTAGCTAGTTTTTATTATATACGGAGTGTTTCAATACTCCATGGCGAAGCTGAGAAAATAACACGTCGGAACGAAGCTGTTTAAACCTTAGTTGAAATATTTACCACAAACACGCTCGTTCTGCTCATTGATGGGTGCTCGTTTATTCTTATTTCCACGGGTTATTTCATACAACAGTCGCATGTTAGTTTATACGTATCTGAAGTAGATCGAAAATCACTCGTTCATGTTTTGATAAACGGGTTTGATTGAACCTGGAACTTTCGCAGTTTTAGCGGTCGTGCGTGATACACATGAACGGAGCCATAATATGCAAATTTGTTGTGTTTCAAAGAATCCGTTTCATACCGTGTACATAGATATCGAGTGCGACGAAAACCTTTACAGTTGATTTAGTCGAAAACCTTTGCAATTGATTTAGTCGAAAACCTGCGAGAACCTTACCAACCAAAAGCCATGTAAATTGCTTGCGAGCTCGATCCGGCAATGATATCCTAAAATCGGCTAGCTCCAAGCTGAGGAGGAGGTAGGGAGGCTGTATTTCAGGCTACGGCGATGAGCGATTTCATTGCTTTCATTCACAAAAATTATGACCCAACCCTCCCCAAATACATATTGTTATGCGCACAAAAACCTGCGCGAAGTGGCGATAGCATGTCGAGTTTTGGCAGGCATCTCTCCCTTTCTCTCTCTCGGCTCCAATCTCCCTCTCTTTACTTCACCTGCCACAGGGAGCCCATAATCTGATTTCTTCAAAAATTAGAGATGCCTGCGTAGGAGGCTAATTGTCAACTAGGAATGAACGAAAAGAAGAATTTACCTCTGGTATTTTGCTTGCTAGACTTGGACCAATATTGGTAAAGTATTTGCAAAATCTATCAGCGATCTCCAAAGTATCAGTTATTATCTTGCCGTCAGATTTAAATGACGAGGGCAAAGACGGCTTGCTCTTTCGTTTGTTTATGACTTCGTTTATCAGCTTCCAGGTTAATTTGAGGTCGTTTTTGGCGCTTTCTAATCTATAATCTATTATTTCCAGCAAACCATACATTTTTAGTCCTCAACACAGAAAAAACTGGACCTATTCCATAGTATGGCAATATTTTAAATACTACGGAAGAGGCCCATTTTTTTTTCAGTGCAGCCTCTAACATTTATATTTATTTTTACTCCCCTTGCCCCCACCCCCGTATCATTATCTCAAACCCTTAAAGTTGTTACAGCTGCATGCTTGCTATTAAAACGCCTCAGAAAATCATCCACCGATTTTACACATTGCCGCCATGACTGTTCTTGCTCTAACGGTGAAGCTGTAAAATATTCACTGATTATGAATTATGATTATGAATTGAAGAATAGGAATTGTTCAGGGAGCCGTGGTAAGGCAGCGCTAGACCCAGTCAAGTTAAGAAAAGTGCGCAAAAAAGAACCAAATTTAGCGCAAAATTACCTATCGAACAACTCTTAGCGCGAAGACTGCCTACATCACTCACGCAGAGACCTCCGTCACTCTCATTCTGTTGGCCTGTTTCAACGTCAGTTTCGGTGCTTTGCTGGCACTGTAACACTGCAGGCGATCGTGAAATTTGTGGTCGCTCTACTTCCGGCCTTGCTGGTACGAGTTCCTCCATCATGGCCAATATTCGTTCCTGTCTTTCCTCTGATTTTCGTAGAATTGCAATTACATCGTTCATTCTGTCCTCCAAAACGTTGATCCTTGTCTGCAGTAAGTTGAGTGTCGTCGGTTCCGGGCCCGTATTCTCTTCCATCTCCAAGTCGAGGGGTCTGATGTCGTGGTCTTCGTAAATATGGTCGTAACTGTTGGTAAGGGTTAGGGCTCTGTAGATGGTAGAGGACTAGCAGACTATTCAACGTATCTCAGTTCGGGTTGTGACAGAGTGTTTAATGGTGTCAACGGCTGACGTTGCGTCGGTACTGGTACCACGGTCTCGATTATTGTTGCTCGCTATTGAGAATAAAAGAATCACTCTAATAATAAGATACTAATTTCTTTCTTGATACTTTCGGTAGTGGCACCTGCAGTATAAAACTAACTATAGATGCTCTATTTTCAGTTTTTTTCCAGATTGTAGATAGTGATTGTTCGTTGATGATGACCAAGTGCCGAAACAACTCAAAATCCAACTACATGAACGCGTAAAGTGTTTAGCTGAAACACGTGGATGGGTTTCGTGCATGACCATGGGTGGATTCATTTGACGAAATCATCAAAATAAGCTTACCTGTTTTTCCTTTTTTCTGTTATCCTTACAGTGTTTTTTCCTGGACTTCCGCTGCTGAAGAGAAGAATGCATGATATTAACATAGGTTACCCAAAATTTGCTTTTTTGGTTTGACGAAGTGCTTAACGCTCGAAACGTCAGCTGCTACTCGCTTCCCACGGCGGTTAGCATACTTTAATCGACTTCAGTTGATTATACCAGTTCCAGTCAAACCAGCATATGGATCGTAATGAGTTGAACACATGCAGTTTCAATATTCACCTCTTGTTCTTTTCCTTTGCAGCGTTTCGTCCTTGGCGGGGTATTCTCTTTTGACAGTTCATCATCCGAATCATCGTTGTCATCAGTGTCAAACAGGTGCTTGTTGGCAGGATCCTTTAAGAAGCGGATATACTCACTGATCACCAGGGATGGATCATCTAAAAGTGAAAAATAATAATTAGGGCAATTCTATTAGACTGAACAAGCAGGCAAACTTGCACTTACCATTTAAGAATATTATCTTTGCTTCACAGGCCTCCTTTCCGAACCAGACTCGCACTTTGGCTCCAACTTCTATCCGGCCACCCTCCAATATTTTTGAAGTCGGTGCCCTGGCAACAGTCTTGTCACAAAGTAAAACAAACCCTCTCTCGCAAGTTTCGTCAGATTCTTCTAGTTTCTCCATAAAGCCATGGTTCTAATTGACTAGTAGTCGCAAGGTACAGTAATTCTCGAGTAATCGCTAGGTTAACACTAATAAAAGTGATACAGAAATGGCGACAGCTAACCAATTTATAATCTAAAGGGCATTGTTTTCCTTGCTTGAGTACCTTACCCAATCAAACCCGACTTATTTAAACAATTGGCCACTTTAGATACCAAAACATGAATGGGTACAATAGAACCAAAACATTAATGGGATTAATCCAAAAATTGTGAATAGAGCCAAAGCACGAAAAGGTAAATCCAAGAATAGAACCAAAACCTGAATGGGATAACACCAACAATAGAGCAATTATTTATGCTACCGCACCACCCCTTACGCGTGCCGAGCATAAGCGTCGCTGACTTTAAAACCTGTGCGGCTTAAGAATCTCTAAGCGGCAACTTTAAACCCTTAAATATATCACGGTTATGTTCAAATCGCTTCGGAAACAATTTTCAAAACAGATTCTACTGGCATATCGCTTTCAAATAAGATATCATTCAAGATTCTAGGTGTTCTAGAATTAGAGATACCGACAAAAGAGTCTTGGGTGGTTTTCTTAACTCACAAGTGTAAAGAATCTCTAAGCGGCAACTGGTCTACCCACCGTGGATTGACTACAAAACTTATATCTCAGCAGATAGGCATTCTCCTGGTAACAAAAAGACGTGCGGAAATTAAATGATGAAATACTCGTCTCAGTTCAACATAGTAGCGATTACTTAATTATGTATTGCAAGTGCTTAAACAAGTGTTGCAAAATTTGTTCATTCCCTTTTTTCTGAAAGAGGCATACATATATCTCTTGTTAACCTGTGTTGCATTATTCGTGCTATCTAATTTCGAGAGTTCAGTGAAATGCTACATTTTAACGTAAACGTAACTCGCAATTAGTGCACGTTTTCAGTCTGTTTTTTTTTTATGCGGAAGCCAGATATGCATGTACTACGCTTCGTACCAATGTATACAATATTTCAATTATTTTCAAATACAGACTTCTAAACTACTCACCACAGCAGATTCTAGGGGTGTATACGCAACTTTCTGCCTTTCCTGGAAATACCTCCACGATGAATTGGTCAAGTTTCAGGGATCTAGGGGAAGAAATAGAACCGTGGCATTGTAAGGTGTGAAAGCAACTTTATTTAACGTCGGTACCTCGTGACAATCTGGTGAGACTGATAAACTTGAGGCCGACGTGAGACCTACGATTTTACGTCCTTATCCGAGAAGACTTGAAGGTCTAACCATTTGCAGTTCGAAAACGAGATTGTTTCACAAAGGCAGCACCTTTTACTCAGTTATTTTAAGACTTTGATTGTTGGTCCGGTCGAGTTTTGAACCCGTGACCTCCCACACGACAGACCGGAGCTTAACCACTGATCTAACCGGGAGCTGGTTAGTGCAAAACATTTTTTTATTCATGGTGACGATTTGGCATGTCTTACGGTTAGGTATATCACGTCGGGCATAAAGTACGTCAAAATCGGCATCGGTGAGCGTGGACAAATAATTAAAATTAACACCATTTCTTTACTTATAGTCTCAATTTGAAGAAATGTTGGTGACCTGTTAACAAAATGAAACTACATATTTTAGGTGTTTTATGTTAGTATGATGACGTTGTTGTGACGTCATAAGTGATGCCTCCTTTTTTGGTAAAATTCCCCCTTTAATAGATGTTAGAAACAGACTACACCATCAAAGGGCCTTCATGACACACATTCCTTTGGCGCAAATTTGAACGTTCTACGACTATTATAGCAAAAGTTATAGAGGAATGACTGTTGCTATGACGTCATATTTAGTGACGTCAGGTGTCATACCTAAATAAGGCTGCCTATTGTTAAAAAATCAAGAAAAGAAAATAATGTGGGTTTTGAGTGCCAGACTAGCGCATTTCATCACTAAAACTCGAAAATCACTCAAAGGAATTTTTTCTAAGGGCATGTATAAAAAGTATGACGTCATAATGACGTTGCCGAAAATATGACTTAAATTTTAAGTCGGTTATGGACAAAAAAATCAAAATTCAAAAAACATACGATTTTAGCCACCAACGTGTTTTATGATTGGACAAAATGTCATACAACAATATTTACAACTCTAAAAATTGAATGAAGCGATGTTTTCATAAATGCTTTTGTGTTGTTTATTTCCCGCCAAATTTTGGCGGGAAAATGGACAAAATTCAAACTTACATAACTTTTGATTTCCTTAACCAATCGACATCGGGTTTTCGATTCCTTCATTCTCATCACGAGTAGATTTTAACAATATACGACATTTCGTTTTTAGAGATAATGAACAGTTGCAAGAAACGTATTACAAATGGATAAATGACGTCATTGTGACGTCACGATGGTAGTAACATAGCTTAAAAAATCAGGTTATATTCCTTTTGCGATTCTACATCCTTCTACCAAAAGTCAATCGTCTGCATTGAAAACTTTTTAAAATATAGAACTGATGCCGTTTTTATGGTCGTTTGTGCCCACCGTGTATTAGTAGTACTGAAATAGGTCGAACCAAATTTTTTTTTTAATTTGCTATACCTTGGTATTTTTATTTCTGTTTTATCGGTTCAGCACAACAAACAGGGTTTCTGGTGGCGTTAGAATCTTCTGCTTATGACCTGTTGTGGTGATTTCATTACACTGTTCACAGTGCCTGAAAACAAAGAATACACGTATGAGCAAAACAAACAACAATGAAATAGAACCAGATGTAATGCAGTGCAATGCAGTGTGTCTGTGCAGCGTAACTAAAGACTACTAATGACATTTTTGCTCCCGAGACCCTTCCAATTAACCTACTTACTTCCTGAACGTCATTCCCCTTGGACTCCTCCACTTGCCCTTGGATTTACTGGGTAGTAAAAATCAAATTAAAGCAATTGAAGTAAAAGTACTCAAAACCACATTGCAAAGCACACAGAATGTGTAGTCTTTTTATATATATATACATTTCCAAACCAACTCTTTCTTCTGTTGCATCCATGCAAGGGCCTAAACCCTTGATGCACTTAAACGCCATTTCACACAATTGCCACCCTAATGCAATGGAACATAACCATGGTGACTCCAAGGTAGCTAGCCATTAGGTCATGATCCAGAGGCTTTCCAACAGCCAGACAATCTATCGCATAGACTTCCGCGGTAGTAGTGGTAATTCCCATGATCATGTCATTAGCCCATTTGCTACGTGGACTTTATTTGGAGAGGGCTGGTGTTCTTGCCATATAATCTATACAGACGCATTTTCTTCAACAAAGATACGGTAATCTTGGTCAACATGTATTTCAGTTACTGTAAATTATAAATCGTGATCGAAGTTTTCTTGCTACTTACACCGGGCTGCAATTTTTTCGACTCTTTTGCCTGGACATGTGCATCGCATGGCCTCTTTCTAGAAGGTGTGAAATACAAATATTGGCGCCAGGAACGGGGATTCTTATCGATTATGATCATCCATTTCGTAAATGTAGGCCCAAAGCTAATACCACTGAACAAAGAAGCAAACACACCAAGTCGTTCAATTACAAGGTCACAAAAAGTAATGTACGCCAGAAAAAGTCGACAAAGCATAGAATGCGAAAGCACATACATATAGAGACGATTACATTGACTTGAAAGTTTTCCAGATCAAAGCAAAAATCCATCCATCCGGGTAAAGAGGTTTCTAGCAAACTCAATTTCCTCAACTTTTATACCATCTCCACTGAGGAAAGCATCTCTTGAACCACCACTATTGATTTGCCTCACACGATTAAACCTTTTTTCCTCAGTTTAGCCAGTCAAAGAGATACTCGCCTGGGGTTTTTCTTCTGTTTGTGCTCTACTTGAATATAAACTTTACTTGCCAAAGCTTTTCATTTCTGAATGGTCACCTTCTGGTTTCCTCTTGCATTCTTTAATTGTTAAAGTTCTTCTATGAGCTCTCTCTTTCGTTCTTCTCTTTCATCTGATGAGGATTTTCCCAATAACGTTTGAGAGAGTAAAGACCAGGATTACGTAGCACACTTTCTGGTGTTTGGGTGATTGCTACACAATCCATCTGTTGAAAGGAAAGCAAAAGCACACTTATTAATCAATACATATATGATCGTATTTGCATGTGGTTACAAAATGAACCCATGCAAACAGTATTTCAAGGGTTTCATAAAAAGAAGCTGGTTACTGCTGGAGTTCCAGCAGCTACTTGTCGTCTCAATACTGTCATCTACTCTGTTACTGCTGATTAGGCTAATTAATGTAATGAAAGTCCTGAGTAATAAAAAAAAAGATTTTGATGTCGGCTCTTTTGATGTAATAAAATTTGACATTTGAGAATCTACAAATAGCCTGTTCTTCCTCCCCTACCTACAACGTGCAAAAGTCTAGACTGTATCTAATAAGTATTTTGAAAATTGTACTTGTTCCCCCATAGTCAACTGATTAGTAACAATAGCAACAACACTTTGAAACTGTTAAACTAAATCCAAGCTTTATTTAATTTCGAAATCTGACATTGATAAACAACATTTAGGCGTGCCCAAAGATAAGATACTTTAAAGGGGCTGTGTCACGTTAAGACTTTACATTCGTGTTTTCCGTGCCGTAAAGAGCTATTTCCACCGATTTTGATATGAACTAACGAACCTCTTGGCTATGTGGGATGCTTAAAATGACTAACAAACAGTGTATATAAACAGTCTCCAGGGAAAATATTGAAAATCCTTCCAATCAAGCTTTGAGGGAGGGAACTTTTAACTGTTTGTATCCAATTAACAGCCACTAAACGAGCGATTACTCGATACATGCGCAGTACCATGATATAGCCTCTTTAAATTGCTGTATTGTAGCTTATTCTGGCAATTATTATTTGTAATACCATGATCCCCTCGGTTTCTTTTGTTTGTTCAGGGACATTTAATCTCTAATATCCCTCATCAGTAAATCTCCCTCATTAACCATGCAGAGGGAAACTTAGGAAAGCATGCAAGCTGGCGAGGAGACATCAAAGGTCCCCCTGACCGCATCGGGTTAGAGTGAATACTGGGTAAATATTTTTTTCTCTTTCAATTAGTTTATTGTATAATCAGATGTATTTCCAAAGTGAAAACCCCTTTTGAAGGGTTTCAATTTTTTACATTGTTATAAACGATCAATATGGTGCATAATGCTCCTAAATTATTATATTAAGGGGGGGGGGGTTGTCCCCCCTGATTATATATGAAAAATAACAGAAATTGAGTATTTTTAAATTTGGGTACCTAGTGGTTTTGGGGTCCCTGTGGTAAATACTGTGGTTGAGCCCGGTGGCTCAAAAGTCGAGCCCGGTAGCTCTAAATAATATTATCTCAGGGTGGTTACCCTGTGGTTGAGCCCTGGGCCTCTTGAGATATTGACCAAGGCTGGAAGCCCTGTGGTCTAGCCGTGCACGGCTTTAGAAATATTGACTCAGGGTGGGTACCCAGTGGTTGAGCTCTGTGGCTATTTACTCGGGCTGCCTGTGCAAGCGGTTATTATTTTTTGTTACGTGCATCAAAATATGACTTTTGACCCATGTATTAAATTTCAAGTTCACCACCAATCAGATTGCACTGTGCTGGTCATGTAACACTAGGTTAATTTATTTACATAATTTAATACAGTAAATAAAAATGGTGGACCCGCGAGGAAATTTCTCTCTAATTTGGAGTCCCATCTCTCAAATGTAAGCAGTTTAATGTTTTATTTAACTTCACTCGTGCGAAAGCCTTCCAACAGAGAGAGGATTTCATTCAATTCAACATTTCTTTAGATCCCCCAATCCTAACAATTATTTAGACACACTGTTCCAACCACTGTTCCACCCCCCTGTACCCCTTTACACACCCAAAAAAATTATTAGAATTGTTCTTTTTACATGTCACTATGCAATCCACTACGTTAAGGAAATGTTTGAAAATTAAAGACCAAAAAATCACTTTAGTGGCATCTGAGAGGCCCAGGGTTACACATATTAGGGGGTCTGTGGTTGAAAAAAAATTGGTATCCCCATCCCCCTTCCTGTTTAATAACAATCTTGACAACCCCCTCGTTCCTTTAAAAAATGGAGATCCCCCTCAAAATCCTCTGCTGCCCCCCCTCCCCGGCATACATAATGAATGCAGGCTAAACACACTAGTACATTTAAAAAACCTATTTCATTGGTTTATGAAAACCACACTAGTCTGGTTTCATTTCCCTTTGTCTTATATTCATTCACATATTATCATACAATGTATAAGCATATTCCCAATGTAAAGTATTTATGAAACCATCCAGTATTACTGTTTGCAAATTGAAACATGCAGATTATTTCTCAAAGGGGCTGTGTTATGTTGAGAAGCCTTCACATTCATAGTCCGTGCCGGACACAGTATTTTATTGTGTACTTATAATAAACTTGTTATTGTTTATTACGATTCTGATGGAGTCAACTTACATGTATTGTCTCATCATAGTCATTCCAACATCAATGTCAGAGGTTTCAATAAAAGGTGGCTACCAATGATGAACTGCCATGTACTTTGCTCCTTACTGTCAGCTACTCTGGATGATCACTGGAATGTTTAGTTTCAGATTTTTTATTCAAAATCAATGCAGACATCCACATACGTTTTGAACACAGACATCTACTTAAAAACTTACTGAAACCCCTGCAGTGTCAAATAACTATCCAACAAAATGTGAAAACAACCCCATTACTTCTTTTTTGTAAACCTAGTCTGCTTTCGTTCATGCAGTTCCTTAGATGACAAGGGAGGTTTGTGTGCAATGGTAGGTGCAATTCTCTCAGGGTCATCAGCCTAACCTCTATCCGACGTTGGAAGATCTTGGCCATAACTACATGGATGTAACTGTAGTCTTTAACCACTTTGATGATCCTAGAGTTCCACTCTTTTGTCCTCTGATTATATCTGCGAGAAATTCTGGTTTCTCCTTGGGTATTTGTTGCAGATGGTCTGTCAACATGGTAGTTCCAGTCGATAGCTGCAAGCTGTTTTCTTGCCTTGTAAACTTGGTACCTACAAAACACATGCATACTAAAAAACTTTGAATATGCATCTAGATTTGTTGCCATTGTGGAATAGATGTTTTACAGTACTTTTAGAATAACTAGCCAAGCTTAAATAAATATTTTGCATAAATTATTCTATGGGTTATGGTTTGTGACTAAAGTTTTAGAAGAAGTCTCATTTTTGCAACATTTTTTTTCAGATTTGTAACACAAAATTTCAGATTTGGGACAAATGTTTTTGGACTGGTACTAATTTCGAGCGTTGATGTCTATAACTATATAATATCATTTTGGTAATATACTGTATATCCTTGTTTTCTAAGATCACCTTCTTTACCTTGGATTTTTTATTAAAATATACATTGCTAATTCAACTTACTTGTAAGCACATCTCTTGGTGCATATGCCAGTGACATACTATTTACACACTCTAATGCTCCAGTATGCCTGCAAGAAACATCAAAACAATATGATAACAGAGTTGTTTGTACAATCAGTCAGAATGGACTCCACATTAAATTTCATGTCAGTACACCTAACTGCATGTACCTGAATCTCACATAAAATTGTAAGCCCTTCAGGAGTGCAGGCTCTAACACAACTTTCTGCAGGGCTTCCTTGTTCCGGCGATCGAACCAAGGCAGATGTTCTTCTGGTTCAAGTGCCCCATGTTCACATCTGCCAGTCACCCACTCATGGTCATTGCATACATGATGCAGAATGCTGATCCATCGGTCCTGCAAAACACAACATTAAGTGTTTCTCATTTTGAGAGTGTAAAAACACATTTGAGGACCAATTCCAATCATGAATAATATTTCCTTGAACTATACATCGAATACAGAGGCCTTACAATAGCTATCCTGTAGCATTTTGAGTGTTTGTAACCCAAAATACCTATTTTGAGGTCCTAACTGGTACAAACATTTCGAAATGAAAACTTTTTGCAGGTTTGTACATTCATTTTGCTGATATTTTATGAACCAATTTGACATTGCATCGCTGAGAACAAAACTTTTATGTCCCCCCTGAGCTTGAAACACTGAACACATGATAATTTTATTATTTGACATCACATAAATTAGATATAGATAATTTTGTTTCACGTTGATCTAAAATGACTATGCTAGTGTTGGATATCTACTGATCAGGTTTTATGACTTACTCTCCTTCACTTACTGTCTCAACCTCCCATAAGTGGACACCTCCAATAAGCAGATACTTGCTCAAGGTTAATAGACCAAATGAAGACTGTAAATCATCTTTGAGGCGGTCGAACTCGAAGGCAACCAGGAGTGCTTCTATGAAGTCAGCATTCTGTGTGGAGTACGTTCGAAGGGCCCAACGATTTTTTGCAGAACTGCAGTCTGCTCTCTTCCCCTACTGGGAGCTCTATATTGAAAAAAAATTGATGGCGCTTTGGCCTCGAGGCTGGAATTCCTTCAGCCATCAGTTGACTCTACTGCATCTCGTCGTAAGTTTAAACTGGCTAGGATACAGATTTAAATTTCCAAATGAACCCTTGCCATTGCAAAACAGTTTTTTCTCTACGATTATGTTCAATTATTTTTGCCATAAATGTGCCAGGAAAGCATAATCAAAACAACTTCTCAACAATCATGTCGATCGACCAGAAGATGGCAAGAAGTTGTGCAACAAAGCCGGACTCGAAACGAGACTTATATATAGATGTCTGAGCATACATTTGGGTATGAAACTGCTCACCAAATGAGGGCTCAAGGATAGAAAAGGAGCGGGACTGGTAAGCGAGAGAGCGAAAATTAAAACGTTTCGGTGCAGCGAGTCGAAATGTTTAAGATTTCGCTACACAAGAATGACAATATACATCTGTAAGCCGAGGCAAACTGGTAATTTTACGTTAAAATGTACTTGTTCTTCACAATATTTCTTGACTTACAACGGTCACAAACATTCCCTACATAAACTGAAAGTATGGTACATGTAAAAGCTCAAACTTTACTTACCTCCCATTTTTACCAGCTTTTTCTCTTTGCTCTCATGGTCGCAATCTCCCCCTCGTTTCTTTGTTCCTTTGGAACGCGCGTTAATGGAACAGTGTTAAATTATTTGGTTTCAGTTTAACCAAAAAAGAATGTATATACAGCTTCTTCGAATTTCGTTGTGTACTCTGTTTAGTCGGCGCAGTTGCACTTAACAACTAGCTCTTAATTGGGACATGATTATTACGAACGAAGTAATCAAAGCAATCGCTATACCACAGTATCCAGACTCCAACGACCAATGTAGACATAAACGTGTTCAAATCTCACAACCATTCACGTCTTAGGAGATATCGTATTGTCAATTGGGGCGGGTTGCAAAATGCTGATTTGTAGCGTGATCGTGAGCGCCAGAGCATGTATGAATGAAAGGCATGTATCAACTGTGCAATAATTGCGTTCGACGAAGGAGAACGCATACTAATCTTGCAGTGGACTCCCTGTGGTCCTGTGTGGGGTACCTGTGCTTCCCCAGGCGAAAGAAATCGAGATTCGTGTCCTCATGTGTGTACATTTTAGAATATATTATCTCGGCCGGGGAACTGGTAACTACACGTACACGATGCGAGCGGCCATGTTGGTGAATGCCAGCATGGCTTCTGAGTTCTGTTTTGTTTCGCGATCGGTTAGTTACTTGCCATATTTTCCGACAATCCAATGCAATCATGTTTCAAAGGTTCGCAAGTACAATTGAGCAAAGCCTGAGGAAAGTGTGTAGTACATCTGGAGGACCTAGAACATTCAACTCGGCCATAATTATTTATTTATGCTGAACCCGAGTGAATGTGCAATCGAAAAATATGCTGTTGGCTTGCTCGCTGCGTTGAATTGTGCTGTTCGGTTTGCCGATACCAAAACTGCAAATGGTCAAGATGTTATAAATCATACCTGAAAGCTGAAGAGAAATACATGGATATGAATATTTCAGTGTGAGTTGTGAAGAAGCTTTTTAAATACTACACCGTACGTTACACGTATGCATGGTTTAAGTCAAACATGGTCTGTTTTGTCGGCGCGGTGACGACACCAGCGAAGTTGAACAGAGAACTGAGTCAAATCAACTCACCATACTTTGTAAACAACCGAGTGAATTCTGTTGGCTTGCTCGCTGTACTGGATTCTGCTTTTCGCTGTACATACAGATACCGAAACTACAAACAGTAATATAACCTGGCTGAAGAGAAACGAGGTCTGAGTTTTCTAGATACCCGTAATCACCGTGTCTTGTGTGAGTTACATGTACGACACTGTACATCTTGGTTATACAAATTAACACTACATTCAGACAGAGAGTTAATCTATACCGACACTTTGATATGCCAAGGAACTGGAATATCAACACAGTACAAGGTGAGGGAAATTTAAAGTACTGACTTCATTGCTGTGTTCAATTAATCTACATTGAATTTCTAACATGCCTGAAACAAGGCTGATCAAAGCCAGGACCCAGCTACCAACATTGACCATAAATTATTCTGGAACTATTAAAAACAATGGCGCTCAATATTCTGCAGCGAACCTTGTTCTCACTTGAAAAATACCGGGGAAACATAATGTGAATGATCTGAATCGAAGGAACTGCATGGGCTGTACTTTATACACATGCATACCTATATAGTTTATGTTCTAGGAACTGGAATTCAGTTTATACACATCTGAATAGTAATATTTATTTATACGTACTTTATATGAATCCCTTTATATATCCTGTAATATACTGTATTTTATATACCCTGTAATATAGTGTCCCCAATTAGCTTTACAGCTAAATACTATTGACGCTCAAATAAAGTTCATGTATGTATGTAAATGTATGTAGCTATAACCTGGGTTGATTTGTGTTCTACACTAACTTCAATTATTGCTTTACACTGTATACCACACAGTAAAATTTGCTACTAATTCTCAAATCAATGCCATAACCATATAAAACACACATGTATATATATAGCCCCATAAGCATCGCATGCAATGATTTAATGTTACACAAAGATAATTACAGTTTTATACCCAGATGCATCCCCTTCTATATTAACATATAAGTCAAGACCTCAAAATTTTCACATTAGTTAAAAACAAGCACTTTTGATCAGGATTACATACACCGTCCACATCATTCCAGCACAGTCACAGTCCTTTCTCTTTCAAAAAATATGTCGAACGCACTTTGATAATCTATGATTACTTCTAGTTAGAGAATCTAAAGTGTTACATATTTGTTATGTACTGTAATCTACTTTCAAATTACAACAAGCTAACGTAGTATTGAGACAACTGTAGAACCTACGTATAATTGTGGGTCAAACCGCGTTTACCGTAGCTTGAGTAGAAATACTAGCTTGGTAACTTTAGAATAGGTGCATGCATGATAGCAATTTAACTAATGTTTGTTCAGTGATAAGTGACTTCGAAAGGTCACACACAAAGTATACTACACGCATCAAGAGGAGCATCGTACTTACAAATACATTCAATAATGGCCGGGTCGTAAAAGGAAGTTTAATCCCGAAAGTTCAGTAGCCTGGCAATGAAACTGACACTCTTCACTGTGAAATCACTGATTCCCACAACCATACAGAAGATATCTGCACTTCATCGCTGGAAGAACATGCTACTTTACTATCTGGGGACGGCAGCCGATGAACCTTTTCAAGATATGCTGAATAATGATCATGGTAAACAAAACAACACACTGGGACGAAGCAGTGCAGCTACCACCTATTATATTTTACTAATCAAATAAAGGTAAGGTTTTCCTATGTGCATGCGGATCGGAATTGTAGTATAGCAAGTTCAGTCAAGTTCAAACATGTCTGTTTAACGTACAAATTATATATGATATATTACGTGCGTCATTTTACACCCAGGAGTTTATACATGTAGGTCTTTTACAGGTCTTAATAAGGCGAACAGATAAGGTCAAGAGCAGATAAAGGAGTGCAACTTGTTAAACAAATTAGTTTAATTAAAAAAGACATTTTACATGTCTGTTACAGGCGAAAGGAAAGGCGAAATGCAGACATTGAAACCCTATTGTTGCAGACGTGTCGTTTTCCCCCTCTTGACCTGCAGTACGACTGAAAATACATAATACAGACCTGTTACAGTTGTAGTAGAACATCGATGCTTCCTTTTAACACAGAAGCAGGGAGGGGATCGAGCTCACAAGATTTTACTGTTGTAGAAGCAATAACGCTCGACAATTCCTCGGCAGTGATGAGTCGAAATTCACTAAGCTTAGTCCTAGAAGCGCAAGTGTCAATGAACTCATCCACTAATTGACCCTTTCTAGAGTCAAGTTCAGTCCTAATCTTCGAAATCTTCTCTGTAAAGTAGTCTTGTCGACAGTAGCGAACAGCTTTTTTGGATCAGACTGATGCTCCTCTATTAGATGAGAGTAGTAGCCCATTTTCGATTGGTGAATTAAGTCATTCACAACTTTGCACTGAGTTACGTACAACTCCCGATCAACAGTCAGGCCAGAGGCGCGCCAACGCCTTTCAAGCCTTCTGCACTCCAGTTTCGCCTCCTTTATGCCATCATTATACCATGGCGCAGCCGGACATAAAGTAATAACTCGCTTCTTTAGCGGCGCATGTTTGTCCAGCAATGATGATAACACGCTGTTGTAGTGTTCAACGAGAGCTGATACATCATCAAAGCTGTCCAAGGACATCAAGGGAGAATTAGCAATATCAGCACACAGCTGGAGCATGTCGATAGATTTCAGTTTTCGATGACAAATCTCTTTCTTCTCATATCTAGTCTTCATGAGGGAGAGAGTACACGATACAGCACAGTTTTGCTAAATTTCCATTCCAGGAGTGAAAATCTAACTCTGTACCATTTCTCGGTAATCTTTCAATTCGTAACCACAGGGTAAGCCTGTGATAAACTATACTGATGTATTAATACCATTTTACTCCAGGCGGCTCAATAGTATAATCATACAGCAGTAATACAAATACAAAACAAGATGGCTGATGTACAAAACGAACGGAAACTATCAATGAATAGATTCTCTGCGCCTTGTGTATTTGCATGGAATTAAACTTGGGCAATGTATCATTATGGATGTGCCCAGGGGTGGAGCATTTTCCTTACTTCTTTGGCATTTGAACACCTTGCTTGTCCCCACCGTGGGGAATAAAAAAAAAACGAAAGTGGCTAATGCCCGGAGGTTGTCCCGGTTTTTTTGGGGGGGAGGGGGGGGGGGGGGGGGCGATGGGCATTGCTGGAATTGACTGATGCATAAAGACAACCGATGACAAATCCCCAGCCAAAATCAATAGATCGCGGTGCTTGGGACTCACCGTTAGATAAAAGATTGCTTGTAGGCCCGTTGTAGGGAATTCCTTGTAGGATTAACAGCAGTTTCAGTGTGGCGTTCGGTGAAATCAAGCTCCCAGGCGGCAAACTCAGTACACGGTACACCAGCAAAAGAACAATCTGGAAATTCTGAGGACAAAAGTGAAGTCAAGAGGCAGGTTTATAACACATTCATTTTATAACGGCACAATAACATATGTACGTGTTGTGAATTGTGGCTATCCGAACTGGGTCTCCCTTAATCTGTTCTCACTCGTGTGCACGCAGAATTATACATATAATTTACGGTGGGTTACAAGCAAACACGCGTATTGAAATCGGCCAATTTTGGTTCGAAAGCGTAACAAACATTCCCAAAACACGTAAAATACATGAAACTGCATATTAGCTCACCTGCACATACGTTTAGGCTGTATTTAGGAGGACAGAAGAGGAGAAAAATCAGAGAATTTCAAGATAATATTCAAACAACTCGACCGGCCTGCCAAATTGTGATCATGTGACATGCGACTTATACCCAGGGCCACGCGGTTCACTGGAAGCGGAAACGAGTCAAAGTCTGCAGGAAAATTTACAGACAATGTATGGAAAACTGAAACCACGATTGCACGCTTCCCAGGACAGCTACATTGGTATCTTAATTTTTATCTGAAGAATATTTCAGAAATTCGATTTTACGGATTTTATTTGGCATCGGATTCCCATACAAACACTGTATTTCGCGCCATGTTTGCACCCTTTCAAAATGTCGGTTTACCCGCGAACTGGTCTATAGATACAAAACGAGTGGCCGTGCTTTATGGGATTTACAAACTCGCGCTGAAAATCCAATAAAGCACGGACACAAATTTTGTATCGGACTTATCAAACGTCTAGATGTAGAGAGTTATGTTTTCAGTTATTTTGGCGATAAGACTTATTTTGGCCGAGAAAATCGAAGCAAAAGTTTATGTAAATCAGGAGGAAATTTCTAGCAGATTTAAAGATCACATATCGGTCGCTGATTTCCTTTGTTTTTGCTCTTGAATTATTAATGAGTTTAATAAGGCCCGTTTCAAACGCCCTGCTACTACCGTGTCGAATTGAATTAAACTGGGCACGGTAGTGGAAAATATATAAGCAAATACCGTGAACAAAAATCCTGCAAAAATACGAAGTGAGGACCTATGCAACCTCGAATTTACACGCATTTTGGGTACGGCACTCCTAAATTTGGGCACGTGGACGATAAGTTTGGGACCGCCTCTTGATTTTACGGTAAACGAAGAATGCCGTGCCCTAAATTATCGGCACTCCTGATTTTTGGCTTATAATCCCATACTTATCGACCCGCGGACCAAAATTGAGAGTTCCGTACCCAAAATACTTGTCGTGTTCAGATGTCGAATTTTAATTCGTCCGCTTTTTAAATAATGGGAAAAAGTACAAATAAAAGTTGATTCTTATCATGTATTTATAATTTATTAATCCAGTTCGACAGTCACACTGGAAGAAGTTTACTACAGTTAAGGGGATTTAACTATAGTTAACGGTATCCTGGTGTGACCTTCATTTTACGGTTTACCGTAGTAATATCAGCTTTGGTTACTTGCTCCGAATGGCGTCTTCCCTTCTTGAGAGTCTAATACTCAGGTGAACCTGAAAAGATGGGTTTATCGCTGAGTTAAAGAATATGGCCCAACCGGGATGCTTCGCGGCTTTTCCTTTTCCGCTTTGTGAAACTATTAAACTAAACAGGAAAACTCCACAAGAAACGTTCCAAAAACAGATCCTAATTCAAACTATAGCACAAAACAACAGGATTGTTTACGTTACGATTTTCAAAAGATTGGAGGAAAACTAAACTTTTCTAATCTGGAAAAATGGCGGCCATAGCGCGCAAAGCATTATCTATCTTTTTTAATCTAAACTTATTGATTTAGTTGACAGTTTGTCATCTCTTTTGATGTTTGCTGTAATTAAACTCCAGTTTGTGGTTTACGAACAGTCAACACTCACATTGGAATATATGCATCATATGTTATTTCAGCCGAGAAAATCAGACGCCTCTTCGTTAGGCTACTACTCCGCAGGCAACTACTCAATAAACCGGAAAACTACCGAAAAACCGGAATTGTGTTACCTGTGGCGAGGGAGAAGGGTCTGGGACATACTCTTTGCATAATTGTTTTCTTCCTTCGGCCCCAGTCCCTTCTCCCTCGCCACAGGTAACCCAATTCCGGTTTTTCGGTTTACGCATGCACGTTTGATGAGCCGGTCGTACGCGCGTCTCTCCAACCTCGTTCCCAGGGGTCTTTACGCGCCTAATCCAAGTACCCCGGGTACAGGCTGGTCATGTGACCCAAAAATATGCCCAATATATATATGGGCATATTTTGAAGAACATCAGCCATCTTGGTTTCATCATCGCTGAAGAACGGTCAGCGGTTTAAGTGTGATCCCAATGAATTCCAACCGTACATTATTCTACTTGTACCCAGTTGCGAAGTGAGTATAGACCAGTTTACGGTTCATGCGCAGTTGTACAAATCCTTTGTTTGTTTGGCGGGCAGATGTTAGACAGTGGTGGCCGCCAGTTGAAACAAGACTTAGACAACTGCGCATGAACCGTAAACTGGTCTATTAAAAAGGCAAAAAAAAACGCTAAATTCTAATGAATTTGTAGTTCTGTTCAACGAATTTTGAACGCGCGAAAGACATCACCAGTTTATTTTTCAAATCAAAAATGCACGCACTATTGGAAATTCTCCAATCAGCGCGCGCGAAACGTCTAGCCAATCAGTGGCCGAATCCCACCAGCCTGTACCAGGGCTAATTTCGACGCCATCTTGGATTCAGCGCGTAAATACCCCTGGGAACGAAGTTGGCGTCTCTCCAATTTCCCGCCCAAACTAAAACAAAACAGAGGCAATGACCACTGTTTCTAATTTGAAGTACGTATGTGTATTTACGTTAAATGTTCTCGTAAAACAAAAACAAAAACAAATAGAAGCTAACCCTAACACTTTCATGTGTTGAAGGTTTCTTTTAAAATTTGTAATTCATTGTGAGTTTACTAAGTTATAGAATTATTTTCTAAAACCGTTTAGTACCGTATTTGACGTATTTAAACTCCAGAGCCTTCGTTCTTTTGGCCAGCGGAGCACAGCGCTTTGCCGCAGTGTGATGGAGTAGTTGCCTGTGGAGGAGGCTATATTTGAACTACACTAAAAGTTATTAACCATAGTTTGGCTGGTTTACTATAGCTTAACGTCCCATCCTCGGATACCCAGGAGCCGTGACTGGGCAAAAAGGGAACTTTTCCTCGTCGCCCACTCACTGTCCCTGCACACACCGCGGCAAAACGTCATGCGCATGCGTATTTGCTATATCTTGTCGGCGCGCGACGCCCCCAGTTTCCCGCGAAAACTGAAATGAAACAACAGGCAAATGCCGTGATTTTAAAATTTCTGCTTAAAAGTATCCATTTGTGAACTGTTTTCTCAAAAAATAAGAAAACTACTTAAAAGCTAAGCCTAAGACTTTAACAGGTTGAAGTTTTCTTAATTTGTGATTCACTGTGAGTTTACTAGATAGATAGATAGATAGTGTTTTTAATCTCATAACTACATATTTTGTTTAACAAATAATATACAAAAACGTAATATTTACAGGTAGTATAATATTAAATAATTATAGTAACGTTTGAGCCTGGAGGCTAAATTAACCGCAAGGTTTACAGGTTAGCCTCCAGTTTATTTTTATGTTATGTAAATAGAGGTAAGGAAACCAAAAGGGAATATTTTAAGAAATTAACTGATTAATTTTAGAAAATGAAGGAGAGTTTATAACAAGAAACATATAAGCAAACTAGTTATTTTAAGTATTGTTGTGATAGTAAATATTGTTTTAACTCTTTGGAGAAAGAAAATTCTTTTAAATCCTTAAGCTGATCAGGGAGTTCTTTCCAAAAGTCAATTGCTAAGAAAGAAATCATTTGTTTACCAGTATTTGTTTTCACACGTGACTTATATAGGTTTCGCTTAGCTGCATATCTGGTATTGTAATTATGTACATTACTTGCATATTGAAATAAATTATTAAATATATTTGGCAACAGTCCTTTATGCCACTGGTAGGCGAATTTCAGGGCATATAGGCAATAAACATTATTTACTGTTAAAATGTCTAATAGATTTAGCAAGGGGAGGGCACTTTCAGTATTTTTTCCATAAGATATTGCAAAAAATATTAATCTTACAACTTTGTTTTGTTTTATTTGTACTTTTTGAATATGAGTTTTGTAAGCGCTGCCCCAGGCCAGTATTGCATAGGATATAAAAGGGTATATAAGGTTATAATAAAGCTGTTTTAGTTGTTTAATAGAGAGATAGTGCCTTAATTTGGATAAAATCCCAATATTTTTAGAAATTTTTGAGCAAATATACGAGATGAGATATTTCCACGATATTGTGTCGTCAATCATGACCCCTAGGTATTTAATGTGATCTTTACGGTCCAAAGGATGGCACGATCCGTCTTTATTTTTAAACTGTATTCTAATATTCATATCTCTCTTTCTAGCTGATTTAATTATCATAAAGTTTGTTTTGGACATATTTATCGATAATTTGTTTGCGTCACACCATTCCTTGACTTTTTCTAGTTCAGAGTTCATTAGGGTTTCGAGGGTTTTTAAGTCACTAAAAAAGTTGAAACCTTCGGTAATTTGTATTTGATAGCAGAGCCTTCGTTATTTTGGCCAGCGGAGCATACCGTTTTGCCGCGGTGTGGTCCCTGCATGGGTTCCAGAGGTTCTCCCCAGGCCTTTTTTGCTGTTGTTGTGACATCTGATGAGGTCAAGATATTCATACCAGCAACATAAAGGTAAAAGCTTTAGAGATAAGAGATGTCGGTGAGAGTTGGCGTATTTACACCTTGGGCGTTTTTTTTTCCACGAATAAATGTGTTTCCTAAAGGTTTTTTTTCCACGAATAAATGCTTTTATTTGTTCGAAAAAAGAAACGGCGGATGTGTTCAGTGTTCACACCCGAGCAAAAGAAATATTAACAATACGGTACATCGTCTATAAAACATTAAAACATGGTCACACCCACTCGACCAATCAGCGTTCCCCATTTCAGCTGTCTAAATCCCATAGTTAAGTAATTAGTATTCTCTATATAGAGAATACTAATAAGATTATGAAACAATAGAAAACAATAGCCTTATTAGTAAATACTAATTATTCCCCTAGTCTAGACCCTGTATATTATTTCGAAATGTTCAGAGTTTCGTAGAGTAGTTGCCAATAATTTCAGAAAAAAATATCTCATGGATGTCACCAAATTCTAAGACGGTTAGATAATGTACACTCGAGTTCTATGTGATGTAGAGTGCCTCGTATTACATGAAACCTGGCCCTATAAGTAGCCCAAGGTGTAAATACGCCAACTCAAATATATAGTATGTGAGATGGCGCTAGCTACTCTCATGACAATACTAACAAATTTACAATAAAGAAGTTTGTACTAAATTAATAAAAACTCTAAGTAATGGATACAAAATTCGTGGCCGCTTTCAGCTCGAGTTTGTAAATCCCATAAAGCACGGACACGAATTTTGTATCGGACTTATCAAACGTCTAGATGTAGAGAGTCATGTATTCAGTTATTTTGGCGATACGACTTATTTTGGCCGAGAAAATCGAAGCAAAAGTTTATGTAAATCAGGACGAAATCTCGATCACATATCATGAATTATTAATGAGTTTGATAAAACCCGTTTCAACCCCGTGCTACATTTGGGCACGTGCCGATAAGTTTGGGATCGCCTCTTGATTTTTGCAGTGTAAATGAAGAATGCCGCGCCCTAAATTATCGGCACTCCTGATTTTTGGCTTATAATCCCATACTTATCGACCCGCGGACCAAAATTGAGAGTTCCGTGCCCAAAATACTTGTCGTGTTCATATGTCGAATTTTAATTCGTCCGCTTTTTAAATAATGGGACAAATACAAATAAAACATTGTTAATTCTTATCATGTATTTATAATTTATTAATCCAGTTCGACAGTCACACTGGAAGAAGTTTATTATAGTTAAGAGGATTTAACTATAGTTAACGGTGTCCTCAGTGTGACCTGCATTTTACGGTTTACCGTAGTAATCTCAACTTTGGTTACTTGCTCCGAAAGGCGTCTTCCCTTCTTGAGAGTCTAATACTCAGGTGAACCTGAGAAGATGGGTTTATCGCTGAGTTAAAGAATATGGCCCAACCGTGATGCTTCGCGGCTTTTTATTTTGTTTTGTTTATTTACGCTTTGTGAAACGGAAGTCAGTCTCGCCTTGCATTCACACATTTTGTCGTTAGTTCACGTTCGTCGGGACAAATAGATAAAAAAAACAATGATTCAGCTTTCGAACAATGTCAAAGTTGGTCCGAATTAAAAGGGGAACTGAACTCTAAAATCAACCCAACGTCTATACAAAGATGTATTCAAAAGACATAATTAAGTTCTGCTATTTTACTTTTCTGTGTCGCGCGTCTTTAAAGAAAAAAATAGTTTTCATGTTGAAATGTCCGCTGATAAATCTAGATTTGTAGTGCATACTTTCGTGCATACTTTCGCATCTGATAGTCCAATCCAATTTGTCTTCAGTGATTGTGCATGTGTACTATAAACAGTGATCTGGCTGTGTGCATACTAATAACGATGTGAACACCGGTAGCCCGAAAATACAAAGAGGGGGTACTTTACTGCATATCAAACAATTTATTGAGAAAAGTGTCGTTCCTGAGAGCTCCCTGTGATATCCATATATGGTCAATATATTCCATATTTGGAAAGCAGGACGGATCGTCGAATACTGGAACACGTTCAGGAAGTGTAGCGAGCCGGCACAAGAGAGGCGGATACAACGTAGGCTACAGGAAGTGCGATTAAACAAATCGAATCGTTTTTTGAAGATTCGATAGCGAAATTTGAAAAGGATGAGCATATGCCTCATTAGCATCTAGTCAGGCCCAAATATTACTCTGAACGACAACAACTGTTTGATATGAAAACACAGGTAACCCAACACAACTGAGCCAAGCTTAGGATAATACAGGTAACCCAAAAATACAAAAAGCGGGTATTCCACTGATAACACAGGTAACCCGAAACAAGTAAGACGAGAAAACAATTAAATGTTTTTTATTATTATTATAATGTTTTGATAGTTATGAACCGCTGTGCACTCATGTGGAGTTTTAGATAAGATCATCATAGTATTTGGATCCTAGTCTTTTTTAGCTTCCTGTATTATATCAGGGTACCCTAGCGTACTTGAAGTCGCTCGTCTTCACTCGTTTTTACTCGTGTTCTGTCACATGTGGGTTTTAGGTCAGATCGACAGCTGTGCATGTGTACTTTTGCATCTGATTGTGCGTTCATAAAGTGCCAAACACGCAGGTAAATGGGTAAGCTAAGAACAGGTAACCCGAAACAACTAAGATGATAACACAATTTTTATTATTGATTTTTTTATTATATTTTTTTTTGTTAATGAAATTATGAATCGCTAGTGCACTCAGATTCTGACTCGTGTGGAGTTTTTGATCATGCAGTTCGTCACCATTTGTATCCTAGTATTTTGGGGCTATCCAAGAGTATCCTGGCTTACTTAACCCCGCTCGTGTTCACTCATGTTCTACTTGTGTTCGTGTTGTATTTGTGTTTACTCGAGTTCTAACTCGTGTCGAGTTTTAGATCAGATCGACTGCGTACTTTCGCATCTAATTTTGCGTTCGTAATGTGCCAAACACAAAAGATACGCCGCAGTTCAAGCTGCGTGCAGCTTCTTTTTTTTTTGTTCTGTTAACGACAGAAGTTGATCAGTTCTGACCTTTGTCGCTAACAATGTGGGTCGGAGACGCTGTGATCGGAGCGATACAACAGGAGGCATGCGCATTAAATTTATAGATTTCTTTTACACTGTTTACATCACATAATATAATTACCGTATAATTACCACTGTGAGAATGTAAAATGAGCAACACGTGAGACTTCGAGGCGCTACAGTTCTTTTTAACTACTTCTTAATCTTCTGATTCTTGTAAAGGAACTGTTATAGACCCAAAAATACACGAACAACGTAATACATTCATCTGCGCTGTGCGAACAGATCTAAAAACGTGAGCGAAATATAATCTCACCTTAGATATAAAGGTATCGAATTATAATCATAGGTTAGATTCCGCCGTCAGGCGCGCTCAGATAACAAAGGTCAAAGCTCTCAGACAAGACGAGACAAGGAGATATCGATCGATGAGTAATTCTCAGAAACTATTCCCGGCCGTAAAATTAGGCAATCCGTCAATGGTAAAACTGTTGACAATTTGGATCAGGTCAACTACACAGCTAAGGCATGTTTTACGACAGAATAACCTAGCTAGAGAGTTTCTCTACTGGATTAAGATGTACTGTTGCATGTCTGTTAATATGGGGAGAACTGAAGAAACCCTCATTGAGCTTGATAACCATGTACAAGAACAATTCTGCCAGTAAGATGTTCTTAGTGTATACCCGAATGTTGTGCTCGTTTTCTTGCTGAAGAAACAAACTAAAGGGGACCTCTTTAAAGAAGGTTATCGACTCGTAAATTAATTTACATTGTATTGAACGGAACTGCGTCGAACAAACAGGCTATATTGTACTGCATCAGCTACGTTTTCCCTTATCCGAGTCTGAGATGCAGTTTGAGTCTTCTCATCTGACTATATCGTATATTTAGTTTAGTTTAGGTGTTCTAGTGGAAATTGTGAGCGAATTAAGTTGGAAGACACATTGCAAAACATAAGATAAATAGTACTCGGCGTTAACAGAGCGGAAATGGAGAAGTTTGTGCCGTGTACAGTCTACTCACTTGTGCGAAAACTGCACACAGTTCCGTCGAGCTAAACTTGCCAGTAAAACTACTTCGGTCCGACATGTAGTTTGAGACTTGTCATCTGACTATATCGTATATTTAGTTTAGTTTAGGCGTTCTAGTGGAAATTGTGAACGAATTAAGTTGGAAGACAAATTGCAAAACATACGATAGTAGTACTCAGCGCAGAGCGGACATGGAGAATATTGTGTTTTAATTGTAAAGATAATTTTAATTTTGAGATGTTTTACATTGCAGAGCAGCCAGAATCATTTGTAATCTCCCAAGACATATGCCTTCTCAAGATGTTATTAGAGTCGCTAAATGGGATAAATTATTTTTCATGTATAAATTAAGCCTAGTTAAATTAATATACAACGAATATACAACGAATTAGTACCATTACTTTTAACAAATATAATTTTAGAAAAACAAATACAGTCACTTAATGTTCCACGATTTAATTTTCGACGGATCGTTACTTTCGAGTGCATGGTAAATTTTGATTGAAAATTCCTGAAAACAAGCCGGATAATCATATCAGGTCCAATGTGATAACGTCTCGCAAACTACTCAGACTCCTGTTATGTTGCTACGGTTCTGAGAGATATAGAGGTCTCGCAAGTCGCATTACGATCTTTTGAGCTTTTAATAAAGTGTAAAAATATATTTTAAATTCCAATTCTATCTGTATATTAGCCCCATGGTTGTTTCAGGTCTCGTTAGAAATTCAGAGAGTTTTTTTATTTTTATTAATTGCTTGGCTGCGTATATAATGGGACTAAAATAAAACCGACACCAACTTAGGTAAAGGAGTCGCTAATTTCGGGGGTCGCTACTTTTGGGACTGTATGATAACATCGTACAGCCGTCCGATTGAATGGCGTTCCCCTAGGATAGCACAGGTATCCCGGGAATACAAAGACGGAACGCACTGATAACACAGGTAACCCGGAACAACTAAGCCGATAACACAATTATTATTTTATTATTATTGTGATTTTGTGTTAGTTAAGGACGGTGCGTACTAATTGCAAACCAATTTGTTTTCTAAAAATCTATATGGATTGTTTGAACCCCCTAAGGAGCTTTTGAAATCAGAAAAAAAATTATGGGGTACCCATACGTTTAAGAGAGATAATTAAGGATGAAAATCGAAAAAAGTGTTGACTCAGCATTTTTCTTTGTCCGAGAAACTATTTTTAAATTCTATTAATATTTTGGGTTATTTGGCAAAACATTTGGGCAAAAAACGTTAGACATAGCGTTCTTCACAAAGGATGCCAATCAAACCATTTATATTACAATGATTATCATTTTTTGTACAAATTTTGCTTTGTAAGCCTCATTAGTGACCATGAACAGACATATTTTTTGCTGAAATGGGCAACAAGTTTCAATTTTATAAAGACAAAAAATATATGTAAACATTGTTTAGCTTCTATATTATAGATTGCAAAAAGAAAAAATGGGGGTATCCACGCGTTTTAAAAAGTTATGTGGACGGTAGGCCTCTTTATCGCTGATTTTATTTTCAAAAATTGACATTTTTTACCAAGGCCTCCCTAGTAAGTCTGAAAATTGGTTTCTTTTATTGCATTTTGGGAGATTTTCAAGATGGCGGTGGGGAAAAGAGTCAGTCCCGTCTTTCGACTTTCTTCATTGAAAATCAAACCTGTTGCTGCTTCCTTTGTGCTCAAACCCCATACAGTCCTTCCTTCTTCATTCTTCTTTGGATTTCCAAGAGGTTTACCCGTTTTCACAAAGCTTATTTGACCGTATTCATACATTGTTTATACTCGGCCAAGTCCATGTTTGGAGAAACTGACGAAACTCGAAAGCATCGGCGAAAAGACAGCAGCAATTCATGGCAGTCCAAACGACCTTCATTCAATTGGTCGGGTAAATCTCCTAAATCTACGATTCTTCCACCATCTCCCCACGATAAATCATTGAAATGGTCGGCTCTTTTAGTTTTAATCCCATTTCACTTTCAGCTGAAAATTGTCTTTCGTGGCCGTGTAGTGGAATTTAAAGATTTCCCAAATCGCCTTATTTCTCAAGCATATCTTTCGACCGTATTTTAAAATCCTTAATCTTTCTGTCTGTCAAATTACACAATTAACACAGCTTTTTCAAAATATTTCTGCAAATGGCCTGTCTCGCGGGATGACCCGCGGGACGTAAGATGCGCAGAACGGCGTGCGCGCTGACAATAGTAGGCACCGTCCTTAAATCACGAAGCGCTAGTGCACTCATGTTCACTCGTGTTCTGGCTCGTGTGGAGTTATATTTCAGATCTTAATACTATTTGGATCATAGTATTTTTGGGCACTACATGTGTTATCCTAGGTACCCTGGCTTACGTGAAGTTGCTCGTGTTTATTCGTGTTCTACTTGCGTGCACTCGTGTTCTACTTGCGTGCACTCGTGTTCTACTTGTGTTCACAACGTCTAAACAAAAATATATTCTAAAGATATAAGTTCTGCGATTTTATTTTTCTGTTTTGCGCGTCTTTGAAGAGAAAATTATTTCTCAAGTTCGATTCTCCACTGATAAATCTAGATTGTGTGCCGGCGGGATTGACGTCACAGAATGTAAGACTTGAGCCGTCTGAGCGGAGGCTGTGAGGAAGGTTTCAGATTTACACTTCATAGACACGTAAGATAGAAACATTAAACAGCACAATTTATTTATTTCGAATACATCTTTGCATATACATTGGGTTGATTTTGGGTGCGTGCAGCTTCTTGTTACTCTAGCGCTGGTACGTGATGCGACTGTGCGTGCAGACTGGTTATGCGTTTGTACTAAGTGATCTGGCTGTGTGCATTCTAATAACGATGTGAACACAGGTAGCCCGAAAATACAATGAGAGGGACCTTACTTAAAACACAGGTAACCCGACAAAACTACGTCAAGCTAGAATAACACAGGTAGCCCGGAAATACAAAAAGAGTGTACCGCACTGATAACACAGGTAACCCAAAACAACAAGGACGATAAAACAATTATAATTTATTATCATTACATTGTTTTTGGTTAATTAAATTATAAACTGCTGTGCACTTCTGTTCACCCGTGTTCTGACTCTTGTGGTGTTTTAGATGAGATCATCTTAGTATTTGGATCCTAGTATTTTTGGGCTACCTGTGTTATCCTCGGGTACCTGGCTTACTTTAAAGGAAACCCTTCCTGTTAGAACAAGTTGCTGTTAAATTGTTGGCAATATGGTCTAAGTCGAAAATATGTTGAAAATATTGGGAAATGTATTATAGTTTTTGAAAAAAATGGGCATCAGAATGAACCATTTTCGGCGCGGGCGCCGCCATCTTGGATCTGATGACGTTTTTCGGCGGTCCCCATTGTTACAAGACATAAACTTATTGTTTTTAACAATAGGGACCGCCGTGAAACGTCATCAGATCCAAGATGGCGGCGCCCATGCCCAAAATGGCTCATACTCATGTCCAATTTTTTCAAAAACTAAAAGATATTTTTGTCAACATTTTCAACCTAGACCATATTGCCAACAATTTAACGGCAACTCGTTCCAACAGCCAGGGATTCCTTTAAGTCGCTCGTGTTCTACTTGTGTTCTCTCGTGTTCTGAATCATGTGGAGCGTTAGATGAGATCAACTGTGTGTGCGTACTTTCGCATCTGATTGCACGTTGTAATATGAAAAACCACGCAGCTTTCTGAGATCGTTCGCGTTACCTGTAAGATACGCCGGAGTTCAAGCTGCGTGCTGTTTCTTGTTATTAGTATTACATATGCAGTATAGGTTATTTACAGATAGAGTTTATCAGGAAGATAATTAACTACATTTAATGAGTACTTTTATAAGAATTTAAACATTATTGGGCTAACCAACTTAGCTTGTTAAAAGAAATCTAAAAGGGTTTAACCACTTGAAAAGAGGTGGCAAATATTCACTTAATTGTTGAATTCGTTTTTGAGGATGATAACAAATGAAGTTTGAATCTTGGTAAGTTGAAAAGAAAATACTGACGTTAAAGCGGCATCAGTCAACCCACAAATGATAAACTTTATCATGAAGAAATACAAAATAACTAGTCAGATTAGCAGAATATATATGCTCAGTTTCCAGGTAAACTGGAGGAAGTTTGAGACAACAGGTGGCAAAGAGTCGGGTGTATGAAAAATACTGCTTTTAAGAGAATTTCGAGCAACTTGAAATCGGTTCATTGTAACCGAAATCAAGCTTCTAGAATGAGCTTTTGTATTCCAATTTAATCTGTGCCATCCTCTATCGAAACCGTTTGAAAAGCATATCAGGACATTCACGTGGTATTTCTCTTCGATCTCAGGATGTCGTTGTAGTTTCGTTTTAAAGAACTTGAAGGTTCAATACAATTGACAGTGTCCCTTTAATGATGCTACACCTGATATGATGTTTGCCAATACAGGTGAACGTTAAAGCAACTTGAAGGTTCAATACAATTGACAGTGCCCCTTTAATGATGCTACACCTGATATGATGTTTGCCAATACAGGTGAACGTTAAAGCAACTTGAAGGTTCAATTCAATTGACAGTGCCCCTTTAATGATGCTACACCTGATATGATGTTTGCCAATACAGGTGAACGTTAAAGCAACTTGAAGGTTCAATACAATTGACAGTGTCCCTTTAATGATGCTACATCTGATATGATGTGAGCCAATACAGGTGGACGTTAAACAGTTTTAGTTATTATTCAATACCAGGCCATAATAATGATCACATAGTTAATAAATTTGCCTTGGAGCATTAATAACAAGCACTATTTTGTTACGTGAATATTTGTCTTTGAAACTTTTTGTTTATAAATGTTGTTTACCTTATATCTGGCTTTACGGCGAGTTGCTATTTCGGTCATAAAACAAGTATAAACATCAGGTCTACTTTGTATTCTACTTAAGAGAGGATCCATGTGAAAACCATGCAGACGAGTCTACAGTGCACCTCTCCGATTTCCTTTAAACTTGGCACACATTTATATCTTAACTAGCTAATGTCCCATGTGAAATAGTTTGGCTGAAATGTAAAAGACCTTTGAGATATGACAATCAAACTGTTTGACCCCCTGAAATGCTCAAAATCAGAGCAAAATATACCTTATGTTGTAACATGTCGCAATCGCAAATGATTTTAAGTAGAAAGATAATATTTTTACCTGCTTTTGTACTAAGTCCCGTCAGCATATTAAAACCAAAATCAACTAATTTTATTTATATTTTGTCGCTTCTGTCGAATATTTATTTAACGCTACTGTAATAGGTCTTTTTAAAACCCGATAAATGCTGTCTGGCAATGGCCGTTTGCAGAGTTGCGGCCTTCTTTTCTTTGAATTTAGAACTATTTCTAGATTGACTTATAATAGATCTTTGCATCTGGTAAAAAAAATCTCTGTAAAGTTAATGCTGGGTTAGAGAGTACGCACTCTCAAAATCCGCAATGTTCAGTTATTACACAAACGACGATATGGTGACACGGCGATTTTTTTTTCGATTAAAATCGAAAATACGGTGAACTTCAGATTTTCTGCCAATAATTGCTTTAAGAATTCGAATGCACATTCATTTTCAATATTATTTTAGTTTTGAAGGGTGACCAAGTCCATCACCCGATATGCAGATGTCTAAAGTGACTGAATTATTGTCGAGTTTGACGGAGTCAAAGCTGAAAAATAGGTACTCATAGTTTATGGCAGTATCTTCGTTTAAAATTGTTTGATTGGATCAAAGACAATGAATTTTCTTTGAATATGATATATAGAGGATTTCAAACTACGCTACGCTTTAAATACAGCTTCTAATCCGGCGAGTCACTCTGAATTTTGCGAGCCTCTGTAGCGGGGTGAATGAGTGACAAGTAGAAATGCACGTACAGTCGTATTTAGGTTCTTCAGCCGATTCTCTATTCAAGTTTTTAGTTTTTATTCTGTAAAGAAACGATGTTTTCATTTCATAATAAAAAAAAACCTAATGGTTTCGTTTTCTTGGAAGCCCTTTATTATATGCTCATCGAATAGTTGGCCAAGTTAGAACCGGGAAGCCATTCTGATGTCGTTACTACCTTGTTACGGACTCAATTTCTTTCAATCTTGTGCATAATATTCTGTTCGTTCCGTTGAAATACCAATATGTGTGTAGAATCCATGAAATCAAATGTGGTATCACCGAAATAGATGAAATCCCTTCAGTGATATAATGTCGTCTGCACGTTATTTCCCGCCCTATCCACGAGATGGATTTGGACTTGATCAAGTGCTCATTTTGTGTATATTCAACGAGGGAATGTGGCATATCTTCTCGGCGTTACCAGGGAAAAACAACTATATTACCGTTGAAGCCATGTCCCGACCCCCTTACTAAGAATTGTATAAAATGCCTTCGCACTTGGCGCGGTTGTTGTTGATGGCGCGTGTAAAGTAAAATTATCATAAAATCTATAAATATTTTCACCTGTACTGTACTGTCTAGACAGGGTATTTTATTCATTTTTGATTTTATGGCGGGGTGGTAATGCACTAGTCAAAGTAACCCCCCCCCCCCCCCCCTCCTCCCGCAACCCGGGACAGGGTTGGAGGGGGAGGGGGATGGGGGTTTATTTAGACTAGTGCATAATGGCTCACTCTCTGGTTAAAGCTGCCTGTGATACACTTGTATGCGATTTGTTACTGTCGTCCTCGTATCTCTTTATAGCGGAGCTCGTTGCATAAAAAACAAAGAAAATCAATATGGAAAACAAAAGATAAAAGAACAACCCACACAAGTGAAAAAAAAATCACGCCGCGCGCCTCGCCCGCTCGCAGACGTAAAGGTCGGTACACACGAAGGGACAAGTCACGTGTCCTGATATCCTGTTCCCCGCGGACACCGGACATCCTACAGCTGAGAAACTACAAACCTCGTACACAAAGAATAACGTATTTCTTTACAGTTTTAAGGTAATAGACCAGTTCGCGGTTTATTATAATTCCGACATTTTGAAAGGGGTGTAAACATGGCGCGAAATACAGTGTTTGTATGGGAATCCGATGACAAATAAAATCCGTAAAATCGAATTTCTGAAATATTCTTCAGATACAAACTTAAGATACCTGGTAAAAGATTAATTGATCGAAATTTGAGGGATGTAGCTGTGCTGGGAAGCATGCAATCGTGGATTTAGTTTTCCATACATTTCTCTGTAAAAACGAGTCAAAGTCCGCGGGAAAATTTGCGCAAAAAAAATCAATCTTCCAGGAAGGAAAACATTTTTCTGAAGCATTTCAAAGACATTTTTTGTTTCGATGAGGCAAAATTTGCTTCCGCAACAATGTTTTCACGTTGGCTATAGAGGAAAACAATGTTTACTAGGCTCCAGTGACACACAGTATATGTGTTTCTTAGCAACACAAACCCAGACCCCACCAGCAAGACAATTTGACACAGTGCGCATTCGTTAGTTTTTTTTCTGCAACAACGTTTCCTCGTATATCCACCCGTGCAGCAAAACATTTGTATGCTTCCTGCTCGTTCAATTAGCCACCCAGGCAACATTAAGAGAAACAGAGAAGCGCAGTGTTCGCGCCTACGCCTTTTCGATCCCTCGTGCCTCGATCGGATGATCACGTAAAATGGCGGTCCCGTCTCACGCAATCTCGTTCTCATAACCAGCGATCTTTTGGCCAGTATCTGGGAACGAGATTGCATCTCACGACGCTCGTATTCATCAGCAGCTGTGTATCACAGGACGCTAAGGAACCACTTTGGACGTTAAACAAATATCTGGCAGTGACCACCCTCAGTGCTTGTTGGTCAGCCGCATTAATGGGAAGATAACTAACATAACTACTCATGCTTGTAAACTGCGTGGCTTACCGTGTGTCTGAACAAGCGCCCCGCACATACATGTATATGTAAATCCAGCGTAATTCAGGTCTGGATAAAGTCTGTCACGATCCACACAATATGTTTCATCGTTCACCCAGATGTTTTCTGAACCCTTTTCTAAGATAGTTTGTAGCAATAGCAACATACGTCAGACATTTCTTCAAATTTTTTTTTTTTTAACTTTTCCCAAATATTGGGTCAATGTCAAGCTTTGTATATTTGTTAACTTTTCCAAAAAAAATTGGGTCGGTCTGGCGATTGGAAACGGAACATTTTATTGGGATGGCCGTATGTGGGTCGTGTGAATATACAGGATATATGCACGGGATGTTATAAATCATTTATAATTCATTGTTGTGACCTTGTGTATGAATGTATGCAAACATTTGACCCCATAACAGTTACATATATCAGGTGCATCATGGGTAATTTTAAACTATAATCAGTTTGAAAAAAAAAAAGTTTTGCAAACAAAATTATGTAGATGTATTAAGTAGTGCATTATGATTATTTTCAGTTCTGTTTCATGAGATTCATAAATATTTCAATATAAATTACCCACTCTGGTATATATGTTGGGCACCACAGACGAAATGATAAAACACCGGATCTCCAAGCGTGTAGGGATCTGATCAGCAATATATATATATAAATAGACAAGAAAGGAAAGGCTGATTCAACGGTAGAGAGTTTTTTCTTCCAATATTCCACATGGAATGCACACATCTGTGTTCGGGCTACCTGTGGTGCACAACAGCAGACTGGGTTCTAGTCCTAAATAAAATGGCGGATGCTACAAAGCCATCTGTATTATTAACTATAATAGGTAAATGTTCTTTCGGTGTAAAATCGACAAGAAGATAATTATCGTAAGTTGTGGCTTCGAGACCATGACAGAGCTGGGGAGGAGAGCACAAATAAGGCTAGAATCAGGTATGCATTTATCGCTGATTCATCCTTCGTATTACTAATTTCTCTTATTTTGAAGTTGATTGTTAATTAGTTGTTGTTTATTGCAAAACCATAGGCATAAGTGTCAAATAAATTTATCACCCAGTTATTTTAGGGCTATGTTTCTCATTCCTGTCCGTTATTTGTCCCGTTATTCTGCACACGATACAGCTTGCATCTGGCGTTGATTGTTTATTTACGTTGGACCCGGGCGTTGGGAGTATGTTACTTTGGCCTCACTGCTCCTAAGCTGAATAAACTTTACAAACTTTTTAGTCCCCAGTTGTATTTCCAAATGACTGATCTACAAAATAATAACTCTCTCATCTTCTACAATTTCGCCGCATCGATAGTATTCGAATGTCATTTTACCCTAAAATTTGACTTTTTGAAAAATAATTTCGGAAGTCACTTGTACATGAAAGCCTTACTCCTTGAATACTGAATATTTTTTGGCACTTATATCATAATTAAATTGCAATTGGTCGTGTTTATGCTGTAGAAACGTTTTGTGTATATAGCTTATATGGTTTGTTCAAAAATATTCTGTAAACATGACTAAAAATACATAGTGGAAATACCCCTCAAACCGAGGCAGTTCGTACTGACCCCCATATCTCTTACAGTTTTTGGATTTTTTCCAAAATATTCTACCAAGTCTAATGCCAGGCCAATAGTAACATATGTGCAAAATATGAACAAAATCTGAGATGTACCATGTAGACTCATTTTTTCAGGGTGCATGGTTTTCACATGGATGCCCTCTTAACTGGTACGATAAAGAAATTCCATAATTTTATATCACATTATCCACATTAAAATTGCGTTAAGCTATCTTCACCTAAAAACGTTTTCGTTGTCTCGACCGCTTGCAGTTTTACAATTCCGTAGAACACATAGCCGGAACCCTTTCCTTCGAGACGGTTTCGTTTGTAAATTATGTTTACTTTATCTCTGGCGACAAACTATTTTCATGATAGAACAGGTGTAGACATCCGGGAGACTATTCGAATTCATTTGTGGAGGAGGATGTGCAGTGTTTACTGCACTGTTCCACATCGCAATAATGCCAAGCTTTTTCCACATCACACTAACCTTACCATTTCTTGTCATTTTGTTGTTCGGAGCAAATGCTTCGGCAGACGATAAAGAAGTTTTGGATAATGACGAAAATTTCGAGAAGTATATTGCAGAGTGGATGCAGAGCCTTTGTAACTCGAACGAATTTGGAAAGGATCCTAACAAACCAGTGATCATGAAAGACGAGCGCTGGCAGAAGGATGGATCACTGTTGATCCTGGAAGTTAGCTGTACGAAGGTGAGATCAGTTATCATTCCTAATTACTGCATTAAATGTATATGTGAAAGGAAAATGAAAAACATATGTGGACGAATACTTCAATAAATATGAAAGGGTTGGGACCTTCGTTTTGCAAATCTAACGAAATAATACGAGCCAGAACTGAGTTAGTCTAAAACCATCAGGAGCTAGCGAACAACATCACATGTCCTTCGCATTTCCTTCAGCTTTTTACATAAGAAATACAGTGAAAAACAGATGAGAAAAAATCAATTAATAATTTGAAAAATCGTTTGAAATATTATTGAACAACATAGAGATAATAAAAAAGTATAAAGAAAGCATGGAAAAGGTGAAAAGATGAGTAAAATTATCTAAATTCATATACGTTGCTATCGATACCATCTAGAAATTATGACTTTAGAAATATTTTATGCAAGAGGAAGGACAATAAGGTTATTTGAGCTTTTATTCGTAAATGATTAAACAGAATATAGCGATCGATGGGCATAAATGACAGAAAAATGACACATATGATAGACTGAACCTTAGATCGAGAAACAGAATCATCGCAGATTATGTGCAATCGTAGTATTTATTCACCTTTTCACATATCATAAGAATGGTAAATTGCTTCAGCTATATTAGCCTGCTATACAGACGTATTTTTTCACTCTCATAAATTCGAAGAAAAAAATAACGTCTGCTTTACCCGAGCGCTTAATTAGTTTCCAATATGCAAGCATAACGTCAGCACGTTTGTTTTAGTTTACTGCCCAATCAAAGCCATTGTTAAAATTTTAGTGAATTGGCGCGCCAGTGAACACTCTCCTATGATTGGTCAATGGAAAATGGATTGTCTGAATTCCTTTGAAATGTAACATTACGTCACTTTCCAGGATATGGAAAGTAAAATCTGATTGGTCCATAACACAATGAGGTGTGCATATTGGAAACTAATTAAGCGCTCGGGTAAGCAGACGTTACTTTTTTCTTCGAATTTATGAGAGTGAAAAAATACGTCTGCATAGCAGGCTACAGCTATATGTTCAGACTAAGAAAAGTAATCTATTTCCAGCGATCTTCCCTGCACTCAATAAGCTATGGGAGGAAACGTTGGTTTGCCTTTAGACGTAGGAGAGAACATACGGGAGAGATGGGTGGGAAAAAGAAGGCAAACCAACATAGAGCGAGTGAAGAAAAGACTAGGAATAGCGCGTCCGACGGCCTCCCACGGACCATGCCTTCCGATTCTTCGTGTGAAGTGTGATTAATTAGTATGCGTGCTAGCTTACATGTATATCATGGGTAAGACCGCTGAAAATAGTAATCTATTTCCAGCGATCTTCCCTTCACTCAATAAGCTATGGGAGGAAACGTTGGTTGCTCTCCTGGCTATACGGCTATAAAGGACGGGACAACAGGAGTGGCTAAGCCCAAGGCCTATCTCTACTACCTAATCTCAAATTGATTAAATATAATAGAAAATAAAAGGAAAGTTGATAGGATTCAAGAATTGCCAAAACCAGGAAAGGCCCAAACAAACTGTTTTAGTGCGTTCAAGTCAGTGTAGAGGTCAGTGGCGGCAGTATCATTGGGATCCACCGCTGCGAGGGAACGTGAAGGCCCATCATAGCGTAGGACGCGGGCTAGCTTCATGTAATATCGGGCGGTTTCATCCTGGCGCCAGCCAACATGAGACATTACATCTGCAAGGGATGAGCCAGCCAGTGCTCCAGTTCCTTGCGTAAAGCAGGAGAGATGGGAATGGTGCGGCTTGATTTGGTGGCTTTAGAGAGTTGTATCGTTTGTGAAGAGGTGAGCACCGGGAACTGGGAGAGCCAAAGAGTTGCATTTCCCTGCTAGCCGTTGGAGCTGAAACCGAAGTACGGGACCTTGAAGGCGTAAGAATTTTTTTTTTTTCAGGCCAATAGTATAAGATGGCGGCGGCACCGACTTTTTGACTGACCCTACCCCGGAAAAGTGGGAAAAACAACCTGAGCCTTATATGGCAGCTTGTTGCTATGAACACCAGATGAAAGACAGGAAACCAATCTTGTCAGCGGTACCATTTCCTGCTGATCGGTTGAGAGAAAGGTAAGTTTTGTTCAATTTGAATATTTCTGCCATGAATTATTCATGAGAGCAGGAAATTTCTCATGAAACAAATAGAACAGTTGATCAATGTTTTCCAGTCGTTTTTACCGAGAATTAGAGAGTCGCTCATGTTGTAAATCCACATTTTTCTTTTGCAGGTTGTGTCTTGTGATCGATAGAATCGAAGACGCGCGCGAATTCGTGAATGAAACTGACCGAAAGTTGGTTTGCCGTTGGGGTATTCTTATAGTTTTTCTGGGATATTTTCTTTTTCTTTTTATTGAGAAAGGGGGGGGGGGAGGTGTTAGTGGTTCTAATCAGCAGTATTTTATTGTAAGTTGTTGATTTTATCGAAGCCCTGAAGCCGAATGAGGCTTTTTCTGTTTAATTAAATCGGTTGTTAATTTGCTTGATTTCAAGAAGAAGCCTAATGTTTTATACTCTTTGAGGACAGAAGGTATCGAATTTGAGGATAATTATTTTTGAATGTTTGGATTATATATTTATATTGTTTTGTTGGGTAAGTCTTGGTAACTTTGTAGGTGTAATGTGATTGTTTTTTTTAATAAGGGAATTGTTGCATGTTGGATGTCAGTAATTAATCAGTGGACAATTCTTTATTAGCACCAACAGCAAGATAACTTGCCTTCCCTGAGCTCCCTATATTTCTTGTTTTCTTCATGTTAATATTTGTACCTGGACCGACATGGCATATTGTGGGTTTTATGACACTCGGCTTTGCATGTTTTTTTGTGTGTGCAGTGTGGTTCCTTTTTGAGAGGGGAGAGGGGAGGGGACAAAGAAAGTGTTTATTATATAGAGTGGAAGATCTGAGTGGAATGATTGCATAAGTGAGTTTTGCGGGACCAACAAGTCACTTTTTCAAGGGGGAGGTTTTCAGATGACGTATATAAAATAGGGAGGTGTACGTGGATTTGTTGTCGTTGAATGCTGGTGTTAGTATTAAATGTGGAGGTGGTGGTCAGGACTGACAGTTGGGGAAGTTAGCTGGTTTTGAGCTTGGATGGTTGCAGAAAACTAATATGTTTGCTACAGTGTATACATAGTTTTGGTATAGTGATGGACAAGTTCTATTTTGTTTTGTTTTCATTTTGATGGCAGCAGGCAATTGTAATGTGTCTATAATATCTAAGCTTATAATGTATGGATGACTCATTGTTGAACACTTAATACATAGTCCAGTGAAAGAATACTGCTGTAATATCTGTGAACCTTTGTTGTGGTTCTATCCAGATCACTCCATATCTACTGTCATTCACAAATGCATTAACTGTGGGATTTATTTTGTCACTAGGCTGTGCCATTTATTTCATTTCATTTTTCAAAGTGTCTATCAAAGTTCAGATATTCTTTTTACTTTCTCCTGGTTTAGAAGTCTTCAACCATAAATAAATCAAAGTATCATAAAAAAACAAGGATTGAAATCCATTTCCACCTTCCCATGGAGCAATCTGGAAACTATGACATTGTACATGTATATAACATGTATATACATGTTATTTTGTAGACTTGCTCCAAGTCAAACTCACTGAGTCACCAAATCAGTACAAACTTATATATCTATTAATGCACCTGTATAGGCTGTTAGCTGACAACCTAAGAGATTTTGTGAAATAAAGGAAATTCGAAAAATAAATCAAGCTTTTTTGTGATAAATGAAAGTTAAATATAAAAATGTAACTTATGGTATATGTGCATTCTATGTTTTAAAAACGTTATATCAACTTTTACAAAAGGCTGATGAAACCCTTTTTTGGGTTAAAATAACCATATTATCAACCATTTGAAAAAAGGTTAAATTGGCCAAAGTTAACTTAAAAAATAGGTTCTCTCAGATGCATCCCAAGTACCATTTTAATTAGTCGATTTATCGTGGTCATGTTATAGTTAAGCTTTCAGTGGTACATAACTGACCTAAGTAGCCTTTGTAAATGGAAATACCCTGCTCGTTTATCACTTTGATGTTTCCGTGTTACATTAATTATTTAATCAATCTTCTCTAATCAATTGTTGGTCGAAGCCTGATTAAGCTAATCCAGGATTATAAGGGTATAATTTTGTTAATCTACAGTTATTACTTTCCGTGATTTCATTTCTTTAGAACAAAGAACAGTGTCCTGATGGTCACCATCGCGACGGAGAGACGTGCAAAGGTGAGCGATCTATTTTGGTAGTTATCCTCAACGTCAAGATATTGAGTTTCACAAGTGGATTGTTTTAGAGAAGTGAACATAGTGAAATTGTTAATATCGCTTAATAATACTCACCAACTTAAGGTCTTATCAGAGTTGTACTAAACGTACTTTTTGGGAGTCATGCTACATTCTAAAAGCAAACTAGTGATCGAGATCCACTACAACAATACAGCTAGCTAACCAATAGAATATGCTGAGTGCTGCATGGTATAATGGGAAATATCAAATCGCAAGTGCATGACATTCAGTATATACAGCATTTCTGTGAAGTGAAAAAAGTCAAAATGATTACGAATTATCATTAGCTAGAGTCTAAGTTTAAGTTCATTTAATTTGTCTGTTTGATCATCAGACATCGATGAGTGTAAAGATGGAACTCACAACTGCTCATCGAATGCTAACTGTACAAATACGGACGGAGCGTTCAACTGCACCTGTATCGACGGGTATCGTGGAGACGGAGTCACGTGTAAAGGTTAGTAATTATAGCTAGCGATGCACCCGATAGATAAACATATTCCTAGCTTAGCTATAATTTAACTGTGTTTATGTTCTTAATTTACCAGACATTGACGAGTGTAAAGATGGAACTCATAACTGCTCATTGAATGCCACATGTACAAACACTAACGGCTCGTTCAGCTGTACATGTTTTGACGGTTTCTGTGGAGAAGGAGTCAAATGTAAAGGTAAGTGTTTATTCTTATGTTTTCTGTTTCAGTACAATCATCCTCATTTATACAATAGACAGGGCAAAACGCGCGGTCTGATTGGTCGATAACTATTTATTTATTTACTTACTTCGGCCATAATAGAAGATACAAAATAGAATAAAGTAAAATATAAAACAAACAAAACATAGAGGCCAGGAGAACCAACACAGCGTTAGCCAATTACGTTGGTTTCCTATGAAAAATAAAATTACAATAAATGATCTAATTACAATACTTATTTCAACCTAAAAGCAGCATTTGAGAGGTGCGGTTAACTGTCTTGCCTGGTGACATTTCAGACATACAGACTTCCAAGACCTAGGGTTCTCGATGTCAAATACAGAAGTGATGGCAGACACGTAATATTTAAATAGTAATGATCTAAACTTAGGTAAAGGGATATCTGATTGACGCAGTTCGTGTGGAAGTGTATTCCAAGTTCGGGAAGCTCTTATAAAATAACTATCTTGGTAACACAGGGTCTTGACATTAGGAATCTGATAAGTAATAAGATTAAGTGAGTTATCCATCGAACGTAGAGAGATGCTTAAATTCACCCTGTTTACAAGCTTTGGCAAAACATCTGGAGCTAATGTTACTAAACCGTGTTTTGCCTTATACAAGAAGATGAGGTCAAGGTATTCATACCAGTAACATAAAGGTAAAAGCTTTAGAGTTAAAGAGTCTAGATTTGTAGGAGATGTCTGTTTGGAAGGGCAACAGGAGAATAAACTTAGTAGCCCTCCTTTGTGTTCTTTCTATATCCTGCGTCAGATCGACAGTTTGTGGGCTCCATACTTGTGAGGCATAGGCAAACTATGATTGGTTAAAGTACAGATGCACAGATGACGTCACAAGGCTACGCACGCTCTATTGGAAAGTTCGCTGTTATTGTTTCGAAGGGGGGAACTCTCTTTAGTTTTCCCCTTTCCGGGGACCGGGATTGTTCACTCCATAAAGAGCAACGAGACTTGAGTGGACTTTCTTTATTCGTTCTCATCCGCTCCAACACCAACTCTAATTGCAACTTAAAATTTTATGGCTCTACTTTTATAGAGTAGCTCTAGATACTTTATTAACAGACAACTGTCAATCTACAAGTTTCTTCTGATTGTTAACATTAGTAATAAATGCTGATGCAAGGCAACTGGTCACTGAGAGTAAACAGTGAAAAAGATTTACAATATGAGAATAAAAGATATTCAGGATATAAAGTTGGCAATGAAAGTTAACATAGGATTTGCCTAACTATTAGTACTTACACTACCGTAACAAAAAAGTCTTAACCGAAAATAGTAAAAAGAGATAACTTTAGAGTGGAATCCAAATTTAACTTAGTAAACACTGTATCAGATAGTACGAGGCGGGGCCTATCCTTGGCAAAACTAGGGACCGCCTATTTTGTAGCCATATGTAATGATCATATGAACATGATACTATAATTTACTCCAAGTTAACACAAGTTGCCTGTACATAAGTAACAGTAAATATAATAACAGAACATTTCCTTAGAAAAGCAAACACAACGAGAGTTTCTATCCGAAAGAAGGAACAACTCATTTTATTTCCCCGAAAGAATATATCTGCTAACGTATTTCGACCCCTTAACTAAATACTATGTTTTCCTTACTACTTTTATGGCTCGTTAATCGCGACAGATGAAACAAACTATACTTAAGGTTACCGGATACCTTCAAAGCGGAAAAGATGGAAAAAAATATTTTTCGCACAGAAATGTAGTTTTAGTAGTAGTGTCTCATATACCAAAAACTCTGTTGAATAAAAATTAATGTTGACGGAGAAATACCAAAAGGAAGTTTTTGACCGGAAGTAAAAGGTTCTGTTTGATTGACAGCAGACCAATATAAACACATGACAAGTGCTCACTCGCCCGTAACGACGGTGCGAAGATATAATATTAAATTTATTTCATATATATACCAATGTTTACGTTTATTGAGAAACGTATTTCCACACATGATTCCATAATTCCATCGGTTGTTGGCCTTATGCCTTCAAAAGAGCAAGCAGGATGCCCTTAGCTTGGAAAACGAAGAAAAAAGAAAAGAAAAACATGGCCAAACAATGCATACGACTACAAAGCCAAATAGGAGTCCTCGTAAAACCCGACAAGGGTTCGTATTTTCACTTTCAGACAGAGTGCCGAGTGGCCCACATTTGAACATGAAGAATTGATAGGAGCCAGCCGAGAAAATATTTGTTTCCAAGAAAGCTTAGATGGAAACGACGGTGACTCTGAATCACTTGAAACTAACACCACGATCTTAGCTCGCTATTGCCGTGCAGTTTCAGACGCCTGCAGATCGCTGTCTCCTCTACTAACTATGCTGGCATTCAAGGCGTCTCTAGGTGTTCACCTTGGCTTTGTGCCTCCAGGTCTTTTTGTCTTTCCCATTTTTCAAGTCACACAAGAAAACTAGAACAACCAACTATATTAACATTTTCTCGATGCGGCGCGAAGCTTTGATCGGAAATCAACATTGACAGATAGTTGAATTGTGATGAGAAATGATTGGCCAAGAGCCCGCTAATTGTTGGAGAGGCGGGGCTTCAGATTCACGCACGACAGACGGCTAGATTTTCTAAAATGCTATTTTCTACGCTTTCGATTTTCAACCAAAATAGAGTTTTAAAAAAGCTCCCAATCAAGAGAAATTTAGTCGATTTGTTTGAAATTTTCACAAAATGTCAATTGATAACTCCGCTGCAAAAAGGGTGTCGGGGAATTGGAAAATTCTAAAAATAGAGCTCTTGACGGTGTTTTCCGCAAATCTACTCTGATTATTTTTCGCCTTTTCACAGAGAGCATGATAACTTTTGAACTAAATCGAATTTTTAAATTCCCCGACACATTTTTGTAATACGATTCCTCTGAAATGCGACAAAGCAAACAGATTTTAAAACTTTAAAATATTTTCGGAGTCGGAGCTTGTGAAAGCCATCTCACTAGATCGGAGAAACGGGATCGCGGAAAATTCGAGATTTTCAAAGAACTCAAAACTTTTTATGTATTCTTGTAGCCAATTTTATAAGCTTTAAAATGATACATGGATGATTTATCTACGATGTTTCTTCGAGGCGCTACATAATTTAGACTGGAAACGCACCCTGAAGGTATCCGGTAACCTTAACTACAAGAACAATAAACTCTGAAGTTGAAGATTCCCTTACCATAATTTTATCTATGTTTCCTGCTTAAATGTTTAGCTGTTTATTTAAAAACCCTTATTGCTAATCACCAATCCTTTTCCAAAATATTTAAAAGGTTAAATTGTATAATGTGTAACATTATAAATGCACAGATGACGTCAAAACGTGAACAGAACATCAGTTATGTCACTCGACTACGCCTCGAGCAGCACTTCTGTGTTCACTTCTTATTGTGAGGTCATGTGTGCATCTATAATTACAGACGCTTGGCAAAATGACATCTATTTGTTGAATAGCATATGACATATAGAGCAATATTTGCACATTTAGCATATATTAGCGCATGTATCATAAATTAGCGCAGGTATCATGTATTAGCGCATCTAGCATGGTTTAGCGCATGTAGCATGGTTTAGCGCATGTAGCATGTATTAGCGCATGTAGCATGGTTTAGCGCATGTAGCATATATTAGCACCTGTAGCATGATTTAGCGCATGTAGCATGGTTTAGCGCATGTAGCATATATTAGCACCTGTAGCATGGTTTAGCGCATGTAGCATGTATTAGCGCATGTAGCATGGTTTAGCGCATGTAGCATGTATTAGCGCATGTAGCATGTATTAGCACATGTAGCATGTATTAGCGCATGTAGCATATAGCATTAAGAATACGCTGACATACAACGTTTTTTGACAGGAACAGGAACGTTAAAGGCGCTGTGTCACGGTACTGCGCATGTCACAGTCTCCAGACATTGAATTGACAGCTGTATTGTGTAACATCCAATGAGAATCAATCAAAATAAATTACCGGAAACGCAACACTGTCGGTCACACTGCCGTGATTCACAGATTGTAGTTTTACACAGTATATGGCGAAATTTACAAGGATTTTATTCTTCCTACATCTAAGGTAAACAGCACTGAGTAAAAAATGGTATCTATATTTCATTACTTGCTTGTATTTTTTGCTGTTTCCAGTCGTAAACAGTCCGAATTTGACCAAAGTGAAACCAGCTGCTCGCGTCCGTAGATATATATTTCTTCGTTATGCACTTTTGACATTATATAATTCTCCAAATGGCACCATTGTTTTATTGCTACATGTTTAATAATACAGTTCTGTTAATAATACAGATTTCTTGTCCTAAAGTTTGGAAACGTAACACATGTATTTGACGCTAGAAAGTTCAATACTCGCGGAAGTACGCAAGGTTTATATAATTACTAGTGGTAGTTTACTAGTTTGCACTATCGGCTGTTATGGACTGGAAACTTACTTTCACAGCTAAATATATATGTCGATTGTTCAGAAGGATATCTTGTTAAAGATGCTACGTTCCTTTCGGCATCAGGAAATTTTTAAACGGGAGTTTTTCGTACAGTATTTCAAGCTATGCTGTAGCGCGAGTTCAGTTAAGTCACAAATGTCCGTGAGACTAATAGCGCGTTCATTATTATCAGTTTGCTGACTATGGATTCTCATGCATTCAATAATTTCTTCTGGAGCTTCATATGTATGTCGATTAGTTACAATGATTTCCTCTTTCAGTTAGTTTGGACATTAGGGATATATTTTTGGAGATTTCGTACAGTTTAGCGTCACCGTGTGTCGAAAGTACAAAAGGTCGCTTGTCACGAAAGTGCGTAAACGAACTGTCACAAGCGGTTTCATAGCAGTTCGATGTTTGACTCTCATGTAGTCGATGATAACTTATATAGCTTCATTTATAATATGACTTGAAATGTGTTTCGTGAACTCTACTAGACATCAAAACCCTTTTCGCTTCTGGTTGGAATTTCAAAAAGCTTCCAATTTCTTGCGTATTTCGGCTGCTGTATCCAGAGTACTCAGTGGCGGTCTTCCCCGCCGGTAAGCATCACTTTCCTTTTTTGTTTTAGTTGTGTTGCAGTCTGCAGTCTGCAACGACTAATTTTGGATAAACAAATAATTAAAACTTATTTAAGCACATCTTACATTTCCATAAATGACCAAAGGAGGCAAGGATGAGTTAAAAAAGAACACCGATGGAAGTCGATTTAAAAATCGGTATTTTACCGCTCTGAGAATTTCGTTCCGGGCTAGAACATAATTCAAAAATCATCAAATTTTCACACATGCGCAGTACCGTGACACAGCGCCTTTAAGTATGATAAAAACAGGTTTGAATGCTCCTTAATGGTAATTTGAGATTTTTGCTGACGTGTTGCTATTAGCATAAGTAGAAATTCACTTCATAAACAAAGAAATATCATCACCGGAGAGAGCGTACATATATCTTAGCTGTCATGGTAAGTTTGATGTGAAAAGTTTGGAAACTTACTTAAAAGGGTGCATACAACTGTTACAACATTTATAAGGTTTATATGGCAGGTAGTAAGTCATAAAAACGCCCATTAATATAGCTGCAGTTTATTATTCTTCATATATTAAATTTATTGCTCCCATACTTACTACTTTACTATATGCTACATACCTTACAGATTTAGAGATTTGTGATGTTTCTCGGGTTGTTATTTGATGTTATTTGATGAATAGACTTAAAAAGAAACCCGGAAGCTGAGTGAATACGATATTTATGAATGTCAAAATTGACTTTAGCTTCTCCAGTGTCTAAGAACTGTGATGAGGTTCTCAAGTGTGGTAAGAGAACAAGTGGTGTGTACACTGTGGATCCTGATGGAATGGGACCAATTAAGGTAGGTCAGATCCCTTTTTGAATAGTTTCTCAGTCAAATCTCTAAAGCTAATGTTTCTAAAACTGTTTAGTTGGTTCATCAGTCAAATCACTACATTCACGGTGGGGCCAGCCCTTCATTGATCATTAGAGGTGCGAAAAGAATATCTGGTAAAACGTTTTCACCATTATTCATGAAACTTCCTACATAGACTGGGACAATTTAGCGTAACATTCTTATTACAATTGTTTTTTGGGAAAAACCTTTTCTTATGACGTAACAATCGATGACGTCAACACAGAAGCATGTTACGATTATTCAACGAGTCCGTAATTTATAAAGCAGGTTTGCAAGACCCTGTCAAGAGGAAGTGAATGCCGAAAACCGTTTCTCGATACAACAACAATTCAGCGAGTTAAGGGAAGGTACGTTATTAATGAAAGGGGTGGGCTAAAGTTGTTTTTTTCAATCAAGGGGGAGAACGTGGCCCTCCCCGTTGCTTTTTAAAGGAAATCCATGGCCCCACACTTGAAGTCGCGGAAAAAAGGATGCCCCTCCCCCAGAAGCTGAAGTTGTTGTGAACTCTGAGGTATCTGACTCCGGGGAGTCATGTGTGTCTGATTCAGAGAACGAATTGGTTGAAAATGTTTCTGGAACATCAAATTAGTCTGAGTCGGCAGAGACATCGAGTGATGATACCCCTGTACCTGAAACTGTCCTTGTAGCATCCACATCGACATCGCGATACGGGCGAAAAAGAAAGAGTTTGCAATGACAGTTTTGTTTCCTGGCAAAATATTAACGTTAAAACTTATTACATAGCCCTTGCACTAAAAGTCGCGTTTATGGTAGAGCCGTGAGCCATCAAACTGAGCGTGGAATTGAACAAAAGTTTGAAAGTTTCTCTAGGATAAGACCTTGGTGATGTTACTAATATCGTTATTTTGTTGGATTATCACAAGTGTATCTGCTGTCAAACGGGCAAAGCTAACAAAACTCAGGATGACCTTGAGCAAGTCAAGCAGTTGTGTGGAACTCTGTTTAGTAGACATTATTGACTGGATGGCAGTGAACAAGTTGAAACTTTAGGGATAAGACGGAACTTCTGATTCTGACTTCTAAATTCTGGCGTGAACCTTTTTCTCCTCACTGACTGTAGGCTCAGATATAATCACTCCAGTGCCTCATGCTCTAAATATTGGTGTCACATCAGATAAATTTCTTACTTTGTCTATACGTATTAACAACATTTGTAAGTCATCATTTTACCACCTTAGAACCATTGCTCGTGCTAGAAGATGTCTGTCGCTTGTTCGTGCTTTTGTGACTGTTAAGCTTGATAATGCCAATGCACTGTTGTATGGACTTCCACAGGATCAGATTAGAAAGTTACAGAGTGTTCTTAATTCAGCGGCACGCTTGATATTAGGAGCTCACAAGTATGATCATATCACCTCTATTTTAATACAGTTACACTGGCTCCCAGTAGAGCAACGTATTATTTACAAGATTATTTTATTGACATTTAAAGCACTACATGGACTTGCTCCGCAATATGTCATGGACATAATCAGTCATTATGTGCCTGGTAGAAACCTTAGATCTTGAAAAGCTAACCTACTAAAGGAACATAGATTTAATGTAAATAGCTATGGTGGTAGAGCTTTTTCTGTTTGTAGGCCTAGGCTATGGAATAAGCTATACCTGCTAGATGTTGTGATAATGCTTCTAAATTTAAGAGCAAACTGAAGACACACTTGTTTAAAACAGCCTATAACGTGTAGGGTGGTGATATTTTGTTATTTATTTATATGAAGTTGTAGATTTCAAATTTTGTGATCGATATGTAAATTTTATGACCAATGTAATTTTAGACCAATGTAAAGCGCTTAGATCTATTTGTTACTCAGCGCTATATAAGCTTTAATATAAATATATTCTAGTAAACACAAAAGAGAATTGCAAGATACATAATATTTTTGGAGGTCTAAGTGTTTCTTTCGACCCCTTGATTTTACGTAAAATGCGAAAATCCTCAAAAAAAACACGATATATATTTTAAAAATTGTTGTTGTAGATTAATTAACACACGAGCTTTGTTGGGAGCGAGTTAAAAAAAATCGATGGAATGGAACTTCTATCAAAGTTCCAACAAAATATTATGTTCGTCAAATTCTTCAGTGCAAAAAAGGTAAGCAAATGTGATCGCTGATTCCAATTCTACCCGGTAATCTATAGTTTGACACCATGGCAAACTACTGTGTTAACTACAAGAAAATCGAGAAAGCGGAATGAGTATATCACTAGATGAATGACGAAAAGGTCGATTGTGGATATTTGGTGAAAAGTGCCAATTTTGAATTTACGTAAATATTAAAAAATCTAAACGAAAGCGTTGGCCTCATTCGCGAGTACGTTGTAGGGCAATATATTTTGTGACGTCATGTACAATTTCATGAGTACGTTTTTGCGCACTGAGGTCGGGAATGTAGGTGGTTGAAACTTTCAAAACCCTCCTAGCTTTTTCTCCTCTGAGCTTTCTAATTATGTGCAAATCTACTTTTCATAAGCTTGTTTTCTAATTACTCACTTGTATTTAGTCCGGCCCGTCCAATAGCACTGAATATATTTTTCATTTGAGTTATAATCCGCCAAGAGTGATGGAAAGCATTTAATTGAGTTGTGTTTTAAGTAAGAAACATACATTGAACCGTTTAGTTTTGTTCTAAAATTGTTTATTTCTTTTTTAAATTTGAAACGAAAAGGTGAAAAAAAGTTCCCCAAAATACTGTTACAATAGATCAATCCAAGGTCGCCATTTGATTACCATACCCTGGGTGGCAGAGGTTCTAAAAGCGCCGCAAGCGAGGAGCGAAGCGACGAGAGGGAGAGAGAATCTCTAGTAAAATCCGTTGATAATCTCATTTCCATGCGTTTAGTTTGAAATCGAGGCGAGTCAAACCGGTTTTGCGGCCACTGTGACGACCAATGTTTTGATTTCACACACGAACAATTGCACGTGGCGCTGTGAAGCATGAAATAACAACTGTATGTGGTTACTGCGTTCGACGAAGGAGAACACATCCTAATCTTGCCTGTCATCATGTTTGTACTTTTTAGAATAAATTATCTCGGCCGGGGAACTGGTAACTACACGATGCTCGGCCGCCATGTGAACGTCGAGTATTATTTTTCCAATCCAATGCAATAATGTTTAAAAAGTAACAAGTACAATATATCAAAGCCTGAGGAAAGTGTGTGCCATCTCTGTAGCATTCGACAAAGTCTGATATCCAAACTATATCAAGTCAAACATGGTCTATTTTGTCGGCGCGGTGAGTCGACACTAGCGAAGTTGGACAGAGAACTGAGTCAAATCAACTCGCCATAATCTGTAAACAACCGAGTGAATTCTGTTGGCTTGCTCGCTGTATTGTATTCTGCTTTTCGCTGATACCAAAACTACAAACAGTAAGATGACCTGGCTGAAGAGAAATCTAGGTCTGAGTTTTCTAGATACCCGTAATCGCCGTATCTTGTGTGAATTGCGACACTGTGTACATCTTGGTTATACAAATTAATGGCTTCAAATTAACACTACATTCAGGCAGAGAGTTAATCTATAACGACACTTTGATATGCCAAGGAACTGGAATATCAACACAGTACAAGGTGAGTGAAATCTAAAGTACTGAGTTCATTGCTGTATTCCCTAATCAATTAATGTACACTGAATTTCTAACGGACCTGAAACAAGGCTGATCAAAGCCAGGATCCGGCTACCAACATTGACCATAAATTAAGTCTGGAACTAATAATGACGCTCAATATTCTGCAGCCAACCTTGTTCTCACTTGAAAAATATCCGGGGGAAATAATGTGAATGATCTGAAGGAATTGCATGAGTTCTCTGCCGTGAAAACGTCCTCGGGATCTTGCGAATCGCACGTGTAGTTTATTTTTAACATGTAAACAAATCAGTTGATATGTTTGACAGTTTTCAAAACATGAAAGTGAGATTCGCACACAGCGATCGATACCAGAAGTTATCTCTTGTCGCTGCTATCGCAGCTCGCTGATCGTCGCTTCTCGGCTCTTCTCCGCGGCTGTTCTTTCTAGAAAACCTCTGAAACCAGGGTAATGTTTCACTATGGTCTGCTTAATTTTCTTCCGATGCCTTGTACAGTAAAAAACCGCCAATAAGAACCTGCTAAATTAAGAACCTACATGCTGAAATTGGGAATTTTGGCTCCCAAATATATGAGCCTATTTCAGCCTGATATATTTGAAATAGGTTCTTCATTAAAAACTCAGTGTCACGGTTCAACAACAAGTTCAAACATAGCTAACCATTTACGTAGGTTACTGTAGTGAATACAGTACACAAAATAATAGTGTTCAAATGTGACATTTTAACGTATTTATTTGGTTAGGGAACATTCATAATTTATCTGGTGGGGGGCTATGGGAATTTTACATTTTGAAATAATATTTTTTAGGTGGCCCCCCACTCAAACTTAACATGTTTTTCAGTGACCCCCAAAAACTACAGACTTTCAGTGGATACTAAATATCATGACCCCCCTAAAACTATTCCACAGTAAAATATATTTGTTCCCCAAATTGTATTCAACTTTTATAAAAAAGCACCAAAAATATATACTATTTTTAATTTTAAAATTAAATATACTTCAAAGCATAACCATATGACAACTTTAAATACATGCAGTAGAATATGGTAATACGAACAAATAAAACATATCTGCACTTTTCAATCCCATGGGACAAGCAGGCTATATTCAGCATACATGTGGGGCTGGAAATTACTGTATAACTACCAATGTAATGTTCAATTTTAGTCTTGGCTAAAGTTGTTTTAGACAACTGAATAACCTAGAAGCCATATTAAGGCACTTTATGCACCTGGCTTTAAGATGGTAAATAATGAAACAATATTCAGCCCTGAGACCTGCTGCGCATGTCCAGTGGACTGTGTAGACTTAACTGCTGTCATACCACTGCATGAGTGATTCCCAGCCAGACTCATCTAACAAATCCACCTTTAACTTATTGAAATCCTCAAGTAATAATGAGATCCTTGTAAGTCCTTTTAGGTTGTCGAAGATCAACACGTTTTCTATTCTGATTGATGTAAGCGGATGTTTCTTGATGGCCCCCAATTTCCGAGTCTTTGGCTTTGACAAATATTTTCGGTAAACCCCCCTAATTGTTACTGGAGAGTGTGACTGGCCCCTCTCCAAATCCCCATAGCCCACCCCCCACCAGATAAATTATGAATGCTCCCTTACAGTACCAGAAGAAACATATCTAGTGACCATTGATTACCAGGGTTATTTATTTCGAGCCCTTGGGCTTGTTTCGAAATTATCTGACAAAAGAATTAAAAACTTTTTTTTAAGAACCTAACACCCTGATATAAGAACCTATTGCAGGCTGATTTGGAAAAATGTAGGTTCTTATATGCGGATTTTTACTGTATTATATTTTCTTAAAAAAAAAAGAGTTCAAAGGTCGCATGTAGGTTCGGTCGCAGCCACCACGTTAAAAAATGGGCATCTACATGACATATAGTGAAAACATTTCAAATTACTTTGGTAATCCCTTCAGGTGTTCTGTGATCAGGAAACCTCAGACGGTGGGTGGACAGTATTCCAGAAAAGACAAGACGGATCAGTGAACTTCTACCAAGGCTGGTCAGACTACAAAAGCGGTTTCGGAAACCTGAAAGGCGAGTTATGGCTGGGACTGGACAAGATCTACCGTTTGACCAATAAGAAGCGAAACAGGCTTCGTGTTGAGCTGGAGGACACAACGGGAAAGAGCAAATACGCAGAGTATGACTACTTCGTAGTGTCAAGCGAGAAGAACAAGTATCGACTGAGACTGGGAAAATATTCAGGTAATAGACTAATTAAAAGTAATATGTACAAATATGTATACGATAACGAGCTTACAAAACTGCAATTCAGTAATGGAGATTAGAGCGAAAATATTCAATATACAGATCATAATAGACACATCGCATTGACAAAAGCGTTAATACTGTTTGCGCGTGCATTACTATAAGCAGTACTACAATCATCGAAGGATCAATTTCTTTAGGAGCAAAATCTGAAATAAACTACTTTGGTTAATTACCGAAATATTCAGATTTTATGGATATTCTTGTTCTGCTTTATGTTAATTAATTGAAATTAATGGTGTTCCATTACGCGTATTTCTAAATACGATGTTGAAAGCCAAGGTAGATATTTATTGTGTTCATCTTTCATTACTACAGGTAATGCCGGTGATTCACTGAGTTCCCATCGCGGTGCACCCTTCACCACCAAAGACAGCGACAATGACAGTTACAGTGATAACTGTGCAATCCAGTTTAAGGGTGCGTGGTGGTATAAAGCTTGCCATGCCTCTAACCTAAACGGTTTGTACCATCACGGTACGCACACCTCATTTGCTGATGGTGTGAACTGGAAACAGTGGAAAGGGCATTACTACTCCGCCAAGCGAGCTGAGATGAAAATCCGTCCAGTTGGGTTCAAAACCGACTAAGGCCTTCTTTGCACTTGTAGTTTCTCCGTTATTTTTTCATCGAGACTCGGATCGGATTAAGCGGAAAATTAAAACTCATTTTCAGTGGCCAGTTACATGAGGCAAGATGGCTTCCTTTGTTATAAAAAGAAGGAATGATAAATCATAGTTAATTAAGGAGAATGGTTATGAAACCCAGCGACTGCGGTCTTTGTAATAGGTCTTTGTTCGTTTTTTTCAACCGTGACCGTGCACAAAATACATTCAAGAGATATTGTTAATCAATCAGCCAATAGAAACGTGTGGGTTCAGTTGTTCAAGAAACGCTAATGACCTGACTGTGCACAATCTTTTGTCTTACCACCTTCCAACCTAAATCGCAACGCCTTTGTTAGCCCTTTTGAAGTTTGCCGGGTTTCCTAACCATTCTCCTCTATTAATCATGGATACATTGAGCACTATGAATATGACTAATATTTATAAACCTTCTTTTCAATGTTAAACGAGTTTTAGATTTTACAATGGTAAATAATTCTGCCATTACTGTGGATCAGCGGTATCAGGACTTTGATTAGTAGCGGAGCTACCGCTCGGGCCCATGATGCACCATACATATAGAAGGAGAGCAAAAATTGAATGACTTCCGGTTTCGCCAGATTGTGCGAACCCCGAAGCACGACGTGGAAGCGCGACGTGCCTGAAAATGTGCTGTACATGCGCGCATGCACTTCCGAAACCAGGCTGCCGGGATTGAAACCTTGGGCCAAGGAGGATTGGAAGGCCTTACTAAACTCTCACTTAACCAGATCATTCTGTATCCGCCTGATTTTACGTTGAATGTCTTGGATATCGGAACAGGGATTTTGGCGTAAATTTACATTTCAGATTCTGAACGGGAAGTACCGATTGGTCAATTAGTTGTCTTGTGTCACGAAATGTCACACATTCCTCCTGCAAACTGACTGAAATGGCGGTGACAAGAGAGTAGTGACAGAGTGGTTGAGCATTTAAATAATTCAGGAAAGTATTTAGAAGAACAAAGCAGGCAGTGAATAGTCTACATTTGTACTTTCTAGGCAATGTTTTGGCAGTTTTACCAACAGGTAAAAGTCAATCGAGTCAGACAGGACAAGCGCTTCGGCAGTTGTCATTTTCCTATTTGCAAAGCATTGTGAAGGATATCAGTTAATTGAAACTAAATACATGGGACTAAAAGCCATCTGGCTCTGCAATGTAGACGTAGAACTGATCGAAATTATGGAGATCCCTAAAGTAAGTTTTGCTTCTGCTGAGGCTGTTCGAGTGAAAGATTCAGTCAGGGTCGAGTATATGAACTGATGAAGGACTAACTGAGCAGGGATTTACTGCAACAATATGCTACTGTGAGGGTTCGAGTCTGACTACCGGTAGTTATCCTTGTATTCTTATATTTACATGATAAAACTGATATTGTCCTTAGCACAAAGGGTGATACATTAGGTTTCTCGAGTGCAATTTCTCTGTGGAATTACAGAGTCAGGCATGTACATGTAACTTTACTTAAATTACACACATGTATGTAGTTCAATGCTATTTTGCTATTAGTTATTGATTTTCCAAATGCACTTAAAAATAAATGTAATTCAGCTGTGACTGCATGCAGGGCTTGAAATTAAAATAAAGTACTTGTTGCAATGTTCGACTATAGCTATATGCACTGGAAATTAGTCACAATTTAGTTTTTTTCTAACCCGCAAAAAAGGTTAATCCATGTTTTCTGGAAGAAAATAAGCCCCAAATTTGCGACTGCTGAAGATATTTTAGTTGCAAAAAAACAGTATTTTGGTCGCATTTGCAACCATATCAGTTGCAATTTCAAGCCCTGACACGTATGCTATATTACTCTTATACATGTACACTTGTTTCAAAAAAGGTTATCCCATACAATAGCGACAAACAACAAGGGATGAGCTACATACCCGGACCGAAATGGATTATGGTTGTTGCTAAAAGTCTGGTGAATTTGTTTGTTTTTGGAGTCGATGGATTTAAGAAGAATATAAATGGCTTCCTTTGAATGGATTTTGGAATTGCACTGTATCCCATTACACATAGCTGCCGCCAGTTGTAATGGCAATCCTTTGTCGCTTGTTGCTCGTCCGTGACATTTGAAATAGGTGTACATGTATGTAAATGCCCACATTGCAGTACAGAATATATATGGAAAAAGTAGTAAAGGTTAAAGGTAAAAATATAGCTTAGGGACTGGCAATAAACAACATATATCAATAATAAGTCAACGCATGTTCCTTACCATTCTAACTTTTAGTTTAATTATTAAACTTCTAATGTACAGTCTACAGAGAATATCCAGACTGATTGTAATTTCACTCACTAGCTAACTGGTAGTTGACTTTTTCCAGTGTGAGGTTTCTTTGAGAGTTAAGATTTGAAAAGCTACTGATCTGCAACTTGAAGGCCTGGAAAATATAAATATAATCAATAAAATTAGAATTACAAGTTCACTAGATAAAGGATTTTACATGTCCGGTGTGGCGTGATGAATCCGGCGTGACAACCGGAAATTAATTACAACAGGAATTCCTTGTGCTTCGAAATCTTACCCAACAAATTCACCAATAAATTGGCGTGGGTTTTTTAAAGTATGAATTCTTGCTCAATGCCTTGATCGCTGATTTAAACACATTGATCTATGGTCGTCTTCAAAGCTTATCGAATTACAGTCGTTTCGCCCCCAAGTCGTTTCGCCCCCAAGTCGTTTCGCCCCCAGTCGTTTCGCCCCCAACTCGTAGTCGATTCGCCCCCACTTGAAGTCGATTCGCCCCCACTTCGAAGTGCCTAGTGTTACGTTCCTTAGGAAATATAATACTTAAATGAACAAGCACCCTTCATGATCTTTCGTTAACGCCCGCCATTTTGTTATCTCATGTCGATGCTTGGAAGCGAGGTTTACACAGGAAACCCAATAATACACCATTCACGCGCTTCTAATACGTTGCCTACTCAACGAATGTTTCCCAAACACAATACTTATTTAGAACCACAGTTTTGATTTCGTAAAAGTATTTATTTTATTATAGCATGATATCGGACATATTTACAGTTTTCGTATCTCAGACTTCCTCTAAAAGGAATTTAACAGTAATGAAACTCTACGTATTTACAAATTGAAATCTCTCTTTCACCTGGACAACTGGTCCATTCAAATGGGAGCATGCCTTGAGAAGCTGGGATGCGGTCTTCTGTTTGTCATTGTACTTCTCCCAGTGGCTAAACACTTTCCTCTGCAGGTTTCTGTACTTATTTCTTTGTATACGTTTCAGCTTCTTTTTAGAAACTAGCCTGATGTTGAGGGCCGTCAGTCGCGCTTCTCTGTGCAGAAGGTTTGTTAACAGGTAAAAGGGCATCTGCCATCTACCAGATGCGCGGCGGTTGAGGCTGTGATGCCAGCCTTCAACGTCATTGTTTGTCCTCACAGTCTGCATGTACATGCTCCAGTTCTTTGGCGGCCAGGTTCTACTCTTGATCCAGGTATCTGACATGTACTTAACGAAAAGCTGTAGAGGTTCAGTGGTGGCCTGAAGCTTCAATCGGACGAACATCGGTGCAATCTCCTTTTCAGGAAGGAATGGCAGCGCCATCAGTTTATAGGCCATCTGCAGTGCTAATTCCTGTATCTGAAACAAAGTAAAAAGATAAATATGGTAAATATAATTAGTCATATATGCTATGGTTTCTATGCTATGTATAGCTTTCTTTTTCGTTTTTTGGGGGGGTTTATTTATTCATTTTAACTAACCTTCCTCCACAGTGCTTGTGTCCAGTGGAACACACAGCCCATCAGCTTCACAACAGGAAGGAGTTCTCTCAGTACTGCCCAGAGTGCTCTTTCGAAGTCGATGGTGACTTGCTTCACTGCGGGGACAGTTGGTAGTAGTTGAAGGACTGCCTTCATGACCTTAATAGTTAAATAAAGAGAAACAAAATTAAACAACAAACCTCGAGACCTGAAACAGCCATAGGGGCTGATCAAAGCTCCTGACACCCCCTGCGTAATATTATTTTCCTTAGTTACCATTTGTGCCATATATTTACCTTGCGGTAATCTTTCTTCTTTCTCCCCGACATGAGCACAAACAGCAGGGGAACTTGCTTTGCGTGGTCGTCTTTGCGGACGAATGCGTTTATCGTCAGGAGCTGCTGAAATGGGTGGCGGCACAACTTAAACGTACCATCGATGTACCAAGTCTTTGCTGCTGATCAGTCCCAAAGATTAGGTGGCGTCTTCCATGAACCTGTATATCGGCTTTTAGAAATTCTGGCGGTACGTGGTCCTCATGTATCTGAAACTCCAAATCGGTGGGGTCATTCGGCCGAAGGCGCTGCCTGAGGCGGTTTGCTGCTCTCGCAATGTACTCGGGCTTGGAGAGACTTGGAAATGCGGCGTTGTTACCATCCATTTCCTCCAGAAGGACCTATGTAACAAGAAATATATAAATTACGTTAAAAACATCTACAATGCTGTTTTTTGTCGATTCGCTGTCAACTTTCCCTTAATTTCAGCGACTGACATGCCTAAATATATAATTACCTCGTCAACGATAGCTGATGCTGGCTTAAACAGGTCAGCCATTGCCTTTTTCTTGACGGTAGCGATGATTTTAGCCGCGGTTACAGCTCCAACTTCTGCAGGGTGGTTGTGGGCGTGGTTACTTGTTTGGAATTCTTCATCCCGTTAAATCACTGTGACCCTGCATGGGTTCACTTTTGGGCGGACAGTGCATTGCCAGTCTGTGGCATTGGCTCGCCTCCTCTTTAGGTTGTAGTTGTAGCCCTGGCTGTCTATTATCAGTTTCACTTTCCTTCGCTTCGTGGCCTCCTCCACCAGCTGGTATGTAATTTGAAATTCCTGCGGTTCCACATCTCCGATGGTTGGGTCTTCTATAGATGACTCTTGAAGTGGTTCTGGCATTGGATACCAGCTAATCTATTACGAGACATCTCACTACGATCGACGCACATGTTTGCATGCAACGGACACAATAATTCAAATACGTTCTCCATACTTTATAGATCTATACTAGCAGAGTTCACATTAATTCTTCAATTCATAGCCCAAAATATGCACTTAAAACTCTACAGATTGAGAAGTCCTCACTGCAAGTCATCATCTAAACTAGTTCAATTTATAATTAAGAGAGTTCACTCATGGTCACTCATGGTCCGGAACGAAACCGTAAATCATAACATGGGAACCTAATTAAATACATGTTAGAGAAGCTTTTTACCACATTTTCATACAATTTAACGAGTTTCTTGAAATATATTCGAGAACATACTTAAAAGTGCACAATAATGACATATATTAGCGAACTTAACTACTAGATAAACCTTAAACTTTTTTCAGTTATTGTTTTTCGTATATGCATAACTGTCAGTGTCACAGATGACAGAAGTTTCATTTACATGTAATAAATTAAACTTAAAGTAGAACATTCTGCCCACCTTTTGCACAGATTTCACCAGGTTTTCATCTCATCTAGAACTGATATGCCATGATATTACCTCGCAGTTGGCAGCAGTTATTATAACCTTCTCTTTCGTGAGACTGCAGAGACTGTGAAACGAAAACGTCTCACCTCATCTTGGCCTAATTTGAATCTTCAGCCAATCCCTGGAGGCCTGACAACTCCTTCAGCCAATCAGGTGCAAGCTATTACGAAATATGGATCAACTTGGTTCTAGTCTTCACTCGGTTAAAGTGGAAACATGGCGGAGAGTTTAGCAAGGGTAAAGTTAGTTCTGTTCGAATTTCGTAACAAAAACACACATTTTCAAAGGTTTGCCAAATGCTTTGCTTCATTAAACACTTGGGAAGGTAAAATTGGTGAGTAATAGTCAAAATAACCAGGAGAATGTCGTGATTTTGAGCTTTTTCCTGTAGCCTCAGTAACTCAGGTTCGTATATTTAAACACAGCACATACTGTCATACATTATGAAAACAAGCTTACAATAATCAATTACACATATTAAGTTTTAAAATTTCTCATGAAAACAATCTTTATTCCCTGTAATGTAGACCAGCTTTCCAATAAAGTGTGAGTCCATGATCTTAGTAAATTGGTAGCAAATTATTCAAGTCTACGTATAAACTCAATCATTTCTTACTCTGACGTCACACAGGCCAATCATGCCACATTTAATTTGTTGCAAGCTGTGGTTGGCGGAAACGAAGCGTGAACGCAGTCGACAACAATTTATTTACCCTTATGACTAAAGTTAATACAATTAAATAGGAATAAATATAAATACTAAGGGGGTGCTGGCTTCCTGAAATAACCATATAGGGGGGTCAAGGAACCAGGAAACCAGATTTAAAGGAAGAAATATAAAATACAAGTTGCTTATAAAATATCACAGGTCAGTGCTTATTCATCATAACAAATACTGTTCTTGTTCTTCCAAAATGCAAGCAAGCCCTTTCATCAAAGCTTATATGCTCTTAATTAACTTAAGTCTTATAAAAGAATTAAGATTCAGAAGCAGAATTGAGACTTTTTTAGATGTATTTTGTGAGGCCGAAATCGCTAGCTGCCATACAAGTCATACAAACACGTTTTTTTTTGCCAACCACATTATATATGCAAATATATAAATGACATGGCAAGATTCAGCCGAAATAAGATCTTGCCAAGATCTTACAGGATCTTGTAAGATTTTACAAGATCTTGGCAAGATGCTCAACCTGGGTTATAAGCAAGAGGAAAAGGAATCAAGTAAGTGAAATAGTTTATACTTTAGTCAGTTTAGCAAAGAGCTTTTTATTGATCAGTTTGGGACAGTATTTATTGCATTTGACTGATTTGTCAGTAAAAATATCTCTTTATAATATACTATAATGCTTATTTCTTCATACAGGAAGATGAATTCTTAGTAAAATGGCAAGATTGGCGACGAACTCATAAGGTACGTTATTTAATATAATAATTTAATATGATAATGAACAATAATATTGGTCTTTTGAGCTTAACTGCCTAAAGAAGCTTAACTTAACCACCTCCTTGACTTAACTTAATCTTAACGTAACATTCATTTACACACTATAATCATTAAAGTTTACAGCTTGTGTTTATACATGTAAATGAAAATAAACTAAGATAATTCTTATTTTGACAGTTGAATGCCCCTGACTCTCAGGGTCCCTGAAACATAAAAAAAACATATTTGATTGAATTTTCTTTTTGGACTTTTGCAGGAGCTACAGTAATCCGGCTGTTTCATCTGAACGTCTTGGCGAGGCAGCTGCAATCTTTACTGAGGCTGTCTTGAACATACTAAAATCAAAGGCTGTCAAGACAATTTACTCCGCTGAATTGAGGATAAGCCAAGATATAATAAGATGTATTTTTTAGAGGAAAAGGCAGGCTGGCAGCAGATGGATGCTACATGCTGTATGAAAAAGAGGATTTTTCAAAGTTTTGTCTTTCTCGATTTTGGAGCTATTATTTAAATGAGCTTAGTCAAGGTATTGCTGTGGATTTTCCAATTAAGCTCAAATGTGTTCTTTCGAGCACGACAAAGCGCTACATTGTGGAAAATGGAGAAGTTCAACTTGGGCCAAGTTTTCCTGTTGAAAAAGTCAAAATAATTGTAGATAGAAGGGCCTGTGATAAAAATAGTATTTTTGGAGCTATTATTTAAATGAGCTTAGTCAAGGTATTGCTGTGGATTTTCCAATTAAGCTCAAATGTGTTCTTTCGAGCTCGACAAAGCGCTACATTGTGGAAAATGGAGAAGTTCAACTTGGGCCACGTTTTCCTGTTGAAAAAGTCAAAATAATTGTAGATAGAAGGGCCTGTGATAAAAATAGTATTTGATTTGGTGCTGAACATTGAAGGGATCTCTGTAACAGCAGTGTATGAAAGTGACTTTGATCACATTCTAGATTCTCTATTGTATTAAATAAATTACTGCTTACATATGGGAGAATTCATAATTGATCAAAGTCACTGTTGCTGTTTACTAAATACAACAAGCAGAATTAAAAATGATATATTTATTTAATATGCCTTTGATCAACAAATAAAATATATGTGTATAAAATAAGTAAATAGATAAATATGGTACAGATAGTTTACTATAAAATAAATAAATTAATGTTTTCTAATATCAGGCTGAATTATGGCAGCATAGGTGATGTGGCCTGCGTTTCTCCACACTCACTCCTAATATACATATTCTCTACACACTAAACTGAACTCACATGTCGATTTTTGCAGAAGGAGGAAACCGTAGAACCTGGAGAAAACCCCTGTGTCAAGGGAGAGAATAACACAACAAACAAACTCAACTCACATATGACACTGAATCCGGGAATCGGGTGGTGAGAGGCGAAAGCTTAACACACTGTGCCACCCATGCCACTATAGAACTATATTAATACAGGTGCTCATTGAAATAAGTCATATTTATATTACCTATACCTTTGGAAATGCATAATTGAAGGGCTGTGTGCAAAAGGGACATAAGTGACTCCTGATCACATTCTAAATTCTCCTTCAAATTCTTTGTTTTGTGAGTGAGAATTTAGAACATGATCAGGAGTTACTTACGCTCTTATTACGTGTATAAAGTAAATAGTTAAAGATGGTACTGTATCTTTTTTAAATAGAACTATATACAATAGCGATCAGTTGGACTGTGCTTGCATCCTGGAGAGGACACTAAATACATTACATATGTAAATAAATAAGTAAATATATGAATATGGTACAATTTGCTTCAATGTAAATTTAGCCCAGAATACACAATAATTAATATAGTTGGTGTATACTGGTAAGCAAAATATACAGTATTCATGTATTTATTTTTAACTTAAGTTAATGTGTAAATAATGGTGAATCAGTAAATCAAATTCACTTTCATTCATCCTGCAAAGGTAAAGTGTTGGCTCCTGCTGTTTTTCTTCTTTTTCTAGACTCTGAGTTCTTCATTCCAGTATTGTGTGTCCTTTTTTCATATTTTCTCTTTTCCCTTTCTTGGTGGTGTAATGCATGTTGTCGGGCTTCAAGGAGTAAAATATCCCGGGCAGCATCCCACTTGTTCGACTTTTGAAAATATATCCTTTTAGCATCATTGTTCTTTTCAACTCCCTGGCCTGTAAATTGCATAAGAGAGCCATGCTTTTCAATGAAGATTGGCATGTGATAGGGAATGCAATGCATGTATGGGGTCACTCTTGTTTTGTCATAGCCAATTCTTTCCCCACCAATGCTAATAAATAAAGTTATCCATTCTTTAGCCTTTGTGTGTATTTGTAATGGAGCTTGGCTGCTAGGTTCCATGTCACATATATTCTGATAAAGAGTACAGAAATCCTCCCACAGTTTAATTACTATAAATTTAGTATTTGGGAAACGTATATTCATGGTTTTCAGCTTGGCCGGGAGAGTTTTCATTAGCTTTTTCTTTCCTGATCCTACAAGGCTTGTCCAGTCCTTGTTCCCACTTGATCTACCATCTGCATTTATTTTCTCCCACATGGAAAATGAAATGCCTAGATCATTTATTGTTTTAATTAATAATTTAAGATTAATTCCTTTTTCCTCACCACGCTTTTTGTTTTTGTCTTCTTTAGTATCCTTTTGTATTACTTCCCTTATAAGGCTATCTGTAAGCCAGTAAGTAAGTCAGTGATCCTCATCATCATATGAAGTTCATCAGGTATTACATGGTCAAGTGTAATATTAAACAGTGGTGGTTGTATGCAGCAGTAATTTTGTTTGGACTTTGGTAGTTGAGAACAGTCCTTAAGTTCCTGTAATTTTCTCTTCTGGTCTTCAGTGTTATAAAATTGCAAACGTTTTGACATATCCCACCTCTCTTTTTTGTGGATTTTGCACCACAAACAGGCATAATTTGAGGTTGCTCCACTTAGACCCATTGACATCAGTAAAAAATTGTAATCACCACCAAGATAAAAAAATAATGGGTAATGAGTATCTCTCTTTCTCCTAATTTGATTTTCCCAATTTCAATTTCTTCATTTATAGATTTAATAAGGTTGCTAAATGAAACCTTTAAGGTCTCATATTTCTTAGGGGCATTCACAATTCCAATTGCGTAGTTCCCTTTGGAAGACATGACAAAATCACCAGTTTGGAGAATGGAGAAAGAAAATATCATAAAGTTGGTTGTTCTTGACATCCGTGCCCCATCTCCACTAATTTTCACCTTGACTGGTTTCTTGGGATCATGGGAAGGGTTGGCTTCCAAATAAGTCCCTACATATTGTTGAAGCATAGGACCAAATAAGCGCTGTGCCCCAGGTTAAGGACCAGGTACCCTTTTTATGTGACACATAGCATTTAACTCTGTTCTTTTCTGCCTGATCAGGTATGATCTTGGTATGTCATTAAAAACTAAACTGAGCTCATGAAAACACTCATCACTTATGCAGAACTTATCCAGAACTTATCCAGTAAAAACAAAATTTGTTCTAATAGTGAGTGTTCATTCTCTGTCAGTCTTGAACACCTGTTTTCAGCTGTGGCACTGGGCACTTCATTTTCAACTTCATCATAATTATTATTAGAACTTGTGCTGGGGCTATTAATAGAATGTCTTGTCTTGTTCATCGTAGTGGACAGAATACTCTGCAGTCTTGACTGTGGTGTCCCTAAATTTAATGGAAGAAATCTCTAGCCCAAATGTTTCAGCAACCCAAAGAGCACACTGTGTTCTGTCTTTCAGTTGCTTTAGTTTTCTGGATTTTTGTTTTTCTCCCACTTCTGAAATCTTTTTTGAGGTGCATGCAAGTCCTGTGTTTTTCTCTAATTGCTCTATGTAAGCTTTGAGTACTCCATTGACATTCTCTAGTTGTTCTATTTCATCATCCTTTGTTTCTGTTTCTTTTTCTAATTCCCCCAAGAGTTTCTTTTTTTCTAATTCTAAATTTTCAAATTTATTTGTCCATTCTTGCATTTTCTCCCTTGTATCTTCTAGTTCTTTTTTAAGATCTCCAATGGACACCAGTTCTTTCCTCAAAAGACTGACTTGAACAAACTTCTCGTCAAGCTCCTTTCTTTGCCGTCCACCTTTGCACTTCTTGTACCGTGTGAGTACATCTCAATATGCTTTTCAAAGCGCCCACTTGACTCTTTGGAAACCTCCCAATGGTTCCCAGGGAAAGAAGCATTCAGTAAGTCTACATAGTCGCAAGAGCTCCCATCTTCTGCTGTCTTCTTTTTGGATGTGTGCCATATTTTCATAAGAGGTAAGGGTATCTTGATTGTGATAGCAACCTGAAATAACTCTGCTGTCTGATCAGCTAAATATCCAAATGAACTTCTGGGATTTACTTCAGAAACAAACTTTATCTTCCACTTAACTGATTGTTTTGCATATTCTGAGATATTTTCTGACATTTTGCTTTATCTCATAGAACATACAGCAGCTTCAAACAGTGAATAAACTTATCTCTATATACCACAGGAAGCCCAAAATATATGTGAAAATTTGATAGGGGGAGGGTATTTTATATAAATGTCTAAACTAACACAACAGTTTATGAAGGAGTTTAAATATAAATAAAAGCACAAAATATAGTTTAATAAGTTGAATGTATTACCATGAAATTGATTTGTATAATTTTTACTTTTTTCCTGAAGTTTGAGGAATTTGTTTTACTTTGTTACTCTCTCCCACCCCCGGAGGTTATATTCTTGCGCCAGCATTGTATTTGAACAGCAGAGTATTCATAATTGCAGGCCAGGATACTTAGCTCTATAATGGCGGACGAAGAACGCCACGAAGAGTGCAATTCGTGTAGTAAATCTAGCATTCATTGGAGACATTTTTGGACTTTAAGTTCACCATTCGAAAGATCAGAAGCAACACATTTTGGGTAAAGTTTTGACCGCTCGAAACAAGAGCAAATGTCTATATAAACCAGTGATTACCAGCACTGAATACCCGAAGAAGCAAACCAGAAGACCTGGTCGATGCCTCCTACACTAGTCCACGAGAGGTTTATGGATCTTTTAGGTGATTTTTTTGGTAATTACCAGGAATGTATGGCATAACTTGGGAATATCTGGGCAATTCGGATTGGGTATTTTGACCGCTCGAAACTTCAATGGTTTGAACAGATGTATACTCGAATGGCTGTATCGAAGTCCTATGAAACAATAAAGAAGACCTGAAAAGTGGCACATATATTGCAGGTAAAAATATTTCAATTTTTCCGTGAACTTCTCTACAGAGTTCTGTTAGTATTCGCCATTTTTAAATGCCCAAAAATGCTATGCATAATGAGGTTCGCCGCCATTGTGTCCGTTATTCTAGCTAATGACTCCATGTATGAATGAAAGTGCCCGATAAAGAGTACTGAGTTGCATGTCTCCATTTAGGGAAATGCAGACATTATAGAGGCAATTTCCATCACCTGGACAGCATATTGGCTCGTAACCCTTCTTCTTCAGCTCCACCTCTTGAAGACAGCTTCTGTATATCTGTATTAGGTATCGATAAGGCAATCAAGTACACGCAATCCGCATGAAAATGCAACAAAACGATTTTACATCATTTTTAGTGTTTTACCAAAAACCAGACAGTCGCCATTTTGTTTTCGAAAACGAGAAAAAACGCTTATAAATCAACGTCTGAAGTTTAAGACTTGATTTTTTCGCTATAAGCTTACACAGACCCCCAGTAACTTTTTTTGTTCAGAGATCGTACTTAATTAAGCGAAAAATAGCGACAGAACTCTCACGTAAAAAGCACGTGGCTAACCTTATTGAAGAGAAGAAATGGAAGAGGTCCAGAAGTTGGTGTTTCATTAATTTATATAAAACGGCAGGAACCACATATTTTTTTAAATAGTGCATCGTCAAGTACGCCATCCAGGGTAGTAGCATCGGTAAGACCAGCTCCATAGCTCTTTTCCTGAATATCTTATAGATTTTTAAACATTTAGTAATTTGATATTTTGCTATTTAGTTGCCAAAATTCGACTTTCAATAAATCATATCTCTCTCCTATTTGAAGATTAATGTTTATACCTTATACCGTTACAAAGTGCAGCCTGTCGGCTTCATTTCCGATTAAGGTTTAGGGGGGAGGTACGTTGCTTCGTTTTGGAGATATGTTACCTCAAACATGACTGAACCTTTTTTTTCGACATTCAAAACATGATAGCTCATTAAATATGCATATTCATGAATAAAATGTCATGCAGTTATGAAGCCGACCCTGTCTTGTTTACCACACCGTCGACCAATTGAAAATCGAGTATTGCCAGAGTTGTTGATGCTTTAACACAGTCGCAAATTAAACTTGCGAAGTGATCAATTCGAGCTTGTGACTCCTTTATGGATAGCCTGGATAATTGTAGTATGACAGCATATCCAGCCGCAAACTCTGCAAGGGTTAAGTCATCGTATTCGCGCTGTTTAGTGACATACGACAAACGCAAATGACTATGCGGCCACAACTGAGGATATACAACTTGTCATTTTGGTGGCTTTCCCTGGACTTCTTACTTCTCTTTCGAGAAGTTTTGTGAGAAACTTCCTCGTGATCCGAAACCTCGTCACTGTTTGAAAAGTCGAAACCCGCAAGAGCGTGTTGAAACGGCTCGTGAGTAAGATAAGATAAGATCAACTTTATTTAAAACACACGCAGCACAACTAGAAGCTGATTTCCAGAAGGGGCGTGCACTACTCGTATAAATAAAATAATGTTCTAAGCTAAAAACTAACCGAATACATGTCAATCTATGATAAATACTACTATAAATACTACTATAAACTGCTAACTACTATATTTAGATACCCCTGCATATAATTACGCTAATAGGCCGGGGGAAATCTTTGAGCGAAACTGGGCTAATGACTCAGAGGTTCTTAATTCTATAGGTAATTCATTCCATATTTTGGCTCCATTGTAACTAAGGCTCTTTTTTAGGAATTCAGTTTTTAGGAAGAGGAACGGAAACTTTTTTACGTGTATTCCGCAGGTCGTAGTTGCAATTGACTGCATACGAGTCATTGAAGATGCTAGAGAGCCGTTGAGGTGCCAAATTGTTGATTATTTTGAACATGAGTCCAGCCTTAATTTTAGCTCTCCGCTCCTCAAGTGTGATCCAACCCAATGAGCGGAGAGCTATTTCAGATTGCCCAGCTTCGTTCGGACTCTTCATAATCACCCTAGCGCACCTGTTTTGAAGTTTCTGCAGACGCTGTGATAGTATGCTTCCCAATGTGTCCCACACCTCGCAACAATAGTCGAAGTGGGGTTGCACAAGGGCATTATCAACGCATACTAGCGTATCACGGTCTACAAATTCCCTGAGCTTTTTTATTGCCCCAATTCCCGATGAGACTTTCTTGGCTATGTCATCGATGTGTTTTTCCCATGTTAGAAATTCGTCTATGCGTACACCGAGTATCTTGCAATTATTGACTCGTTTGACTGGGTCAACGCCAATAAGAACATTAGGTTCTGCGGCAAGATTTTGTATTTTGGGTCTTGATCCAATCAAGGTGTACTCTGTTTTGGCTATATTCAGGCTTAATTTGTTAGCTGATAGCCATTTTTTAACATTACTAAGGTAAGGAATAAGTAAGGAATCTTCTCGGAGATCTTTGATGGTTGGCCCTTCTATAACACGAGACTTGGGAAGAGGCGTAACCCGCCTATGCTGTAGGCTGGCGCTTCGACCATCGAGTCCCTTCAATTCCTGACCAAATTTTGGCCTTGATTTTGGAGCTTACTCTACCCAAAGCAACAGGTATACTGGAAAATGGGCACTGAGAAGAAGGACTAGGACTAGCCAAGGCGAGAGATTAATTTACGGTCTTCGCCGCCGTACCTGGAGCCATGGCGGAGAGCTCATCCTCTATTACCTCGTTGACCAACCGGTCCGGATCGTTTGCCGTTGAAGGCTGAGTGGCCTGAGTTGGTTCGCTGCTGCCTGTACCTGCTGCTAGGGCCTGTTGAACTGCCTGCAAAACCGCCACGGAGATGGTGGCCGAGAGGGCTGCACATCCAGTGTTAACATATTGGCTGGCCGGTTGAGCAGGTTGGGCATTGGCCGGGCGTACTTCTGTCATGTCCGAGGCTCGCAAGTGCTTGGATTGCCTGAATGAGAGCGCTATCTGATGTGTGCGGTTTCGTATGCATGAGAGGGACAATGTTGAAGCTAGTGATAGAATAATAAAGCTGCTATTTTTTGTGGTTTTGATTGACATAAATAATTCCACAAGCCAAGTTCCATAAAGTAGTAAAACTCTGTAGTACATGGACAGAAATATCAAGTGCATTGAGCACACCTGTACCACAAGGCAGCCTAATAGGGCTGTACACTCAAATGGTATCTGCCAGCACAATATATATAATGCCAAAGCCAATATAACATAGTGTACAGCCAAGGTCGTGCTACATGCAACGACTTCACAAATATTGAAGGGCTGACACAAACATATCAGAGCAGTTCAAAAGAACTGACAATATCTGCGTGCACAGCCAATGTCATGCACGACGCGGAAACGACTAAACAAACAAGATCTCGCACCAGAATAATAAACATATGGCTTGGCTAGCGTTATCAAAGGAAACTGGCGACAAAACACATTTGCCAATATATAAAAACCACTTAAGTAATCGAAAGAGCACTTGCAGCAACCATTCAGAAAGGATCGCATACACTTCAGCATTGCCCTCTAAGACTGCGATAACACTTATGTTATCAGAAGTTATCTGATAAATCATTTTTTTTCGCGTTGAACGAATTCAAATTCACCATCATGGTCTGGGACAATTTTCATGAATTCTTGCTGACATCATTGCTCATCCCATGACTTCATTAAAGTAAGCATACAGTTGCTCGCCAAAGGGGTCCCATCAAACTACATTCCTTGCACAGACGAATCCCTCATCCTGGAAAGAGAATCCCTTATTCTCTCTGGCCTAAACATGGTCGGCGGTGCGGTCTGTTGGACAACAGGTGGATCACTAGAAGTGTTAACGGGGGTTGGGTTTCAAGTGGTCAAGGGTGACGTATTTGTGGAATTGCTATTGTTTCCCCTGAAGTGTCTTCCCACCGCAATTTCAACCTGCTGTTGTAAAAGATGGCTCATCAAGTTTCCATCTGGGATGTATAATGCTGGGATGTATAAAACAGGCACTTTTGTCATTATCGACGAAGTATTCTCTAACAAAAAAAGAATTTAAATAGATTGGGTTCCAGAATAAAGCGATATTTGATAAGGTAAAGATCCCCTTAAAACCTCAATGGATTATCGAATTGGAGTCCCGAGAAGCCAAATGCCACTACATGAAGCCCGCATAATATTGTGTAGGTGACACTGAGTTAAATTAAGTTTGCCAGCATGAGCTGATCGAACTGGGCTGGGTGGTTAGTTTAGTTTGCCGGTGTTCTGACTTGGTACTTGTTTGACAAATAATTATTTTTCTTGCGATAACGTAGCAGATAAGGTACCTCAAGTAATAAACCCGCCTATAGGTCAAATTTCGACAGCACTTCCTTTCATGATGAAATATGTAGTTTTAGTATTATTAAGTTTAGCCATTCACGGAACATTCTCCACGCTCACCGCTCTTATTTTAAATCTGTTCAAGATTCCTTCCGAACATTCCAGTTTTACAAAATCTAAGATACACTGAACGAGGAGCTTTGGGTGCCTTAAAGTTATCGAAAATCAACGAGTTTTCACTTTGACGAAAATGCAACGACGTTCAAATAACATACCATAAAAAGTGGGTCCACGGTAACTGTCACAGCTCCCTTATTTATGGAAATCCCATAAAACTTATATTGTAGTAAAGCTGGATAGACAGGCTACCTTAACTCACAAACAGATCGACTAACCTATGCAAACTCACGGAATAAATGGTACAAGTCACGAAAAAGTGGTACAAATCATGCAAAAAGGGTAAAAGTGCTGTCATGTAGAACTACTGTAGCTCTATTAATAAGCAATGAAATCCTATCATCTTGGTATCGTTTAAAAGCTGGATAGACAGGCTACTTTAACTCACAAACAGATCGACTAACCTATGCATATTTACGGAGATATTGACTTTTAAATAAGTGGTTCAAACGCAAAATTCAAACGCGTGTAAATTTGTTGTTCGAAGTCGTATAGAGATGGGATTGGTATGATATGAAAGCCCTTGACGAGCTGACCATTTTGTAAGTATATGTGGTTTCCAGTACTAAGTCCGACTGGAATCGAACCAGCCGACTCAATTTCTTGAACCTTCCTGTCTCGGGCCGTTGTGTCGAAAGTACCTGTCCTAAATGCGAACCATAGGGGATTTAAAAAGGTTTGCGTGTATTCATGTGGGGTGTAATAATAGTGCATGTGTTGTGGTATAGGAAACCCTCCTTCCTATGTCCTAGATGTAATGCATATGTGGTTTATATACTAAGTTATATTTGTGAACCTATGTATTACTTTTTTTATACATAAGTACTAAATATGTAGTAATATGTTTCTTTTGACATATTTCATCTACATATATACTAAGTTATTTATACTTTAAACAACATAGGTTTAATGTTTATGTTTATGATTTCAGGCAATCGCCACATTGAGGTTGTAGCGCTGGCAAGGACATCAGTACTACAGCCTTTGCCCCCTATCAGAGTCTGCCACTGGGTACAAGGTAATTTCCTTTGGCTCTGCTTTCATTGGAGTCCGGCTCTGGGAATAGTTACCAAAGGATGCCATTTTTACTCTTAACCAAGTTGGTTTTGGCACTGGGAATTGAATGATAGGCCAGGCCCATACCCCCATAAGGACTGGCACTGGCAATCGTTACCAAAGGATGCCAGTTTAACTCTGGCTGAAAAAGTAAGTTGACCAGGGTATTAGACAAGTTGGTTTAGGCACTGGAAAAGTGAAGAACCTTGCCCTGTACGCAGAGATCGAAGTAGCTCATGGCACTGCCCTCGAAGGTTTCCAATTTAGGTGCTTTGCATTTGAATTTTTTTTTTTGTCAAGCATTTACTAAGATGTGTAAATTGTAGCCCCTGTGTCTAACTCTAGTAGGAACAAGATCCCCTTGAAACCAAATCCAACCCTGGAACCGAACGGAACACCAAAACACCGCCACCACCTTAAAGTTGCCAGCAATCAATCAAGCATTAGACCATTGGGGGCCCCCAACACTGCGTGTTTGCGAAAAGATGGATGTCTTAGCACCTGCCACAGATTCCAAAAAGGTAACTGTGACTTCAGGGTAAAACCCTGAACAACACACGGAGGGGAAGCCCCTCTTAGTCCACGAGAAAATGATGATTGATTTTATGTACGATTGTACATAAAAAATGTTAGAAATATTGAAAAAATTAACAAGCAAGTTGAGAAAAAGGAATGAAAACCAGGAACCTAATGAGTGCTCCAATGCCGCACCAGAGTCAACGTCAGTACCGTTTGTCACAGTGATTGTGACTCTGGTAAAACCCTGATCCTGGTCGACACAGATGAAGCAACTCCTAAGCCACATTAAAAGATAATTAGGTTATGTTAATAGAAATAAAAGGTGTGATCAATCAAGCATTAAACGAAGACCATTGGCAACTGGTTGTGGGGTTTGTGGTAAGGCAGGTGCTGAAGAGGCCGATCGTGATGGTGACCTGGACCTTTCAACAGGAGGTGGTGATGCACTTTTGCTTTTGGCTGGCGGCTTTCTCATCTTGCTAGGAGTCAGGTGTACATCGCCTCGCGGTCCTTATCTTGAAGATTATAGGTTGCATTAGCTGTGGATCTCAAGTGCCCATGGTTGCCACCAGCTGGTTCTTCATGGGGGATGGATGCTCCCTGGTGTTGGGCACCACTACCTTTTGTATACTGGTAAAACATTAAACACGCCCAAAATAAACATTAGCAAAAGCATCATATAAATTATGCAGGGCCGTAATTTCAGGAAGTGAGTTTGTTGGGGAAGCCCTTGGCAACTTGAGGTAATTGATACACGTGTTTGCCATCGATAGGAAACTTCCATCACTAGCATCTATAAAAAACAATAGAAGGATGAAGTTTATAATCAAGAACGGGCTCTTCATCTTCACCAGTACAGAACTGTGATATGTGGCACAGGGTAACAGTTCCTCTGCGTCCACCTATTAAAAATAGGTTTTTGACAATTAGTAATGACACTGATTGGAAATTTGATGGTAAGCAAGTTCATTTGCAAAGTTTCTGATTCTGTTTAAGTGTACATAATTGATTATTTGCAATTTCATGATGTCACAGTATCTATACTAGTCTCCTTCGCAGCCGTTATGGACTCTGTCACGCAAAGCTCCGAGCTCCATCAACGCATCGCGTAGAATCCTATTGTTTTCGGCGACATGTACTTGCGGTCGCTAATCAGATGTGAGATGGGAATTATTATGATACGCCTGATTAGATATTCAGTAAAGCGCTTTCGATTGGCTGTTAGGGAGTCCTTCAGGGAATACCTCGTTCCAATACCGGCTAAAGCGCCTGTCAATCAACTGTCATCACACTCGTCATGGGACTAACGAAGTCCCAGAGCTCGTTAAGTGTTTTCTATGGATCTACTAACAAGTGCCAAACAATAAGAGCCAAAAAGGCCCACCGCAAAATCAATTTACTCACAGATACAAACACACGTTCTAAAACTGCCTTACGGTAACTAGACGACATTCATTAGGCACTCATATCTTTATTTGCAGCATTTTTTCATTATCGGCATAGGTTCTGCATAAACTCCTTCAAAACCCCTAAACTTAAGAGGAGTGGTAGTTAAATTCCCTTAGCTTTATTATTAGTGATTTTCATTAGCCCGTTAAACAAAATGTAATAGAGCGTAATAGTCAAATAAACACACACACACACACAAAATATAATTCACTCTAGTATCTATTTCACAAGTTTATGAAAATCACTGTGTCCGAGTATAAAAGCGACGTGCGTATTAGACACTGTAAAATTACCAGATTTTTGAATATACTGTTTCTATCATCTCGGCCGTCACTGAGAATGTGACTTCTAGAAAAAAATTGAAGGATCCTTAGTAAACCTCTTTCATTAAACCTGTTTCATTAAATATTTGGGTTGTTTGCGCTTCCAAGTTTTATTTTCACTAGCCGCTTTCAATGTTTGCTGTATTTTTCAATTTCATCGGCCGATCAGATATGGGTCATAGACGGAAACAGCTATATCATTATTTTGAATGATCAAATTGACTATAACGTTAAGCTGCGGTAGAACGGAAGTATTTATTTGAAACTCTACTCGAACTCAAAACCTAGGTTTTTCAGATTTAGTGTTCGGCAGCTGTGTTGCGGTACGAGTCCAAGGCCTTCGTTTATATTTAGGTTACAGCTCGGATTTAGCCTGTTCTATTGTTTCTTTGAGGTAATTATAGTGTCGCCCACGCGTAGAGAAAAGCTCTTTTAGCTGGCCGGCAGGAACGACGTCAAAGAAACAATGGTGTTATAATGGGGGAGTTTTCACACGTTCCTCCTCTGGGAATTGTAAGCCAGAGTCAAAACAAAGGCTCGCCTGCCTCTGTTCTGTCTTTTGTCAATAAATGCAAAGTGTGCCTTCACCACTATAATCATTTAACACTGAAGCTCATATAGTGAAGATGGCGAAGCGTGCGAGACATCCTGCTGGTTTCTACAAGGCCTTCAGCGATACTGCTGACTGTCACTTCCGCTCCAAGTACCGGCCAGATACCAAGCCTGAGGTGATGGGCATCTATGAAGTCGACAGAGTGGTTGCTAAGAGAAAAGCTGGCAAGAAAATCCTGTACAACGTGGCCTGGCGATCTTGGTCTTCAGCCGATAACACCTGGGAGCCCAGAGAGCACCTACCAGAAGAGTTGATCAAGGCGTTCGAGAACCCATCCCCCGATAAAACCCGCATTGAAGAGGCGAGAGAGAGGCTGGCTTTGCTGTTTGAAAGAGGCCTGAAAGCCAAGCTAGAGTACGAAGAAACCATTATTATCAGGCATGATGTTGTTCGAGCCTTGTTTCCCGAAATGTTGTCAGACCTTCGAGCCACTCCGTACCTCGCCAGCTTTGATGCCCTGAAAGCAGCAGACCTTGAACCGTTCCTCGAGCGATACGTGACAGTCACCGGCGGTCAGTGCAGCGTCGCAGCTCCAGTCGCCATCAAGCTCGTGCTCGGCAGGTCACCGGTATTCCTGGACGCAGCTGGCAATAAAGCTCGCTCTCGACTGGTAGAGAAAGTCCAAGTCAAGTTTGGCAAGCATCACAGTGCAGGCCGCAGCGAATGATTTTGCTACAAGAGTCCAGTGAACTTTCACTGGTTTGCAAATAAAAACACCGGCTCTTTTAGGAGCCACCACATTCATAAAAGTCCATGATACGAAATGCTTCTTCCCCTTTTTTCTAGCCGTTCGGATTATTATGAAAAGTTTTCGTCTAATCGAGCTTTCACACAGAAGAACAACAACCCGAAGATATATGTATACGATTTTTTTATTTACAACATTTTTTTATTTACAACAACATATCTTGTAGTTTCCAGCTGCTATTTCAGTCACACTTTGGTCCAGTTGTTAATGGTCATCTGTGCGTGCTTTCTTTGCACGCGGAACATGGCAGTGGGCTGGTGGTGGCATCCTTAATTCTTTGTCCTGCAATATATACAGTAAATTATAATAATAAATCAAGAATTTATATTATTTATTTTGTTTTGCCTGATTCTGCTACCCTGGGTGCCAGAGGTTCTAAGAGGTTAATTACCTCTTCGGGCCTCTGGAACCCAGGGTATGGTTCTGCGAGAGATTACTGACAATTATGATTAAAACGAGAAACACTTTTACCTTCAGTTGTGGAAACTGATATTTCAAAAACTCCACGTTAAACATGAGCATTTTATCCCAGCGCTCGCATTCGGTTAGATCTGGTCTTTGCTGAAAATAATGAAGAGAGAAAAATGATTTCAATAAAGTAATGTCACACTCTCGGCTAGTCTTAAACACACTGACAGTGACACTGAGGAGCCGGATTGGCACGAAACAGAATCCTTAGCGGGATAAAAATGCCATTGCTGGTACCGTATTTACCTCGTCGAGAATTCGCAGGCTGCCTTGAAGATAGCTTGATAGCTCTTCAAGGTAATCCACGACGTAGCTGTCCGTTATTCCCCAGAGTTGTGCCTCTGCGCGACGAACTTCACCGCACTATACATAAACAGAACAAAAACGATATTAACTTGAAAAACACGAAACTTACCGAGGTCCGCTTACTGACAATCTTAGTCATATTTTCACCAGTTTCTTACCGCTGTATTTTTAGAATCCTCAGCCGACATTTTGTACCTTCTGCTTCTTTCGATTTTCTCACACTTCAATCTCCGCTATAGCTCCGCGCATAGCCTGCGTAGCAGACGTTTTGGTGGATTCGCGAGCGCCATCCCACGCCTGCTACGCAGGCTACTCCGCGCAATGCAACTGTGTTCCCGCGAAACAACCTCGTCCCCAGGGTCTTCTCTTACACGGTTTGTGGGATTCCTGTGGTGCCTCGACTCCATGTGACTATCTTGCCTCTCAGACCACATCATTACAGGAGCTGTTTTGTTTATTTCCTTTCATAAGCCTACTTCATGCCCAGGATGAAAGGTAAGAAATTACTTTATCGTGCACGAAACATTTTATTTCAGTATGGAATGACTTGTCCATGTACATAGCAGATAATACTTAGTCTTAGCGCTCGATGATAAGCAAATACAAAATGGCGTCTCCCGTCTCCGACTTTGTTTATGTTTTATATAACTACTTTTTTTGAAGAAATATTTGCAGGTCTTATGAATAGAACATGTTTTACTAAAGCTTATAGAATATTAGCCGTAAGATTGTCTTTAAATGTTGTTGTTGACCCAGAGTTGTGCAAAAATGGTACATCGATATGTGAACGTTCCCTAACACAGAACTCTGTTTTGTTAATTTTCGCTATCATGCTCAACATCATCTAGTAATTGCTTATTATTATTATACATTTTACTCACATCTCGATTCTGATGCAGCGTTTCATTTTGCTTTGTTTACGATAGCTTTAAATTCTCTTTTGCTAAAACTTGAGCTTAAAATGTATAATAAGACAATATTATTATTAAATTTGGTTTCGTATGATAGCGAGAATTATCAAGACCTTGGTCTTTGTTATCAGCCTTCATCTGTGGCAGATAACACAGAACTCTGTCTTGATAATTTTCGCTATCATGCTCAACCTCATCCAATAACTGCTTATTATTTATTTGATTGCTGAAGCACCTCAAGCCTCTAGAATAAACGACACTACACACGTTTTAGATTGAATACATGTTTGGTCAATAACTTTGTTGTCATGTGGTGGCTCTGAAAAGAGCCGTTTGTTTGTTTTTGCCTGTTGCAGGCAAGTCTTGGCTGTACTTAGTTGCTTCTTGGAAAGATAGTGTTCATCAACGCTGCAATCAGCTCGGGTTTTCTGATTGAGCGTCTCCCAACAACCTTGCCAGTCTTCTCAGCATAGAGCTTCAGAAGCTCTTCTATTTTCTTCTTCTTCAATTCAGCTTCCTTGAAGGGGGGTGCAGGTATCACAATTGGAGGAGTAGATAGTGCGTCAAGAGTGTGTGGTGCGTCTTCTGTAGATTTGTTGTTTGATTTTGAGATTCTGAGAACCTTTCTTGCAGCCTTCTGTTTGCCCCCTTGTTCCCAGAATTCTGTGTTGCATTTTGTATAGCTCCTCTTCTGGCGATGGTAATCTCGCAGGGTCTCCTGTCTCTTCTCTACCAGAAGGAGGTTTGTGCAGGCATCCCACCGATTTATTTTACGGTGGAAGTACCTGCGCACATCATCATTTTTCTTTTCAACACCTGATGAGTAAATGAAGATCACAGGAAGTTGAAAGTTTCAGTCAGTGGCAAGTAATATTCTATATGTTAACTAGTAATCAGCAGATCATTACAGCCCTACTTAATGCATTGTAAGTGTTGTGAGGCAATTTGTTTTGCACTGGGGCAATTTGCTGTTTTGTTTACTAATGGTTAGAATACTGACAATACACCACCCATTAGACCAAATCCAAATGTAATTACCTTGTCCACTGAAGAACCTGATGCTACCATGCTTCTTAAGCATCACTGGTATGTGGTATACCAGGATGTGCATGTACGCGTTATGATGATGGTGTGTTGGTAGCCCGCACTGCTCCCTGACATGGCGACCATCTGTTTCCCCCAGTCTTTAGCCTGAGTTAACATACATCTTGTAAGTGCAGGTTGAAAGGAAATAATTTATATACATAGACAACATACTCCCAGTTTCATGTGTGTTGTACGTCCTTGTAGAAATAGTAAAATTAGGAAGTATGTCTTTAAAACTTTCTGGTTGTCCTTAGGAGCCAAGTAAAATGTACATTATTTTGTACCCTCTGCTTTGTTCAAACATGAGGAAAAATACACATAACTTACAAACAATTTTTATAATTAGTTTAGTGTACTAACCTTCTGTGCAAATCCTTCAATTCTCTCATCCCCCATCTCTGGTACGTGCAATTCATCCAAGAGTTCTTTGAATTTCTGTGAAAATTGAAAAAAAAATATAACTCACTGTGATATTTATTGTATTTAGGCTGGCCGTGGTCATTGTTCTCTTGTTGACGAGAGAAAGAGAGAGAGCAAGCAAGCTTGCTATTATTCAACATACACCCCAAACTGTTTTGGTAGGTAGATATGAAGGTCTAGTACTTACCTTCCAGAGATTTGTGGTAGCCTCTACCCGTTCTGGAGGGAGTAATTTGTCAAACTGGTTGGGCAGCTTTGCCAGTATCCGCCTTTTGTCATCACCTAGTAGTGTTATGATATACATGTATAAGTTAAACTGTAGACTTATATGAGTGAGTGGAAAATCAGACCTTTACCTAGTAGTGATGTCCACTCCCATTTACTGCCATCATTATAAATGCGCAGTGTAACTCCAAGTGTCCGCACTGCCTCCAGTAGATTAGTCAAGTGCACACTGGTCTTTTGCCTTGTAAGCCTTCTCCTGTTGTCATCCTACAAGTGGTCAGTAATGAAATTCTTACATGTCTAGTTGTACAATACAGTGAAGTAGAAGCATTGTTGATGGTAGACAGTCACCCTACAAGTTTGCCAGTATAAACATTAAAGTGTTTGTTATATGCTGAACATATATCTGAATATTACTATTTACCTCATCCCATTTCAGTACATCCATTATTAGCCCCTCCTCCAGGCGGTCTGTCACCCGTAGCATGAGATGAAGTTCGTCAATGACAACATTATCCAGGGGAATGCCAAATAGGGGCTGACTATGACAGCCTGGCTGCCTGTGCCAGTCTGGGCATCGTTGTCGCACTAGGGGTGGGCTGGCATAGTACTCAGTTGTACGTGACATGTCACATCTGGAAAAAAATAATTTGTATTTAAAAAAATACACACTTTATTATTTTGTTTACATTTAGTACTGTCATTGAGATGCTCTCATTATCCCAAGATTGGTCTCATAGGATATGCGTAGAACAGGGGGCAACTAGTCACAATATTTACCTATCTTTCTTGTAAATTGTGCACCAGATGCAGCTGTTATTGGATGTGGCAGCTTTCATGCCATTGGCAAGCAGCAGGAACTGCAAATAGAACATACATGTACTCCTTTAACCAAAATTTCTCATGAGTTTGCATTTCTTGTTGTTAATATATTATTCCCTCCTTGTTGATTAATCATCAGATACCTGATGTCATGTACAATGTATTTCAGAGTGTGATGTTAATTTGAGTAATTAATTTTACCTTGTAGTCACCTCCAAGGTAGCATTCAATGTGCACTTTGACTCCATCCACCATCAAGAAACCCTGCTCAATGAGACTGTTAACAGCTGATGTGACATTGGCCAGTGATTCCTTCAAGGTTGCATAATCTTCGCTTGCCTTGATAATGGAAACCGCATGATTTCCTGTAAGTACAATAGTTAAATATAACAGTGTTATAAACATTAAAGTTGATTTCAATGGTAATTAATTGCCCTATATCATTATGTCACATCAAAATGGGTGGCACAGTGTGTTAGTGCTCGCCTCTCACCGCTATGTCCCGGGTTCGATCCCGGCTTGGGTCATTGTAGCTCAATGTTGATCAATGTAGGTCAGTACTTAAAAAAATTACATGTTCATACCAGCACTAGACAAGCATTTCTGTCCATCCTCCAGTAGGGCAAACGTCAGTATAAATAGATTGGTGCTGTGTGACATCTTGGCCCCATCACCAGATATCTTAACTTTCAGATTCATTGAGGGGTTGGCTGTTGTTTTCACCTGAAAAAAATATTATTGTGTATGTACAGTAAATATCCATATAACCTCCCCAGGTGGTATTTCATTTTTCCAATATATACATTCTCTCTATTTTATGGACCATATTTCCCCATCCCCCTTGGGGAGGTATGTAATTTAAGTTATCCTGAGAAGATAAAGAGCATTGCTTATTGTGTTAAATATGATGTTATTGTCATAAATTAAACTTACATAATTTCTTATTTCCCGCTCCAGAAGCAGTTTGAGTGGCAGTTCAGCACCTTCTGACTTGCCTGGGGTCCTAGTGATCTCCCACTCACTGTCCATGACTTTGGTGCAGCTTTCCACCAGATGAGTTTTGGGCAGCTGCTCATCAAGCTGCGTTAGCTCATGGTATCCTTGAATGGAGATCGAAAACCTATCCATGATGTAAAGGATAGTCCTGACTTTATCCTTTTCATCATCACTAAGCCTTTCATAACGTTCTGTTGGTGTTTCTGGAAGGAAACACATATTTTGATGCAAGTTATACACTAGTGACTCAGCAATAATATTGTAAACAGTTATATATATATATTATATAATAATATTGTAAAATGTTATTTTAAATAATCATACATGTAACTACAGTAGCAAATCTTGTATTTATCTATTTTGTTTTCACAAACAGATAAATCACAAACAATCCAACTCCCGTTGTAGAAAATGACAACCTGTCAAATTTGGCAAAAACAGAATTATTCCAGAGCACAAACTATTAATATTGGCATATCCTATGTTTACTAGTACCTGACAGTGGCAGGTGATTGGACATGTCTTGGTGAGATGTAGCATTAGCATTTTCTGTAAAATTTAAGAACCAAAACTGATCAGTTTCTCCTCCCACCTCCCAGGTTTCTATATATAACCATGGCTTGCATTTCAGTTCTTTCATTCATATAATTAATTGGACCTTTGTAAGCCACAGTATATTACCAACTAAACAATTATATTTGAGAACTTATATGAATTAGTAACAAAATAACTTCGATTCTCACCTTTGTCCTTGTTTAGATCTACACGTATATTTCCGCCGGTCTGGTCCTCCAGCTCTAGGGCTTTGGGGAGAAGTCCGTATACTTCTGCAATCCAAAGTCCGGATTCCACTTTTTCTCTGCGAATCAAAGCGTTATTATCACAAACTGCGATAAATTTATGTGTACCGTGCTAGCAGTGGAGGTTCTTGTCGTTTGTATTTCCGTAGTTCTGGGTCGCGGTCGGTATTTGCGTTTGGTTTGTTGTGATGAATTCCGTTCTGATTTCAAACCAAACGCGAAAGACCGACCGCGACCCAGAACTACGGAAATACAAACAAGACAAGAGAAACCTCTGCAAGCAGGCTCTTTACGTCACAGCGAAACCGTCACAGCATGTCAGTTTTGACTTTTCAACTTAGTTGCGATTTCAATTTTCTGACTTACCGTATATCCTTTAGTCGGCGTTGTTTTTGCCTTACTCCGAGCTCTCCAAAACTTTTCATTTCACCAGCCTTCCTTAACATGGCTCCGTACAGCTCTGCTGATTTTTCTATGGAGAAAAGAGAACTATTTCACATGCGTATTTCGCATCGCAGTTTTCGATCAAATACTGGAACAACTATACAATACCTGGCCATTTGGTTCATTAATAATTCACTTTCTACTCACCTTCGATCTCGGCTTGTAAGCGACAATTTTCAATCTCTTGCAGCTGGATCGCTTCTGCTGGCGTGAATTGTATGGCATCTTTCTCAAGCGCCAACGAAGACCAGAATTCGGCGCGGATTTTCCGCCGGACTTCGGTATTGCGCGTGGTCTGACGTATCTTGTTTTGAAAGTATCTCACTTTCCTCCCCACGGCATCTCCAATTTGGGAACGACATGTTGCAGCCAAGCGGTACCCCAGATATTTGAGATTGGCTTGCAGAGTCTCGAACATGCGATCTGGTTTCCTTGCAATACCTTGCCAGCGCCAAAGAGCTTCGCCGTTGATCTGCAGCTGGTACGATGTAGATCCTTCTCCACCTACTCGTAGAGGCACGGCCATGTGAAGAAATTCAGGGACGATCGAGGGTTCTATGAGCTCTGAAAAGAGCTCTCGATCGACGCACTGAATTTCGCAATTGGACATCTTAAAGATTGAACGTTGTTGCTTACGATGAAGATTGAAGTGTGTTTGAGTCGATACCTTTGCTCGATAACTTTTATACTGGCGTCACCATAGCAACATAGCGAATGTTATTACAGATTTTGTCGCCTCATTAGGTTTACTGAACATCAGGTTCGAGCGCCAAATTTGATTTGGATTAATAACTTCAGATTACAATAGAGCTTCTGGTCAACGTGTGCTCCATTGTCTTTGGAGGCGGAGCTAAGAGGATCAATGAAATTGCCGTGCGAAGTTTTAAAGGAACAAATTAGCATTTTGAGCAGTTCGCCTGGAAAAATCGAAATTGAGAAGTGAAATATTCAATAAATTGCGCCAAGAAAAGAGATATAGTTTTATGAAGCCGTGATCTCACTTTTGCCGTTTGTCGCATTTTGATCGAGCCAGATTTCGCCGAGAAAATCGACTTTTTAACTTTGCTCCATACTAATAATTACTAATATACAGAAATTTCGCTTGCAATTTGAGAAGCTTAATATTTGCGTTATACTTTTAGTTATCCCCGCAAATTGTTTATGACCATTTCATCTCCGAAATGCCGTGTGTCGCATATGTATACCGCTAGTCCATTTTACGTAATCAGAGAGTTTTCTAAAAGCACTTTAGCTTTCGGCCCCGTTTTCTCTGTTACGATTGACTAATTATCTTTTGAATCTGGCGGTGGCGGCTTAGAAAAGTCCCGGATGTGTCGCCCCATTCTGCCCGATGGGCTGCTCACATTCGAACCACATGCCTTTCCCTGAGGTAGCCAATCACAATTTGGTTCCTATTTTCTGGGAACCGTTCCCGCGCTGGTAAACTAACCAATCACAGCTCGTGTATTATCTGTTACCCAATTATGCAAATAGAAACGAAATGGCGGAGCTCGAAAAAGCGTTCCAAGAAGTGTCGCTAAAATTTAAAATTAATCAGCTAAATTGTCACCAGAAATCAGCAATTCAGTCAGTAGTTGAAGCACACAACCGCGATATTTTTATCAATCTGCCAACAGGCTATGGGAAGTCTCTAATTTATCAAGCGCTTCCTGTTATGTTCGACCATATTTCCCAGAGTTCGGGTCATATTGTGGTCGTTGTTTCCCCGCTCATCAGCCTAATGAACGACCAGGTAACGTATTTGAAAGGGCTAGGAATCACTGCCGTGAACATTAGTTCTTGCGACGAAGACGAGTGGCGTATGGACGAGAATGGTGCTTTTTCCGTAGTTTACGGTTCGCCAGAAGCGTGGCTCAATAATGAGCGGTGGAGAGCTATGTTGTGCAACAAAGTGTACGCTGGAAAACTATGTGCCGTGGCCGTCGATGAAGCTCATGTTATAAGGCAATGGTAGGTTGATCATACTTGTTATACAGTTGAATGTATTAGCAAGAAGTGGTGAAACGTTGCCTTGAAACGGATAATGGAGGAGGGGTGGAGGAGAACATTGGGGGGGGGGGGGGGGGGGGGGTACCCTAGAGGGCTGTCTTGAAAATTTATTGGATACCTAAGGGGGTCATTGCTAAAAAAAATTGAATAAAATAAAAATTTAATGCTAATGAAAGCTAGGCTCCTGGTATACGACAATTCTGTCGGTGGTACGTTGGATCTAACAGAGAGATCCGGTGATCAACTAGCCTGAATTTCAGCCGTCTCCGAACCAGAGGAGACGGCTGAGATTCAGGCTAGTGATCAACCAAAAACAGTAATAAGTGAACAAGTCCAAGGACTACAGAAAAGCTGATCAAACAACGTATATATTGATAAGTTAACAATATTTCGGCTGGCCAAACCAGCCTTCTTCAGGTAGATCTTACAAGTGAATAATATTTCACAATGGTAAGTAAAAATATAAAAAGTGATTACACAATATGAGAGGAACAAGGAAATGACGTAAGTAGAATAACCCACGTAAAAAAAACACATTAAGTTTCATCACGCTTATTCATTCCGAGTGGTTCAAGAGTTTTAGCTAAGTCGATAAGGAATGACTCTCTGGCTTTATGAATAGAGTCTCATGGAGAATAAATTATTTCTAAGGGGATAAGGTGCATGTCAGTGTTAGAGTGGTTAGAGCAGGAAAGGAAATGTTCAGAGACTGTGGTGGGTGTAGATTTAATATTAAGTTTGTCAACTGCTTGTCTGTGTTCATTAAATCGGTCTTTAAGTCGTCGTTTAGTTTCTCCGATGTATTGTAAGTGCGATTTCACAAGTGTGTCACGAAGGTTAGGACAACGGCGGTGAGAAAAAAAAACAATTTCTACTCCAACCCTCAATCCCAAGCCTCCCCCCCCCAATCCAAGTTAAATAATAATGACTGGTCCCTAAGATACTCTTGATTCCATGATACCCTTGATTCGCGATAGCCTTGATTCGCATAATACACATGATTCGCTTGATACAGGTTTGATTGTATAATAGAGCATTTGCAATGTCCTTGTGGAAAATAACAAAATCTCCACATATAGACTGGCTTGGGATTGATGGAGACATAAGGTTTAGGTGTTGTTCTCAGATTGCAAATACATGTTTAAATCGAAATATAAGCTAGTTATTGAACAGAGGTTTTGTCTTCATGTCATTAATATATTAGGGGAACATCTCAAGACAGCAAAACGGCAGCATTCCGTGAATCGTATGGCAAACTACATGAGTTGCGCTCGCTCCTGAAGCCACAATCATTGCCTTAACTGCTACTGCAACAAAGCTAACAAGAGATACCATTTACAGTATTCTACTGATGAAAAATCCTGTGGAAATAAAGGAAAGTCCAAACAAGTTGAATGTTACATATTCTGTTACATGCATGCAAAAAGACAAAGATCTGGACATGTACTTTGGATGGATAGCAGAAGAATTAAGAAGTAACAAGAAGCTCTGTGTTAGGACAATAATCTATTGTCAAACAATCAAACAATGTGGAATTGTCTATGCCACAATAAAAGGGCTCTTGGGAAAGGACATGTTTGTCAGTAGTGAAAGCAATGCAAGAAATGCACTTGTGGAAATGCTCCACTCCTGTACACCTGCTGCAAACAAGGAGCATATTCTTGACTCCTTTCAGGATGAGAAGGGTACCATCCGTGTATTAGTGGCCACAATAGCTTTTGGCATGGGTGTAGATTGTAAGGGAGTCCACCGAATCGTACACTATGGCCCATCTAAAAGCATAGAAGCCTATGTGCAAGAAACTGGACGAGCTGGGAGAGACGGGCATCAAAGTGTGGCATACATATTGTATCATGGGATTCTTTTGAATCATGTTGATGGAGACATTAAGACTTTTGTGAAAACAAAAGAATGCAGAAGGAAGACACTACTTATGTATTTTGACTCTGATCCTCAGCAACCACAAAAGTCTCACCTTTGTTGTGATAATTGTGCAGCTGAGTGCAAATGTGGATTTCCAGACTGTGGGGAATATGGAAAGTATCCCATGCCTCCAAGTGAAGACAATGAAGTGCCTTTGACTGAGAAAAGAGAAGTGCTAACACAGCAAAAAAAAATTGTAGAGGAGTGGTTGACAAGGTATCACAAATCGCTCTTAGTGAAACTGGTGGACAAAGCGGCAAGTGGTGATGTCAAAACCCTGACAAATTTGCAGTTTACATTAGGATTTTCAGAACACCAAATTTCACAAGTTCTGGATAACTTGGAAAGGATTTTTACGATTTGTGATGTTTATAAAGTTGTTGAGATATGGGATAAGAGGCATGCCCACAAAATTATTTCAGTAATTAATGATGTATTTCAAGATATTAACAGTGGCAGTCATTCAGGCGACCTTGCACAAGAGGACAACAACTATGACTTTGATGATGATTTATTGGATGACTGGAGTGAAATGCTTCAGGATGATGATCTTTTTGATTTGATCATGGAGAACTTGTCATTGTCTCAACTACAGAGCACATTACTGGAAGAGAAACAGAATGATTCATTTGAATTACTTGATGATAGAATGCCAACAGCTGTTATGGCTACTATCCAGGCTATGGATTTAAATGACAATTAACCAAACAGGAACCATATTGAACAATATACAGAGTTTCATAATCTTTACTTATCCTATAGAGCCAGCTAGTGATTATAATGTGTGGGACGATACTAAACTGTTGCATTTCAAGTTTTTTGTCTCCACATGAATTGAAATTACAGTTAAAGTGCATATAAGCCCTAGCCAGTTACAGGTATCTTTGATATTGATTCTACATGAAGTGGTACAATATTTCTTCAATGATTTAGGTGTTGTGTCTATGAGATATAAAGGTTTATATTTCCAATATGCTAATGATGTGATGTCATCACCGACATTTGCTGAATTTCTTTGTGCTTTCAAGAATGAAGCTAAATGTTTTTTAATTTAGATTTTTTTTTATAAAATCACTTTAATAAGCTTAGAATTAAAAAATAGGTAATTTGTCTCTACCAGCGTGCTTTTGTATAATAAGTGATGTCGGTGATGACATCACATCATTAGCATATTCGAAATATAAACCTTTATATCTAGTAGACGCAACACCCAAATCAAGAAATATTATACCATTGGACTATCCACTTCATGTAAAATCGATATCAAAGATAACTGGCTAGGGCTTATATAAGTTAACATAAGTTATTGAACTTCTGTCTGGTTTTATTTAGTCTGACTGAACCTCTTGTAATAAGGCCAGTGGTAGATCCAGGGGCAGATGCAGGTTCAATGTTTGATAGCTGTTTTTAAATTGAGACACTTGCCCTGTCTTGTATTTATTTTCTGTTTCAACATATTTGTTATTCTTTTCTTGACTATAGTCCCCTGAGGTCTTAACACTGCAATTTACAACCCATATTCTTATTACATGTAAGCAGGAGCCCATAACCAGGAGCGTCCATATATCTCCTATATAGCTGTCACAGCATTTTCACAAGTTGGGCTATTTTTAGATCATTTTTGCCGCCAATTAAGTGGGTTGCACCAGTGGCGGAACAAACTGCCTCATTAGCTACTTTTGTTATACCAACAATATGGCTGCTATGCTTTTGTGATTTTATTCCCTAACGAATGATTGCAACCCAAGAATAGTGGGAAACCGTTCTAAAAATAACCTAACTTGTGAAAATGCTGTGACATAGGCCTAATATATGGGATGCACACTCCTAGTTATGGGCTCCTGATGTAAGTATGAACTTACATGCAGACATGTACAGTTTATACTGCACATTGGCAGTTGATATGAAGAACTTGATAGTGCAACATTCTTACTTGTAACCACAGAAGGAGCAAAATATTGCTTCACCTAATTCAATCTAAACTTGAGTTTTAAAGAGAATACATGTACCATCAAATTCTACTGGTATAAATCCTTGGGGGAGGGGGTCTCCCTACATGGAAGTGATAGGGGTAATTGGCCATTGTCTTATCAGTGTCCCCCAGGTAAACATCATTCCAGCAAGAATATAAATATGTATAATTTGTACAATTCACATGTTCATCTGCTACATGTATATTCTATTGTTCATTTGTGAATAATACTCATCTAGCCCGGATGCCCAAAATGACATTCTTTTTGTGCTTGTTTATCCACTGGTAGAGACTCGAGATATCCAACTCTTCTAATCTGTCCCTCCTAAAACCGCTGAAATGCTGGTAGGTCCGCCCCTCAATTTCTGAGAATACATGGAATTCAACTGCTCTCTTGATAAGCTCTTGCAGATCCCTATCCAAAGATGCTTCTGAGTGTTTGCCAGAACATGTTTGTCGTTTCAGAGTTTTATCAAGATTCTCTAGAATAGATCTTGTTGCACTCTCTGCTTTGCACAGTCGAGAAATGGCAGCCTCTGTGAGATTTGGCCCAAGGTTTTTAATACCTTGCTTAATAAAATTGTTGCTGTGTTCAGTGTCTTCATCGAGTGGAATGTTTGTACCTTTCTTACTATGATTGTTAACCGATCGGTTCCAAACAAACCGCTCACTGTCTCGTTTTGACAATAGAGCATGAACAAGAAAAAACTGGTACAAACATTCGAGAGCGTATTTGGTGCTGTGAGACCCATCAGCCTTGCAATATAACATAAAGTATTTATATTGCCTCATGACTCTTGTCCCATCGCCTTCTTTGATGGCATCAAGAAAATTGAAGAAGAGCAGTGCGTCAGTCAGGAGTGCACAGTTATAGTTGAAGATGTCATCACCTTGATTTATGTCTTTAGGGGGTGACAAGGGCTTGGTGGAGGTAATTTCGATGGGGAGCTCGTGAACTTCAACAGGTGGATTATGTGCAAGTTCATGGGTTCTTCTGCTTTTGCCATTATATCTAAAAGATCTATGACATCCAGGAAATCGACATGGAAACCTTCCCTCGGGTGTTAGCTCTTGCTGTTGTAGTAATGCCTCCCTCTCTTGTTCAGTAAGGATGCGATCAACTAAGGCTGAACTGTCTTGAAAAACAAACTCATCAACAACCTTAGCAGATAGTTCATGGAGCAAGTCGAGCTTTTCTGATTTTCTTAATACATCCATTTCATGAGGAAGAGTAACCTTTGATGGCATCCCAGACTTACTTTCAAATCCCAATACATTCATGGCTGCTGCAATGATTCTTGACTTCAATAGTACTGACAGAAAGTCCCTATCTGCTCGATATGATGACTGTACATCACTGGAGACATTTCTTCTGTTAATAACGGAGCGGTCTGCAAACATGGTACAAGGGTCAATGGCAGACTTTCCACTGAAGAATCTAGAGTAGATCATCTGGTATAAAGAAAATAATAGCATAATTATTAGTTACATTTTGTAAGCAATCCTCTGGAATTTCTAATCAATTTAGAAAAATAGACAGGGCTTAAAATAAGAAGCATTTTAGAGCAGTTTTCACATTGGTGCCATGAATGTTTCTGGATTTTGTGTTGGTTTAAAACCAGTACCAGTAATAGGCTCTTTGCAGGACTTGGTCACATGACCTTGTCAATAAAAAAACATGGCTCCTAGAACAAAATGAATGCTAGAAAGTTGGTAAACATTCTAAAATTTAGGTTCATATCTTTAAAACTGAAGGAATGGCATTTTTTTGAAATTTAACAGAGTTTATGAGGCTGGTTAGCATGCTAATTAAACCAGCCACATTAAAAAAAATTGTTTTAAAGATATGAACCTAAAATGTTGGCTGTTTACTAACGTTTGGTCGCTCTTTCCATTTCTGGCATCTATTTAGTTCTAGCTCCAATTAATTATTTTATTTATAGGCTAAAAATGGTCACATGACAAGCTCTACAAACAAAAGAATAATCACAGCTAAATGAGAATACACTTAAAATGTTGCATTGTTTTCTGGAATGCATCATACACATCATCTATCTAGCATGCGAAAACAGCCGCCTCTCATCGCGGTCATTTCAATCCCCCGAGAGAGACTTGGGGGGGATTGAAATAACCGCAATGAGAGGCAGCTGTTTCTCAGACTATCATCTATCCATAGCAATATTATTGGCATGGTTGATAATGCCTACTAGATTAAAGGCAAAGCAAACAAAGGGATAAATACATACACTTAGCAGCTTGACAGCAGCATGCCAATCGCCAAGTTGTAAGTTGATTCCTTCAAGTCTATCTTGTGGAGTAAAACCATTTGCTACTGAGGCGATGATGTTGACTGCCCTCTCCACAGTAAGCTGGTCACCAGAAAATAACTGGCCATCTACACCACCAGAGCTGTTCACAGGTAGGTAGGAATGGAATGTTTGAAGGATTCCTAGCATATCCTCATTGACATTTTCATTCTTGAAGATCAAGCCAAGTGGTACCTGAAAATAAAACAAATGGACTGTATAATGGTTTATTAATGAGAAATCACTTATGTAAACAATAATTTAGAAAGTCAATATTTGAAAACACGAAAGACGTTATTGCTTTGTATATATACATTTTTATTGTACACAGCTACGAGGTTGTCATTGTATTTTAATAGTCATGATGAACATGCAATGATATATATGTAAATTTATCAACATTGCCACAGATAACTGCTGATGAATTAATTAACTGAAAATAATTATTATTCTAATCCCATTTTCGTAAACCTAGTTAATACACTGGTATTGTTAATTTTAGCTGTAATGATTAATATACAATAAATCCTCTATTAATCTCCCTCCCTCTAATATTTAATGCCCCCATTTTTTTATGGCACAAAATTTATTAAGCTCCCCTCTCTTTTAAGCCACCCCCTCCCCCCTCAAAACCAAAACAATAACAGTACATCACTTACGTATATAAAGTATACACCAACTAGAGGAAATGTCACTTGTACTCAAGTAATTAATCATGTGCAAAAAATGTTGGTGATAATAAAATAATGTTTATTTCTATACTGTAATAAGAAATGTCATAATTAAGTTTTGTATTTAAAGAACTTCTTGCTATCCGATCTGAGTTTTTGATATTTTGATTAAGGGAAGGTACTCATGGCTTGTATGTAATAAAAATGAGTACACTTGATAACCTATTGAAGTTTGACTTTTTAAAATTAAATAAGCCACACTCTCTATTAAGACCCCCCCCCCCCCCCCTCCCCCTCAAATGTGCCTGGAATCAGGGCTTTAATAGAGGATTTATGGTAATACAGCTTATTATAGAGTAGTAAAGTGGGGGAGGTGAGGGGGGGTCATGATCAGATGGAGATGCCAAGGAAAGAGAAACATTCATGTATTGAGCTTGTCCCTGTTTGACATGCTACTTTTTGGTGAAATTGCATGTCACATAACTCCTTTGCCACCCTATTTATTAGTTGTAAAGGAATAATAACCTCTCTATGTTGTGTAGTTCCAGAAAATATCCATATCCCCAGGGAATTTGGAAATTCTGGATTTAAAAAGCCAATATGTAAATTCCAGAGGGGTGGAGGGGTCCTAAATTAAATTCTCTACATGGTGGCGGTATGGATATTTTCTGGAACTACACATTAATTAATACAACTTTTCACAAACAAACCTTTGTTGATTTCTGTGATAGTTCATTGGTGTATTTATGTGGGATATGCTGGATGCAGGCATCTGCTAAGGGTGCCAATGCTGTGAAGTACTCAACTAAGATTCTGGAAGTTAGGATGGTATAGTTTAGCCTCTGTCGCTGCTGGTCTTCAATTGTGGGTAGAAACTTAGCATTACAAACTTCAAGGAGGTCTGCTTTTGGGTCTGTGTGATTTAACAGAGCCCCAGAAACCCGGTTTTCAATCATTCGGTGGTTGACCCAGTGCAAGTCCCGGTTCTGTGACTGCATAGTCATATTTTTTCGATCAAGGTGAATGTCCAGATTGTCAAATGAAATAACAAAGCCAGGGTGAGCTGCATTTAATAACTCCTGTTTTTCCTTGACAGCTGCCTTTAGCTCCTCAAGACACTCAGTAGAACAGCCTGCCACATGAGCAGCATGCTTTGATGACTGGTACTTGCACTTTTCTTTAGCAATCGTCAAAAGTTTGTTTTCTTTTGAGATTTGTTCCTTTGCACGCACAAGATCAACATCATAGTCCTCACCAAGGTTGTCAAGCTTTCTCAATATACTGTCATTTGAGTTGGTCAGTTTTAGCTTGTTAAATCTTGACAGATTTGCCTGTATAATAAGGGGCCAATATAAGTTACTATCATTAGCAAAATGTTGTTGTTTTGTATAAATGTTGAGTTTTTACTCCTCAGGGTTGTCAATAATGTGCAGGTGATGATGGACCATCATCACTAGGTGCACATTATTGGCAATCCTGTGGAGTAAAAACTCAACATTGCTCAGGCTGGAAACAGTACATCTTTAATTAGAATATTGCCACTAGCATGCTAATCAGGGTGGGGATTTTACCAAATCCGATCCCCTTCAAAACAAAAATAATTACAACCATTGCCATATGGCATGATATATATGACTGGAAATACAGAAAATAAAATGCAGAGATCAAATTGTTACCTCGATTGATTTGTTCTTGAGTAGGATACCAAGAACAGAAGCCGTCGCATCCATTTTCTCGCTTCTTTGTTTCAATAGTACAGATCCTGCGACAACAAGGCTACCAAACCAAGCACACCCTTTGGTTCTCTTGTTTACAGCAGAAGTCAGGAGAAACGAGTAGAACAACGGGGCTCTTTCTCTCCACTCATTACAAACAAGTTCTAAGTCGAACTTCTGGAGATCTTCCTTTCCTGATTTTCTCAACAGCGACGGATTGTTTTTCGAGCATAGACCCGTTACTTCTTTAGCCACAACGTAAAGTGTTTTTTCGATTATTTTTTTTCGTACGGGTAAACAATTCATTACTGCAAAAGCAATACCTGACGGAATACCGTGAGCCAAGGCCTTGCCAATAGCTTGATAGCTGCCGTGAAGAGTCTTGTTTACTTTTTTACTCGGGTATTGAACTGACAATTTAACAGCTGCTGTAGTTGACGTTGTTTCAGTCTGTCGATTAGACGAAACAGGCGTAGAAGTACGCGGGAGATTATGCAGAGTTTGCAACTGTACAAGGCCTTGGGGATCCTGCTGAATGGGTGATGCAGTATGCCAACATCCTAGCTCGTTCTCGCCAGGGACCAAAGAAGTACAAGTGGTAATTGGTGTCTCCTTGTTCGCTACCGGGAAACTCAGCGATTTAGACACTTTGCTTGGAGCGCTCAATGTTTCAGAATCTTCTGTTCCAAGCAATCGCTTCACTCTAGGGAGCTCTCGATGCTTGAAAACCTCAGTTATTTCTCTCTGGGTTGAATTTAGGTTGTCTTGTATTCGTTTGTATTTATTTAACAGCTTATAACAGCTTTTGCAGACGAACAAATCGGAGTTCTGCTTATAAGGACTTACGTCTACATTCAACGACAAACGGATAATTTCGGAAAAATTAATGGCGGACTTTCCAAAGATGTAGATTTTGTCCTTTTTTACAACTGCAGCAGAACATACAAAGCATTTGCTGTCGAATTCTACGAACTTCTTAGGTGTTTCCTCCATTCGGAACTCAGCTGCCTTTGAGAACACATTTCGCGCCAAAAGGCCTTGTTTACAATCTGCTGATTTCTGATTGGCTTAGGCAAAAAAAATCAGAGGGTTGATAGAACAAAGGGAAAGGCATGTGGTTCGAATGTGAGCAGCCGTTGATGGAGCTCGGAGCTTTGCGTGACAGAGTCCATAACGGCTGCGAAGGAGACTATATCTATACAGGCTCGAAATTGTTTTGGGAAGTTTACGTGTCCTAAAGGCATGTGGATCTAACCTTCTAAGGATGGGAGAAATGGGGGACTTACCTTGGGGTTTTCTTGGGTAACGTTTTTTTTAATAGGTTAAAGTGTTAATAACTAACCTTCCATGAAATCTACAACTAGATTGCAGTTTTTTTACTCCAGCGCACTTTAGGGTTGCGCTGGGGGTGGATGACAACATACAAGAAAAAAGAAATAAGTATTTTAAGAAAAAGAAACATTTAAACTTATTTAGTTCTTGATTTTGAAGAATTAAACTGATTTTATCATGTTTTGTTACGTGTACATTTTGCCCTAGACCATACCATCTCCACGTTACCTTAAACGTCCCACAATAATTTTTTATCACAAAAAATCCCAGCCAACTTTCAGGATTAAATGTGAGTGATTTAAAAAATGCCAAAAAATATCCACCCCACCCCCTTTAATGGCCAAGGGTAAACCACGTTAAGAAACCTATTCTTATAGTAACTTTTACTCAGTTGGTTAAAGCTAAGGTAAATTTAATTTGAACAATTGGTTAAATTGACATACATTTTACGTACAAATTCCTGAAACAAAAGGATTGCCAATGATAAATATACAATTATCTGAACTTTTGTTGTGTCCCTTTTAAATCCCTGCTGAATTTTTGGTGACGTCATTAGGATAACATTTTAACCTACAGTAGATACTTTACTTGGACTTACTTGCAACTTCTCTCAGATACTTAACGAAGGCACTTTAGGAATCACCCTCGTACACAGGGTTTTCAATATCATTTGAAGTAAGTGGCAAAACTTGAAGAGTAGGCGGCGAGCATCGAGCGTCATTAGCGCAAATATCTAATTTTGGGGAATTTTTCAATCAAAGTAGGCGGCGATTTCATGTAAAATACCCGGCGAGATTCGCCGGCTGCCGGCTTCTATTGAAAACCCTGACCGTACATTATCATTCCCTATCATTTGAACCCTACAAACTAAATACTGGTTTGAGGAGTTCTTGCATCTTTCTTATAGTTAATGTGGTTGCCTCGTTTCCTCTAAACAGATGTAATATTAGCGGGAACTGTTTGGCAAGGTATTGAAAAAGCATGCAATTTTATATGTGTAAATGTACTGTGATGCAAGCTTGCAAATAACTTTTTATCTATAGACAGGCCATTAATTTTGTCAGGCTAATTAGTGATAAGGTTTGACCAGACTGGAAAACAGTCTGGTCGAACACCACATCCCAGGCTAAAAAAAAATAATTCCACAATTAAATTTCGTTTTGGAGAAAGGGATAAATTTCAGTTTTCAATTCATTGTACCAGAAGCAGAGAATTACCTGGGCAGAGTGGCCAACCAGAGCAAGGTTCTGCTGGTCAAAACATTGAGAGAGCCTTGTACATGTACGATGTAGATGGATTAAGATATTGGCAAAATATATTGTTGGCTGCAGCAAAAGGTTATCCATTATGCTTCCTTTACAGTAAATGTACACAATAAAGTTATTTAAACTTCCTTCAACAACTACTGCTATAGGTTCTCTCTTTAAAAAAAGGCCATTACAAAAATGTGCCATCACATGGATTTACATTGGAAACTGGCATATACAAAACACTAGCTAAAACAAGAGAAAGAAAATGGGATGTTGGCAATGCTTGTTAATTAAACATACAAACCTGATATATTCCCTGGTCACTCAGGACTTGGCGTAACGAGAGCATGCAAGATGGTGGGCTAGTGCTGTAGAATATCCATCCCAAATACTCTTCAGTGAAAAACTGAGGGTGTTTCCCATTCTGCAGCATGCTTAATGCTAAATGTGAATTGAATAATACCATGTTACATGTAATTATAATACATTCAAAAAGAAATAAGGCAATACCAGTAACTGTTAAATATATGTAACCTAGCAATTTTATAGTCTTTCAACCACATATATTTCTTTGTAAGTTGAAAATGTAACCAACTGCATCATTAGGTTGAAGAATGAATGTTCCGTGAAATGTCCAAGCTTATTATCTGTACGGAGATTATAAAAGAAATTATGTATGAAAATTACTTCTTATTTAAATGCATCAAAAAAATCTTTAAAAAAATGAAAAGTTCATGTTTCGTATTTTCTTACTGTAGTATTAAGACTGATGACTCCATCCATTCTTTTTCAAACAGTGAGCCAGGCTTCATCCACTCAGTTTATCCTACGAAGAGGGGTAAAAGGAAAAGCCAATACGATGTTTGCAATATTGAAACCTCTCCAAAGAAAGCATAGAGTTGTGGGATTTGATCAACAGAGCCATGATCAATGTGCCCACTGTCAGACCACTGGAAATCCTATCAAGTTAATCAATGTGAAGGTCAATGATGGTCAATATCTCATAAATCAAACAACAACATTACTGCAAATGAGCAATAGTGACGTTAACTTTGAAAATACCAAGCACTCATAATATGCAGACGATAATGGAAACAACAATCCTGATATAAGTTCCACCGACATAACACTGAATCAGTTACAGCAGCTGACACGAAATCAAAAGGTAAATGTTAAGGGGGTCATCACTCCTGGAGAAAAGCCAGCAAAAGAAGTTTCCAAAAGAAATGGCGAAAAGGTAATGGCCAAGGAAGGTTGCATAATAGATAACATGATACGGTAGATAGATAGATTGTTTATTACAATTACCTTACTTACAGTATTAACTGAATTACTAAGGTTCACGATTCTAAACTAATATGACGGGTGAGTGCGAGAATGATAGTTAATAATGGGAGCTAGACTGAATAAGATAGAAAAGCTACTCGAAAATTTTACCAAATCTTCGACCTCGAGTCTTGGAGAAATTGATAATAAGCTAAGAGATGTGATTAAGAGCCAGTCATTCATAAGCGACCAGTTCGAGAAGTTTCGGGTAGTAATTGACAACTTGATGTTAAACTCAAGAAATAAAATTAAGACTTTCGCAAACGAATTGCAGAAACAGAGAAAATAACGAAGATTACAGCAGATGCAGTGAACGACCTCGAGCAATATGGCCGTAGAGAGATGATCGAGATAGCCGGCATACCTAGGGTTGACGATGAAAATGTTGAACAAAGCGTCATTAAACATTGAAGCTAAATATATCGAGGCCGCACATAGGATCTCACCTAAAGAGAATGCTAATATCATCGTCAAATTCAAAAGCAGGAAAACCAGAGACCTCGTGTTTAAAAACAGATCTTTACTTAGAAATACCATGACACATGAACTTGGGTTGGGTTTTGAGAGTGAAAGTGCTAAAATCTTCATCAACGAGAGCTTGTCAAGAAGGAACAAGGAACTATTCGCAGCTGCTCTTAGAACGAAGACTCAGAAAGGTTTCAAGTTTATCTGGACAAGAAATGGAAACATCTAACTACGAAAAACAGAGTCATCAAGTATTATATCTGTAAAATCCTTACAAGACCTTCAAAACACTTAATACTATCGATGCTTATACAAGAAAGGTTGAGCTAGCGAGTGTTCAGAGAAACTTGAGGTGGGCAAACACGATGAATTTCGTAAGTGCTCCAATTCTATGTTACAGGTAAATTCTAAGCGGGCAGTTACGCATTGCTCCTACTGTATGCGACCTACCCATACCAAATGTACTTCGCTACAGGTAAATCAGTTAAATAATTATTTATGCAGTGAATGCCTTACAATTGAAATACCTTTCAATTGGCTTGAAGAAAATGAATTTCAAACTGCTCTATTTGAATCGTGTCATAATGGCAATACGAACTGGTGTCCAGAGTACCTGAATTCCCTTAAATTTCATCCTTTTATCGACGATAACCTTTGTAAAGCCACTTTTGTAGATAATTTCTGTGACCCTGATAGTAATGTCTTCAATGAAATTAACCAATCTGTTGAAATATGCGGTTATCTTGTGGAAGACAGTTTTCATGACATAACTCGAGGTAAACAGATCAAGTTTTCCCTCATTCATTTTAATATCAGAAGCCTCCGTAAAAACTCCGTAAATCCTTAGATTTCAACTTTGACGTGATTGCGCTAACTGAAACATGGTTAAAACAACAAGATGATCTAAGTATGTTTTGTTTGGACGAATACCACCCTATTGTCCCTCTCTATCGACCAAATGAGGATGGAGGCGGTGGTATTGCACTTTATATTAAAGACACATTCTCATTTAAATTAAGAGAAGATATTTCACATAATAGTAATGAAACACAAATGTTGATCGTTGAACTAGAAAAGAAAAATGTCCGTAATTTGGTAGCAGTCACGTATAAGCCACCTAAAACAAACATTGAAAATTACTCTACAATACTCAAGGCAAATTTGGATAAAATTTCCTCCGAAAGTATTTATTGTTTCTTGGCTGGTGATTTTAATATTGATTTACTTAAATGTGATGCCAACCGAGAAACAAGTTTATTTTATAACGATATGTTGACATATCTTCTCTTCCCGTTAATTGTAAAACCTACTAGAATTACGCCCGACTCTGCGACTCTGATAGATAATATCTACACTAACGCTGTGGATATTTCTGTCGATATACACCCAGGTATTCTTTACATCGATATTTCAGACCATTTACCAATATTTATGATCCAATACGGCTCACAGCCTGATATCAACACAAATACAAAAATAACAAAAAGACTAATTTCCGCATCCAGAGAAGATAACTACCTAGCTGATTTGGCTTCTGTAGATTGGAACCAAATCTAAGAGAGTGATTACGTAAATGAGCAATATTCTCTTTTTATGAATATACATAAGAACCTTTATGATAACCATTTTCCGATAAGAACCGTCAAAATAAACCCCAAAACTAGAAAGAATGGGTGGATGACTCCTGGCATTTTGAAATCAATAAAAAGGAAAAATAAATTGTTTAGATCCAAAGTAAAAAATCCTACACCGCGTAATATTACTAAATGGAAGGCCTATCGTAACAAATTAAATCATTTAATAAGATTCACCAAACAAAGCTATTACAACATGGAGTGTAGTCAATGAAATCCTGAAAAAGAAAAGAAAAGTTCCCGGAGTATCCTCTCTGGTTCATAATGCTATTACATATAGAAACACATTAAAAAATAGCTAATATATTCAACACTTTTTTTACCAATGTTGGGCCTTCCTTAGCAAACAAATTTCCTCAAGATACAAAACACTTTAGCCATTGGATGAGTACACCCTCTTCGTCTAACTTATCACTGGACTTTATATCACCCTATAAAGTACTGGATCGCTTGTATGCTTCTAAAGCAACAGGTTATGATAACGTAGCTATTAAGTATATAATACGATCTGCTGAAATTATTTACAGGCCACTGTGTTTTATTATGAATACATCTCTAGATTCTGGGATTTTTCCTGATTTAATGAAGATTGCTAAAGTAATTCCTGTTTTCAAAACTGGCAATCGAACTACTGTCTCAAACTATCGTCCAATTTCTCTTTTGCCAACGTTTGCAAAACTATTTGTGAAAAATTAAGCCAGTATCTTGAAGATAACAATCTACTTTATCAATATCAATTTGGCTTTCGTAAAAATAGAAGTACATCACTCGCAATAATTGACTTTATTGACAGAATATGAGATGCTATAGATAAGGGTCAATTATCAATTGGGGTATTTTTAGACTTATCTAAAGCATTTGACACTGTGAACCATGATATACTCCTCCAGAAACTTCCATATTATGGATATATACGATATCACCCAATAATGCTAAACTACCAGGTACTAATACGATATCTTCTCCCATAGTTGGAACTTCCACATAGAGAGTCTCACCCGGATTAGCAGATGATGGAGTGAAAGTTTTCCTATATAAGGTTCGTTGAGCTTTGAGTGCGAGTGGCACTCTTAGTGCTTCTGTAGGAATTAACTTCGTTGATATCATGTTGAATATACCAAGATATATAGTTATGTTCAATATGGAAGATAGGGTCGACGTTGATGTGAGACCTGAGGATAATACAGATAGATACGAAGAACGACAACGAGATGAAGAAAACCGACGACGACGAGATGAAGAAAACCGACGACAACGAGAAGCAGATGAAAGATATGTGGCTCACTTATTGGGTGATGATCAAGATGAAGCTGGAGGTAGTGAGCAGATACCACTTCGTAACTTCGCCGCAGAAGGCGCTAGACCAAAGTACCAGGAAACATCGTTCACTAGAGGCATAACTGATGGATTCGTCCAAAAATTCGAATTCAAACAAGACTACTTTTCGGAAGAGGCAAAAAGGATTCTGGTTGGTATGGTAAAGGAAGAATATGAAGACATTGGTCGTCTAGAGGGTTTTGAGATATCCTATATAGACAAAGAACTATCAATTCGCAAACTTGGAAGCAAAAAACCCTTTACGAATCTATTCATTGGTGAAGGTAAAGACAGAGTACTGAATGAGATGATTAGTACCGATCTCAAAAGAATCTTGGGCCCTAATCAAAAAGAGGTAGCCAAGGAGATGATAATAGCTAATAAAAAGCAAGTTGAGAACGCCATGTTGATTAATCTTCAGAATTTGGTACCTGATACAACCACATCGTCTGTACATTTTCACGCGGAATTCGACTCGTTTTTACAGACAATGTATGGAAAACTGAAAACACGATTGCACGCTTCCCCAGCACAGCTACATCCCTCACATTTCGATATGTTAATCTTTTACCTGGTATATTAAGTTTGTATCTGAAGAATATTTTATAAATTCGATTTTACGTATTATATTTGGCATCGGATTCCCATCGATTCCCATACAAACACTGTATTTCGCGCCATGTTTGCACCCCGGAATTTACCGCGAACTGGTTTATACAGCCATGGATTGGAAAGCCGAAAGGCAGTAATTTGGTCCTGCATTATCGTAGGGTCTTCTTCGAAGACGGTGTGCACTTCTTAAATCGGACCCTAGCCTGGGAAACCAGCCGACGAACGTAGCCTTCTCCACATAGCCTGCGAACCTTGGAGCTCTCTTTCAATGTAGACATGAATTATTTGACATTGACTTGAACACAACGACGGCGTAATCCGTACTCTCTTAAGCGATATAAGAGAGCTCTTTTCGATAATTTGATCTCGTGAAACGTTTCTAGAAAGCTAAGTATTGTTTTATAATCGTAGTTCTTGTTCTTCGTCAGCCATGTTTTATCTCGGAGAGAAAATCGAAGCAAAAGTTTATGTAAATCAGGACTCAGGAGGAAATCTCTAGCAGATTTAAAGATCACATATCGGTCGCTGATTTCCTTTGTTTTTGCCTCATGAATTATTAATGAGTTTGATAAGGCCCGTTTCAAACGCCCTGCTACTGCCGTGTCGAATCGAATTAAACTGGACACGGTAGTGGAAAATATATAAGCAACTACCATGAACAAAAATCCTGCAAAAATACGTTGGATCCGAAGTGAGGACCTATGCAGCCTCGATTTTACACGACAAGCATTTTGGGTACGGCACTCCTAAATTTGGGCACGTGGCACGATAAGTTTGGGACCGCCTCTTGATTTTACGGTAAATGAAGAATGCCGCGCCCTAAATTATCGGCACTCCTGATTTTTGGCTTATAATCCCATACTTATCGGCCCGCGGACCAAAATTGAGAGTTCCGTGACCAAAATTGAGAGTTCCGTACCCAAAATACTTGTCGTGTTGAGATGTCGAATTTTAATTCGTCCGCTTTTTAAATAATGGGAAAAAGTATTTATAATTTATTAATCCAGTTCGACAGTCACACTGGAAGAAGTTTACTACAGTTAAGGGGATTTAACTATAGTTAACGGTATCCTGGTGTGACCTTCTTTTTACGGTTTACCGTAGTAATATCAGCTTTGGTTACTTGCTCCGAAAGGCGTCTTCCCTTCTTAATAACAAGCACTATTTTGTTACGTGAATATTTGTCTTTGAAACTTTTTGTTTATAAACGTTGTTTACCTTATATCTGGCTTTACGGCGAGTTGCTATTTCGGTCATAAAACAAGTATAAACATCAGGTCTACTTTGTATTCTACTTAACTGGTACGATAAAGAAATTCCATAATTTTATAGCACATTATCCACATTAAAATTTCGTTAAGCTATCTTCACCTAAAAACGTTTTCGTTGTCTCGACCGCTTGCAGTTTTACAATTCCGTAGAACACATAGCCGGAACCCTTTCCTTCGAGACGGTTTCGTTTGTAAATTATGTTTACTTTATATCTGGCGACAAACTATTTTCATGATAGAACATGTGTAGACATCCGGGAGACTATTCGAATTCATTTGTGGAGGAGGATGTGCAGTGTTTACTGCACTGTTCCACATCACAATAATGCTAAGCTTTTTCCACATCACACTAACCTTACCATTTCTTGTCATTTTGTTGTTCGGAGCAAATGCTTCGGCAGACGATAAAGAAGTTTTGGATAATGACGAAAATTTCGAGAAGTATATTGCAGAGTGGATGCAGAGCCTTTGTAACTCGAACGAATTTGGAAAGGATCCTAACAAACCAGTGATCATGAAAGACGAGCGCTGGCAGAAGGATGGATCACTGTTGATCCTGGAAGTTAGCTGTACGAAGGTGAGATCAGTTATCATTCCTAATTACTGCATTAAATGTATATGTGAAAGGAAAATGAAAAACATATGTGGACGAATACTTCAATAAATATGAAAGGGTTGGGACCTTCGTTTTGCAAATCTAACGAAATAATACGAGCCAGAACTGAGTTAGTCTAAAACCATCAGGAGCTAGCGAACAACATCACATGTCCTTCGCATTTCCTTCAGCTTTTTACATAAGAAATACAGTGAAAAACAGATGAGAAAAAAACAATTAATAATTTGAAAAATCGTTTGAAATATTATTGAACAACGTAGAGATAATAAAAAAGTATAAAGAAAGCATGGAAAAGGTGAAAAGATGAGTAAAAATATCTAAATTCATATACGTTGCTATCGATACCATCTAGAAATTATGACTTTAGAAATATTTTATGCAAGAGGAAGGACAATAAGGTTATTTGAGCTTTTATTCGTAAATGATGAAACAGAATATAGCGATCGATGGGCATAAATGACAGAAAAATGACACATATGATAGACTGAATCTTAGATCGAGAAACAGAATCATCGCAGATTATGTGCAATCGTAGTATTTATTCACCTTTTCACATATCATAAGAATGGTAAATTGCTTCAGCTATATTAACCTGCTATACAGACGTATTTTTTCACTCTCATATATTCGAAGAAAAAACTAACGGCTGCTTACCCGAGCGCTTAATTAGTTTCCAATATGCAAGCATAACGTCAGCACGTTTGTTTTAGTTTACTGCCCAGTCAAAGCCATTGTTAAAATTTTAGTGAATTGGCGCGCCAGTGAATACTCTCCTATGATTGGTCAATGGAAAATGGATTGTCTGAATTCCTTTGAAATGTAAAATTACGTCACTTTCCAGGATATGGAAGGTAAAATCTGATTGGTCCATAACACAATGAGGTGTGCATATTGGAAACTAATTAAGCGCTCGGGTAAGCAGACGTTACTTTTTTCTTCGAATTTATGAGAGTGAAAAAATACGTCTGCATAGCAGGCTACAGCTATATGTTCAGACTAAGAAAAGTAATCTATTTCCAGCGATCTTCCCTTCACTCAATAAGCTATGGGAGGAAACGTTGGTTTGCCTTTAGACGTAGGAGAGAACATACGGGAGAGATGGGTGGGAAAAAGAAGGCAAACCAACATAGAGCGAGTGAAGAAAAGACTAGGAATAGCGCGTCCGACGGCCTCCCACGGACCATGCCTTCCGATTCTTCGTGTGAAGTGTGATTAATTAGTATGCGTGCTAGCTTACATGTATATCATGGGTAAGACCGCTGAAAATAGTAATCTATTTCCAGCGATCTTCCCTTCACTCAATAAGCTATGGGAGGAAACGTTGGTTGCTCTCCTGGCTATACGGCTATAAAGGACGGGACAACAGGAGTGGCTAAGCCCAAGGCCTATCTCTACTACCTAATCTCAAATTGATTAAATATAATAGAAAATAAAAGGAATATTGATAGGATTCAAGAATTGCCAAAACCAGGAAAGGCCCAAACAAACTGTTTTAGTGCGTTCAAGTCAGTGTAGAGGTCAGTGGCGGCAGTATCATTGGGATCCACCGCTGCGAGGGAACGTGAAGGCCCATCATAGCGTAGGACGCGGGCTAGCTTCATGTAATATCGGGCGGTTTCATCCTGGCGCCAGCCAACATGAGACATTACATCTGCAAGGGATGAGCCAACCAGTGCTCCAGTTCCTTGCGTAAAGCAGGAGAGATGGGAATGGTGCGGCTTGATTTGGTAGCTTTAGAGATTTATATCGTTTGTGAAGAGGTGAGCACCTGGAACTGCGAGAGCCAAAGAGTTGCATTTCCCTGCCAGCCGTTGGAGCTGAAACCGAAGTACGGGACGTTGAAGGCGTAAGAATTGTTTTTTTTCCAGGCCAATAGTATAAGATGGCGGCGGCACCGACTTTTTGACTGACAAGTGAAAAAAACAACCTGAGCCTTATATGGCAGCTTGTTGCTATGAACACCAGATGAAAGACAGGAAACCAATCTTGTCAGCGGTACCATTTCCTGCTGATCGGTTGAGAGAAAGGTAAGTTTTGTTCATTTTGAATATTTCTCGCATGAATTATTCATGAGAGCAGGAAATTTCTCATGAAACAAATAGAACAGTTGATCAATGTTTTCCAGTCGTTTTTACCGAGAATTAGAGAGTCGCTCATGTTGTAAAACCACATTTTTCTTTTGCAGGTTGTGTCTTGTGATCGATAGAATCGAAGACGCGCGCGAATTCGTGAATGAAACGGACCGAAAGTTGGTTTGCCGTTGGGGTATTTTTATAGTTTTTCTGGGATATTTTCTTTTTCTTTTTATTGTGAAAGGGGGGGGGGAGGTGTTAGTGGTTCTAATCAGCAGTATTTTATTGTAAGTTGTTGATTTTATCGAAGCCCTGAAGCCGAATGAGGCTTTTTCTGTTGAATTAAATCGGTTGTTAATTTGCTTGATTTCAAGAAGAAGCCTAATTTTTTTATACTCTTTGAGGACAGAAGGTATCGAATTTGAGGATAATTATTTTTGAATGTTTGGATTATATTTTTATATTGTTTTGTTGGGTAAGTCTTTGTAATTGTTGCATGTTGGATGTCAGTAATTAATCAGTGGACAATTCTTTATTAGCACCAACAGCAAGATAACTTGCCTTCCCTGAGTTTCCTATATTTTGGGAGCACTCTCGTTTTCTTCATGTTAATATTTGTACCTGGACCGACATGGCATATTGTGGGTTTTATGACACTCGGCTTTGCATGTTTTTTTGTGTGTGCAGTGTGGTTCCTTTTTGAGAGGGGGGAGGGGAGGGGACAAAGAAAGTGTTTATTATATAGAGTGGAAGATCTGAGTGGAATGATTGCATAAGTGAGTTTTGCGGGACCAACAAGTCACTTTTTCAAGGGAGGTTTTCAGATGACGTATATAAAATAGGGAGGTGTACGTTGATTTGTTGTCGTTGAATGCTGGTGTTAGTATTAAATGTGGAGAAGGTGGTCAGGACTGACAGTTGGGGAAGTTAGCTGGTTTTGAGCTTGGATGGTTGCAGAAAACTAATATGTTTGCTACAGTGTATACATAGTTTGGGTATAGTGATTTTGTTTTGTTTTCATTTTGATGGCAGCAGGCAATTGTAATGTGTCTACAATATATAAGCTTATAATGTATGGATGACTCATTGTTGAACACTTAATACATAGTCCAGTGAAAGAATACTGCTGTAATATCTGTGAGCCTTTATTGTGGTTCTATCCAGATCACTCCATATCTACTGTCATTCACAAATGCATTAACTGTGGGATTTATTTTGTCACTAGGCTGCAGTGCCATTTATTTCATTTCATTTTTCAAAGTGTCTATCAAAGTTCAGATATTCTTTTTACTTTCTCCTGGTTTAGAAGTCTTCAACCATAAATAAATCATAGTATCATAAAAAAACAAGGATTGGAAACCATTTCCACCTTCCCATGGAGCAATCTGGAAACTATGACATTGTACATGTATATAACATGTATATACATGTTATTTTGTAGACTTGCTCCAAGTCAAACTCACTGAGTCACCAAATCAGTACAAACTTATATATCTATTAATGCACCTGTATAGGTTGTTAGCTGACAACCTAAGAGATTTTGTGAAATAAAGGAAATTTGAAAAATAAATCAAGCTTTTTTGTGATAAATGAAAGTTAAATATAAAAATGTAACTTATGGTATATGTGCATTCTATGTTTTAACAAGAGGCTGGGTACAGCCTGAACTCGGGCTGTATACACATAAGCGTCACTATTGTTTATTTATTTTCTACATTCTTAACATTCCATTCTAAGGTGTGGTCACAGGGGAGGGGTGGTACTCCACTCCTATTATTTATTAGGAGTGGGGTAGGGGAGTTATCAGTCGCGGTGACTTTCTGCTCTCTGCTCCCCTAGTATATTTATGTAATTTAATATATTTGTTTTTCATCATATGAACATTAGATATGTTTTTCTCGTATGTAAATTAAAGAAATTTACCTTTTACTGTAAACACTACTTATTCACGTAACACACGTCTACAATTTACAGTCTGCTGTTCTGTTGTACTGGAGGTTCCGAGTACTAAAATATGATTGTCTCAATGTTTATATTTATCTCATATCATAATTTGTATCCTGTCCATCCTGCCGATAGAGCTGCCACTATATTTCACTACTGTTCTTTCTACAGTCATGTTAATTGTATTCGTGGTCAATTCGTGTGCCTATGTGTAACTTTATCTGCTGTGTTCATAACTGAAATGCATGTTGGTTATCTCTAATTAAAAGCTAAATTACCGTCATTCACAAAAATTCAATCTTGTCCGTGGTGTATATTATAGAGTTACAATGTACATAAAGGGAACTGTTCGAAGCCTTCCTCGCTCGTGAGAGGATTCTCGTTTAACAGCTCTAACGAAAGTTAAGCATGCGCCAATAATCTCGTCACTCGTGGTCTAGCGGTTACTGTTTGGGTAGGATTGTGTCAGTCGTCAAGCACAGCAAGTTTTGGACATTTTATGATAATCTTTGACCAATAAGAGTACAGACAATGAAAAATCTATGCAACTTTCTTTTTACCACAACTTCTCAGTTTCTGGTGTTCTGATTGGCTTAGTTTGGGTAGGATTGTGTCAGTCGTTCTATAAATCTTAGCTTCCTGGATTCGATTCCTACGCTGAGCGTAGTGAATTTTTTTTTCAAGTAGAGGCTCCCCAATTCCTTGTAAAATTTATAAGTGTCGCTTCGGGTGCTCGTGAAATATTCTAAGTCCCAAATTATTCATAGTTTATAACAAAGGGAGTTTTGTGACGCAGTCTGTGAGGTTGTTACACCGAGGTTAAAGCCCCTATTTTAGAACTCTCCACTTACAACATCTAGGCACCTGAAGAAGGCTAGTTTGGCTAGCCGAAATATAGTACCTTGAAAACTATATACACGTTGTTTCAGCTTTGCTATAGTCCTCAGGATAGAGTAAAAACTCTATCCGCAGTCTGTGGCTTCCGGTTGGCCTTTTCGACATTATGCGGCGCCAAAGTGGCGCGGTGTTCAAGTGTGTGCACTTGAACTACTTGAACAGCGTGAGCTGATTGGTTGGGGGCGAAATACCTCGACTTGGAAAATAAAATGAAGAGGCTGGGAACAGCCTTAACTCGGGCTGTATACACATAAGCGTCACCATTTTTTCTACATTCTTAACATTCCTGACATTCCATTCTAAGGCGTGATCACAGGGCAGGGGTGGTACTCCACTCCTATTATTTATTAGGAGTGGGGTAGGGGAGTTATCAGTCGCGGTGGCTTTTTGCTCTCTGCTCCCCTAGTATATTTATGTAATTTAATATTTTTGTTTTTCATTACATGAACATTAGATATGTTTTTCTCGTAAGTAAATTAAAGAAATTTACCTTTTACTGTAAACACTACTTATTCAAGTAACACACGTCTACAATTTACAGTCTGCTGTTCTGTTGTACTGGAGGTTCCGAGTACTAAAATATGATTATCTCAATGTTTATATTTATCTCATATCATAATTTGTATCCTGTCCATCCTGCCGATAGAGCTGCCACTATATTTCACTACTGTTCTTTCTACATGCATGTTAATTGTATTCGTGGTCAATTCGTGTGCCTCAGTATAACTTTATCTGCTGTATTCATAACTGAAATGCATGTTGGTTATCTCTAATTAAAAGCTAAATTACCGTCATTCACAAAAATTCAGTCTTGTCCGTGGTGTATATTACAGAGTTACATAAAGGGAACTGTTCGAAGCCTTCCTCGCTCGTGAGAGGATTCTCGTTTAACAGCTCTAACGAAAGTTAAGCATGCACCAATAATCTCGTCACTCGTGGTCTTGCGGTTACTGTTTGGGTAGGATTGTGTCAGTCGTTCTATAAATCTTAGCTTCCTGGATTCGATTCCTACGCTGAGCGTTGTGAATTTTTTTTTCAAGTAGAGGCTCCCCAATTCCTTGTAAAATTTATAAGTGCCGCTTCGGGTGCTCGTGAAATATTCTAAGTCCCAAATTATTCATAGTTTATAACAAAGGGAGTTTTGTGACGCAGTCTGTGAGGTTGTTACACCGAAGTAAAGCCCCTATTTTAGAACTCTCCACTTACAACATCTAGGCACCTGAAGAAGGCTAGTTTGGCTAGCCGAAATATAGTACCTTTAAAACTATATACACGTCGTTTCAGCTTTGCTATAGTCCTCAGGATAGAGTAAAAACTCTATCCGCAGTCCGTGGCTTCCGGTTGAACTTTTCGACATTATGCGGCGCCAAATCGGCGCGGTGTTCAAGTGTGTGCACTTGAACTACTTGAACAGCGAGAGCGGATTGGTTGGGGGCGAAATACCTCGACTTGGAAAATAAAACGAATAATAAACACTTGCGATTTAAGACTCGGGCCTGCCCACAGGCAGCCCGAGTAATAATAAACACTTGCGATTTAAGACTCGGGCCTGCCCACAGGCAGCCCGAGTGAAAACGTTATATCGACTTTTACAAAAGGCTGATGAAACACTTTTTTGGGTTAAAATAACCATATTATCAACCATTTGAAAAAAGGTTAAATTGGCCAAAGTTAACTAAAAAAATAGGTTCTCAGATGCATCCCAAGTACCATTTTAATTAGTCGATTTATCGTGGTCATGTTATAGTTAAGCTTTCAGTGGTACATAACTGACCTAAGTAGCCTTTGTAAATGGAAATACCCTGCTCGTTTATCATTTTCACTTTGATGTTTCTCTTACATGAATTATTTAATCAATCTTCTCTAATCAATTGTTGGTCGAAGCCTGATTAAGCTAATCCAGGATTATAAGGGTATAATTTTGTTAATCTACAGTTATTACTTTTCGTGATTTCATTTCTTTAGAACAAAGAACAGTGTCCTGATTGTCACCATCGCGACGGAGAGACGTGCAAAGGTGAGCGATCTATTTTGGTAGTTATCCTCAACGTCAAGATATTGAGTTTCACAAGTGGATTGTTTTAGAGAAGTGAACATAGTGAAATTGTTAATATCGCTTAATAATACTCACCAACTTAAGGTCTTATCAGAGTTGTACTAAACGTACTTTTTGGGAGTCATGCTACATTCTAAAAGCAAACTAGTGATCGAGATCCACTACAACAATACAGCTAGCTAACCAATAGAATATGCTGAGTGCTGCATGGTATAATGGGAAATATCAAATCGCAAGTGCATGACATTCAGTATATACAGCATTTCTGTGAAGTGAAAAAAGTCAAAATGATTACGAATTATCATTAGCTAGAGTCTAAGTTTAAGTTCATTTAATTTGTCTGTTTGATCATCAGACATCGATGAGTGTAAAGATGGAACTCACAACTGCTCATCGAATGCTAACTGTACAAATACGGACGGAGCGTTCAACTGCACCTGTATCGACGGGTATCGTGGAGACGGAGTCACGTGTAAAGGTTAGTAATTATAGCTAGCGATGCACCCGATAGATAAACATATTCCTAGCTTAGCTATAATTTAACTGTGTTTATGTTCTTAATTTACCAGACATTGACGAGTGTAAAGATGGAACTCATAACTGCTCATTGAATGCCACATGTACAAACACTAACGGCTCGTTCAGCTGTACATGTTTTGACGGTTTCTGTGGAGAAGGAGTCAAATGTAAAGGTAAGTGTTTATTCTTATGTTTTCTGTTTCAGTACAATCATCCTCATTTATACAATAATCCTCATTTACACAATAGACAGGGCAAAACGCGCCCTCTGATTGGTCGATAACTATTTATTTATTTACTTACTTCGACCATAATAGAAGATACAAAGTAGAATAAAGTAAAATATAAAACAAACAAAACATAGAGGCCAGGAGAACCAACACAGCGTTAGCCAATTACGTTGGTTTCCTATGAAAAATAGAATTACAATAAATGATCTAATTACAATACTTATTTCAACCTAAAAGCAGCATTTGAGAGGTGCGGTTAACTGTCTTGCCTGGTGACATTTCAGACATACAGACTTCCAAGACCTAGGGTTCTCGATGTCAAATACAGAAGTGATGGCAGACACGTAATATTTAAATAGTAATGATCTAAACTTAGGTAAAGAGATATCTGATTTACGCAGTTCGTGTGGAAGTGTATTCCAAGTTCGGGAAGCTCTTATAAAATAACTATTTTGGTAACACAGGGTCTTGACATTAGGAATCTGATAAGTAATAAGATTAAGTGAGTTATCCATCGAACGTAGAGAGATGCTTAAATTCACCCTGTTTACAAGCTTTGGCAAAACATCTGGAGCTAATGTTACTAAACCGTGTTTTGCCTTATACAAGAAGATGAGGTCAAGGTATTCATACCAGTAACATAAAGGTAAAAGCTTTAGAGTTAAGAGTCTAGATTTGTAGGAGATGTCTGTTTGGAAGGGCAACAGGAGAATAAACTTAGTAGCCCTCCTTTGTGTTCTTTCTATATCCTGCGTCAGATCGACAGTTTGTGGGCTCCATACTTGTGAGGCACAGGCAAACTATGATTGGTTAAAGTACAGATGCACAGATGACGTCACAAGGCTACGCACGCTCTATTGGAAAGTTCGCTGTTATTGTTTCGAAGGGGGGGAACTCTCTTTAGTTTTCCCCTTTCCGGGGACCGGGATTGTTCACTCCATAAAGAGCAACGAGACTTGAGTGGACTTTCTTTATTCGTTCTCATCCGCTCCAACACCAACTCTAGATACTTTTCATTAACAGACAACTGTCAATCTACAAGTTTCTTCTGATTGTTAAAATTAGTATTAAATGCTGATGCAAGGCAACTGGTCACTGAGAGTAAACAGTGAAAATATTTACAATATGAGAATAAAAGATATTCAGGATATAAAGTTGGCAATGAAAGTTAACATAGGATTTGCCTAACTATTAGTACTTACACTACCGTAACAAAAAAGTCTTAACCGAAAATAGTAAAAAGAGATAACTTTAGAGTGGAATCCAAATTTAACTTAGTAAACACTGTATCAGATAGTACGAGGCGGGGCCTATCCTTGGCAAAACTAGGGACCGCCTATTTTGTAGCCATATGTAATGATCATATGAACATGATACTATAATTTACTCCAAATTAACACAAGTTGCCTGTACATAAGTAACAGTAAATATAATAACAGAACATTTCCTTAGAAAAGCAAACACAACGAGAGTTTCTAGCCGAAAGAAGGAACAACTCATTTTATTTACCCGAAAGAATATATCTGCTAACGTATTTCGACCCCTTAACTAAATACTATGTTTTCCTTACTACTTTTATGGCTCGTTAATCGCGACCGATGAAACAAACTATACTTAACTACAAGAACTAATTATAAACTCTGAAGTTGAAGATTCCCTTACCATAATTTTATCTATGTTTACTGCTTAAATGTTTAGCTGTTTATTTAAAAACCCTTATTGCTAATCACCAATCCTTTTCCAAAATATTTAAAAGGTTAAATTTTATAATGTGTAACATTATAAATGCACAGATGACGTCAAAATGTGAACAGAACATCAGTTATGTCACTCGACTACGCCTCGAGCAGCACTTCTGTGTTCACTTCTCATTGTGAGGTCATGTGTGCATCTATAATGACAGACGCATGGCAAAATGACATCTATTTGTTGAATAGCATATGACATATAGAGCAATATTTGCACATTTAGCATATATTAGCGCATGTATAATAAATTAGCGCAGGTATCATGTATTAGCGCATGTAGCATGGTTTAGCGCATGTAGCATGGTTTAGCGCATGTAGCATGTATTAGCGCATGTAGCATGGTTTAGCGCATGTAGCATGTTTTAGCGCATGTAGCATGGTTTAGCGCATGTAGCATGTATTAGCGCATGTAGCATATATTAGCACCTGTAGTATGTTTTAGCGCATGTAGCATGGTTTCGCGCATGTAGCATATATTAGCACCTGTAGCATGGTTTAGCACATGTAGCATGTATTAGCGCATGTAGCATATATTAGCACATGTAGCATATATTAGTGCATGTAGCATATATTAGCACATGTAGCATGGTTTAGCGCATGTAGCATATATTACTGCATGTAGCATGTATTAGTGGATGTAGCATATATTAGCACATGTATAGCATGGTTTAGTGCATGTAGCATGTATTAGCGCATGTAGCATGTATTAGCGCATGTAGCATGTATTAGTGCATGTAGCATGTATTAGCGCATGTAGCATGTATTAGCACATGTAGCATGTATTAGCGCATGTAGCATATAGCATTAAGAATACGCTGATATACAACGTTTTTTTTGACAGGAACATAAATCTGGACTTCTTCATCTTAGAACTTTAAAGGCGCTGTGTCACGGTACTGCGGATGTCACAGTCTCCAGACATTGAATTGACAGCTGTATTGTGTAACATCCAATGAGAATCAATCAAAATAAATTACCGGAAACGCAACACTGTCGGCCACACTGCCGTGATTCACAGATTGTAGTTTTACACAGTATATGGCGAGATTTACAAGGATTTTATTCTTCCTACATCTAAGGTAAACAGCACTGAGTAAAGAATGGTATCTATATTTCATTGCTTGCTTGTATTTTTGCTGTTTCCAGTCGTAAACAGTCCGAATTTGACCAAAGTGAAACCAGCTGCTCGCGTCCGTAGATATATATTTCTTCGTTATGCACTTTTGACATTATATAATTCTCTTAATGGCACCATTGTTTTATTGCTACATGTTTAATAATACAGTTCTGTTAATAATACAGATTTCTTGTCCTAAAGTTTGGAAACGTAACACATGTATTTGACGCTAGAAAGTTCAATACTCGCGGAAGTACGCAAGGTTTATATAATTACTAGTGGTAGTTTACTAGTTTGCACTATCGGCTGTTATGGACTGGAAACTTACTTTCACAGCTTAATATGTATGTCGATTGTTCAGAAGGATATCTTGTTTAAGATGCTAAGTTCCTTTCGGCATCAGGAATTTTTTAAACGGGAGTTTTCGTACAGTATTTCAAGCTATGCTGTAGCGCGAGTTCAGTTAAGTCACAAATGTCCGTGAGACTAATAGCGCGTTCATTATTATCAGTTTGCTGACTATGGGTTCTCATGCATTCAATAATTTCTTGTGGAGCTTCATATGTATGTCGATTAGTTACAATGATTTCCTCTTTCAGTTAGTTTGGACATTAAGGATATATTTTTGGAGATTTCGTACAGTTTAGCGTCACCATGTGTCGAAAGTACAAAAGGTCGCTTGTCACGAAAGTGCGTAAACGAACTGTCACAAGCGGTTTCATAGCAGTTCGATGTTTGACTCTCATGTAGTCGATGATAACTTATATAGCTTCATTTATAATATGACTTGAAATGTGTTTCGTGAACTCTACTAGACATCAAAACCCTTTTCGCTTCTGGTTGGAATTCCAAAAAGCTTCCAATTTCTTGCGTATTTCGGCTGCTGTATCCAGAGTACTCAGTGGCGGTCTTCCCCGCCGGTAAGCATCACTTTCCTTTTTTGTTTTAGTTGTGTTGCAGTCTGCAACGACTAATTTTGGATAAACAAATAATTAAAACTTATTTAAGCACATCTTACATTCCCATAAATGACCAAAGGAGGCAAGGATGAGTTAAAAAAGAACACCGATGGAAGTCGATTTAAAAATCGGTATTTTACCGCTCTGAGAATTTCGTTCCGGGCTAGAACATAATTCAAAAATCATCAAATTTTCACACATGCGCAGTACCGTGACACAGCGCCTTTAAGTATGATAAAAACAGGTTTGAATGCTCCTTAATGGTAATTTGAGATTTTTTCTGACGTGATTGCTATTAGCATAAGTAGAAATTCACTTCATAAACAAATAAATATCATCACCGGAGAGAGCGTACATATATCTTAGCTGTCATGGTAAGTTTGATGTGAAAAGTTTGGAAACTTACTTAAAAGGGTGCATACAACTGTTACAACATTTATAAGGGTTTATATGGCAGGTAGTAAGTCATAAAAACGCCCATGAATATAGCTGCAGTTTATTATTCTTCATATATTAAATTTATTGCTCCCATACTTACTACTTTACTATATGCTACATACCTTACAGATTTAGAGATTTGTGATGTTTCTCTGGTTGTTAGTTGATGTTATTTGATGAATAGACTTAAAAAGAAACCCGGAAGCTGAGTGAATACGATATTTATGAATGTCAAAATTGACTTTAGCTTCTCCAGTGTCTAAGAACTGTGATGAAGTTCTCAAGTGTGGTAAGAGAACAAGTGGTGTGTACACTGTGGATCCTGATGGAATGGGACCAATTAAGGTAGGTCAGATCCCTTTTTGAATAGTTTCTCAGTCAAATCTCTAAAGCTAATGTTTCTAAAACTGTTTAGTTGGTTCATCAGTCAAATCACTACATTCACGGTGGGGCCGGCCCTTCATTGATCATTAGAGGTGCGAAAAGAATATCTGGTAAAACGTTTTCACCATTATTCATGAAACTTCCTACATAGACTGGGACAATTTAGCGTAACATTCTTATTACAATTGTTTTTTGGGAAAAACCTTTTCTTATGACGTAACAATCGATGACGTCAACACAGAAGCATGTTACGATTATTCAACGAGTCCGTAATTTATAAAGCAGGTTTGCAAGACCCTGTCAAGAGGAAGTGAATGCCGAAAACCTAAAGTTGTTGTTTTCAATCAAGGGGGAAAACGTGGCCCTCCCCGTTGCTTTTTAAAGGAAATCCATGGCCCCACACTTGAAGTCGCGGAAAAAAGGATGCCCCTCCCCCAGAAGCTGAAGTTGTTGTGAACTCTGAGCTATCTGACTCCGGGGAGTCATGTGTGTCTGATTCAGAGAACGAATTGGTTGAAAATGTTTCTCAGTGGAACATCAAGTTAGTCTGAGTCGGCAGATGATACCCCTGTACCTGAAACTGTCCTTGTAGAATCCACATCGACATCGCGATACGGGCGAAAAAGAAAGAGAGTTTGCAATGACAGTTTTGTTTCCTGGCAAAATATTAACGTTAAAACTTATTACATAGCCCTTGCACTAAAAGTCGCGTTTATGGTAGAGCCGTGAGCCATCAAACTGAGCGTGGAATTGAACAAAAGTTTGAACGTTTCTCTAGGATAAGACCTTGGTGATGTTACTAATATCGTTATTTTGTTGGATTATCACAAGTGTATCTGCTGTCAAACGGGCAAATCTAAAAAAACTCAGGATGACCTTGAGCAAGTCAAGCAGTTGTGTGGAACTCTGTTTAGTAGACATTATTGACTGGATGGCAGTGAACAAGTTGAAGCTTTACGGATAAGACGGAACTTCTGATTCTGACTTCTAAATTCTGGCGTGAACCTTTTTCTCCTCACTGACTGTAGGCTCAGATATAATCACTCCAGTGCCTCATGCTCGAAATATTGGTGTCACATCAGATAAATTTCTTACTATGTCTATACATATTAACAACATTTGCAAGTCAGCATTTTACCACCTTAGAACCATTGCTCGTGCTAGAAGATGTCTGTCGCTTGTTCGTGCTTTTGTGACTGTTAAGCTTGATAATGCCAATGTACTGTTGTATGGACTTCCACAGGATCAGATTATAAAGTTACAGAGTGTTCTTAATTCAGCGGCACGCTTGATATTAGGAGCTCACAAGTATGATCATATCACCTCTATTTTAATACAGTTACACTGGCTCCCAGTAGAGCAACGTATTATTTACAAGATTATTTTATTGACATTTAAAGCACTACATGGACTTGCTCCGCAATATGTCATGGACATAATCAGTCATTATGTGCCTGGTAGGAACCTTAGATCTTCAAAAGCTAACCTACTTAAGGAACCTAGATTTAATGTAAATAGCTATGGTGGTAGAGCTTTTTCTGTTTGTAGGCCTAGGCTATGGAATAAGCTATACCTGCTAGATGTTGTGATAATGCTTCTAAATTTAAGAGCAAACTGAAGACACACTTGTTTAAAACAGCCTATAACGTGTAGGGTGGTGATATTTTGTTATTTATTTATATGAAGTTGTAGATTTCAGATTTTGTGATCGATATGTAAATTTTATGACCAATGTAATTTTAGACCAATGTAAAGCGCTTAGATCTATTTGTTACTCAGCGCTATATAAGCTTTAATATAAATATATTCTAGTAAACACAAAAGAGAATTGCAAGATACATAATATTTTTGGAGGTCTAAGTGTTTCTTTCGACCCCTTCATTTTACGTAAAATGCGAAAATCCTAAAAATAAAAACGATATATATTTAAAAAATTGTTGTTGTAGATTAATTAACACACGAGCTTTGTTGGGAGCGAGTTAAAAAAAACCCGATGGAATGGAAACTTCTATCAAAGTTCCAACAAAATATTATGTTCGTCAAATTCTTCAGTGCAAAAAGGTAAGCAAATGTGATCGCTGATTCCAATTCTACCCGGTAATCTATAGTTTGACACCATGGCAAACTACTGTGTTAACTACAAGAAAATCGAGAAAGCGGAATGAGTATATCACTAGATGAATGACGAAAAGGTCGATTGTGGATATTTGGTGAAAAGTGCCAATTTTGAATTTACGTAAATATTAAAAAATCTAAACGAAAACGTTGGCCTCATTCGCGAGTACGTTGTAGGGCAATATATTTTGTGACACCATGTGCAATTTCATGAGTACGTTTTTGCGCACTGAGGTCGGAAATGTAGGTGGTTGAAACTTTCAAAACCCTCCTAGCTTTTTCTCCTCTGAGCTTTCTAATTATGTGCAAATCTACTTTTCATAAGCTTGTTTTCAAATTACTCACTTGTATTTAGTCCGGCCCGTCCAATAGCACTGAATGTATTTTTCATTTGAGTTATAATCCGCCAAGAGTGATGGAAAGCATTTAATTGAGTTGTGTTTTAAGTAAGAAACACATAGAACCGTTTAGTTTTGTTCTAAAATTGTTTATTTCTTTTTTAAATTTGAAACGAAAAGGTGAAAAAAAGTTCCCCAAAATACTGTTACAATAGATCAATCCAAGGTCGCCATTTGATTACCATACCCTGGGTGGCAGAGGTTCTAAAAGCGCCGCAAGCGAGGAGCGAAGCGACGAGAGGGAGAGAGAATCTCTAGTAAAATCCGTTGATAATCTCATTTCCATGGGTTTAGTTTGAAATCGAGGCGAGTAAACCGGTTTTGCGGCCACTGTGACGACCAATGTTTTGATTTCACACACGAACAATTGCACGTGGCGCTGTGAACCATGAAATAACAACTGTATGTGGTTATTGCGTTCGACGAAGGAGAACACATCCTAATCTTGCAGTGGACTCCATGTGACCTGCGTGGGCTACCTGTGCTTGCCTTGGCGAAAGAATCGAGATTCGTGTCCTCATGTCATCATGTATGTTTGTACTTTTTATAATAAATTATCTCGGCCGGGGAACTGGTAACTACACGATGCTCGGCCGCCATGTGAACGTCGAGTATTATTTTCCCAATCCAATGCAATAATGTTTAAGCATTTAACAAAATCTGATGTACAAACTATATCAAGTCAAACATGGTCTGTTTTGTCGGCGCGGTGAATCGACACTAGCGAAGTTGAACAGAGACTGAGTCAAATCAACTCGTCATAATCTGTAAACAACCGAGTGAATTCTGTTGGCTTGCTCGCTGTACTGGATTCTGCTTTTCGCTGTACATACAGATACCAAAACTACATGTACAAACAGTAAGATGACCTGGCTGAAGATAAATCTAGGTCTGAGTTTTCTAGATACCCGTAATCGCCGTATCTTGTGTGGGTTGCGACACTGTGTACATCTTGGTTATACAAATTAATGGATTCAAATTAACACTACATTCAGGCAGAGAGTTAATATATAACGACACTTTGATATGCCAAGGAACTGGAATGTCAACACAGTACAAGGTGAGGGAAAGTTAAAGTACTGTTCATTACTGTGTTCATTACTGTGTTCCCTAATCAATTAATCTACACTGAATTTCTAACGGACCTAAAACAAGGCTGATCAAAGCCAGGACCCGGCTACCAACATTAACCATAAATTATTCTGGAACTAATAATGACGCTCAATATTCTGCAGCCAACCTTGTTCTCACTTGAAAAATACCCGGAAAAAATAATGTGAATGATCTGAAGGAATTGCATGAGTTCTCTGCCGTGAAAACGTCCTCGGGATCTTGCGAATCGCACGTGTAATTTATTTTTTACATGTAAACAAATCAGTTGATATGTTTGACAGTTTTCAAAACATGAAAGTGAGATTCGCACACATCGATCGATACCAGAAGTTATCTCTTGTCGCTGCTATCGCAGCTCGCTGATCGCCGCTTCTCGGCTCTTTCTCCGCGGCTGATGTTCTTTCTAGAAAACCTCTGGAACCAGGGTAATGTTTCACTATGGTCTGCTTAATTTTTTCCGAAGCCTTGTACAGTAAAAACCCGCCAATAAGAACCTGCTAAATTAAGAAACTACATGCTGAAATTGGGAATTTTGGCTCCCAAATATATGAGCCTATTTCAGCCTGATATATTTGAAATAGGTTCTTCATTAAAAACTCAGTGTCACGGTTCAACAATAAGTTGAAACATAGCTAACCATTTACGTAGGTTCCTGTAGTGAATACAGTACACAAAATAATAGTGTTCAAATGGGACATTTTAACGTATTTATTTGGTTAGGGAACATTCATAATTTATCTGGTGGGGGGCTATGGGGATTTTACATTTTGAAATAATATTTTTTAGGTGGCCCCCCACTCAAACTTAACATGTTTTTCAGTGACCCCCAAAAACTACAGACTTTCAGTGGATACTAAATATCATGACCCCCCTAAAACTATTCCACAGTAAAATATATTTGTTCCCCATATTGTATTCAACTTTTATAAAAAAGCACCAAAAATATATACTATTTTTAATTTTAAAATTAAATATACTTCAAAGCATAACCATATGACAACTTTAAATACATGCAGTAGAATATGCTAATACGAACAAATAAAACATATCTGCACTTTTCAATCCCATGGGACAAGCAGGCTATATTCAGCATACATGTGGGGCTGGAAATTACTGTATAACTACCAATGTAATGTTCAATTTTAGTCTTGGCTAAAGTTGTTTTAGACAACTGAATACCTAGAAGCCATATTAAAGCACTTTATGCACCTGGCTTTAAGATGGTAAATAATGAAACAATATTCAGCCCTGAGACCTGCTGCGCATGTCCAGTGGACTGTGTAGACTTACATTGAGGCCCTAACTTCTCTCATACCACTGCATGAGTGATTCCCAGCCAGACTCATCTAACAAATCCACCTTTAACTTATTGAAATCCTCAAGTAATAATGAGATCCTTTTAAGTCCTTTTAGGTTGTCGAAGATCAACACGTTTTCTATTCTGATTGATGTAAGCGGATGTTTCTTGATGGCCCCCAATTTCCGAGTCTTTGGCTTTGACAAATATTTTCGGTAAACCCCCCTAATTGTTACTGGAGAGTGTGACTGGCCCCTCTCCAAATCCCCATAGCCCACGCCCCACCAGATAAATTATGAATGCTCCCTTACAGTACCAGAAGAAACATATCTAGTGACCATTGATTACCAGGGTTATTTATTTCGAGCCCTTGGGCTTGTTTCGAAATTATCTGACAAAAGAACTTCTTTTTAAGAACCTAACACCCTGATATAAGAACCTATTGCAGGCTGATTTGGAAAAATGTAGGTTCTTATATGCGGATTTTTACTGTATTATATTTTCTTAAAAAAGAGTTCAAAGGTCGCATGTAGGTTCGGTCGCAGCCACCACGTTAAAAAATGGGCATCTACATGACATATAGTGAAAACATTTCAAATTACTTTGGTAATCCCTTCAGGTGTTCTGTGATCAGGAAACCTCAGACGGTGGGTGGACAGTATTCCAGAAAAGACAAGACGGATCAGTGAACTTCTACCGAGGCTGGTCAGACTACAAAAGCGGTTTCGGAAACCTGAAAGGCGAGTTATGGCTGGGACTGGACAAGATCTACCGTTTGACCAATAAGAAGCGAAACAGGCTTCGTGTTGAGCTGGAGGACACAACGGGAAAGAGCAAGTACGCAGAGTATGACTACTTCGTAGTGTCAAGCGAGAAGAACAAGTATCGACTGAGACTGGGAAAATATTCAGGTAATAGACTAATTAAAAGTAATATGTACAAATATGTATACGATAACGAGCTTACAAAACTGCAATTCAGTAATGGAGATTAGAGCGAAAATCTTCAATATACAGATCATAATAGACACATCGCATTGACAAAAGCGTTAATAGTGTTTGCGCGTGCATTACTATAAGCAGTACTGCAATCATCGAAGGATCAATTTCTTTAGGAGCAAAATCTGAAATAAACTACTTTGGTTAATTACCGAAATATTCAGATTTTATGGATATTCTTGTTCTGCTTTATGTTAATTGATTGAAATTAATGGTTTTCCATTACGCGTATTTCTAAATACGATGTTGAAAGCCAAGGTAGATATTTATTGTGTTCATCTTTCATTACTACAGGTAATGCCGGTGATTCACAGAGTTCCCATCGCGGTGCACCCTTCACCACCAAAGACAGCGACAATGACAGTTACAGTGATAACTGTGCAATCCAGTTTAAGGGTGCGTGGTGGTATAAAGCTTGCCATGCCTCTAACCTAAACGGTTTGTACCATCACGGTACGCACACCTCATTTGCTGATGGTGTGAACTGGAAACAGTGGAAAGGGCATTACTACTCCGCCAAGCGAGCTGAGATGAAAATCCGTCCAGTTGGGTTCAAAACCGACTAAGGCCTTCTTTGCACTTGTAGTGTCTCCGTTATTTAGTCTTTTCATTTTTTTTCATCGAGACTCGGATCGGATTAAGCGGAAAATTTAAAACTCATTCTCAGTGGCCAGTTACATGAGGCAAGATGGCTTCCTTTGTTAGAAAAAGAAAGAATGATAAATCATAGTTAATAGAGGAGAATGGTTATGAAACCCAGCGACTGCGGTGTTTGTGATAGGTCTTTGTTAGTTTTTTCAACCGTGACCGTGCACAAAATACATTCAAGAGATATTGTTAATCAATCAGCCAATAGAAACGTGTGGGTTATGTCGTTCAGGGAACGCTAATGAACTATGACCGTGCACAATCTTTTGTCTTACCCCCTTCCAACCTAAATCGCAACGCCTTTGTTAGCCCTTTTGAAGTTTGCCGGGTTTCCTAACCATTCTCCTCTATTAATCATGGATAAATTGAGCACTATGAATATGACTAATATTTATAAACCTTCTTTTCAATGTTAAACGAGTTTTAGATTTTACAATAATTCTGCCATTACTGTGGATCAGCGGTATCAGGACTTTGATTAGTAGCGGAGCTACCGCTCGGGCCCATGATGCACCATACATATAGAAGGAGAGCAAAAATTGAATGACTTCCGGTTTCGCCCGATTGCGCGAACCCCGAAGCACGACGTGGAAGCGCGACGTGCCTGAAAATGTGCTGTACATGCGCGCATGCACTTCTGAAACCAGGCGGCCGGGGTTGAAACCTTGGGCCAAGGAGGATTGGAAGGCCTTACTAAACTCTCACTTAACCAGATCATTCTGTATCAGCCTGATTTTACGTTGAATGTCTTGGATATCGGAACTCGGTAGCACAAACATTTTCACAAAGTATCACAAAGTTGTTTCCAGGGATTTTGGCGTACATTTACGCTAGCTTTGACCTCCCTGTATTTCTGACTAATATTTTAAAATGAAAGCCTTAGAAAAATGAGAAAATGCAAACCATTTTCTGTGATTTGAATGAACAGTTTTCAATATTAGTTTGCGCGCGCTGTTCACGTAATCTGAGCGCGTTATTTCGAACAACGTCAGCGCGTGCGCACAAAGTTTCGATGTTTTTTTCATTTTTCCGTTTTCTTCTCTTTTCTTGACCATTTGCACTGATTTTCCTTCATTCTACCAGTTACTTTTTATGTTTGTTTTCTTTATATCATTTATCATTATTTTCGGGTCGTTACTTCAGTCCTGATAATTGGAGCTCCGCTTCTAGGCTTGTCTAAATATATATATTAGAAGCTACAAGTGTAAACCAAAAAACAGCCGAGCCACGTAGAAAGTGGAACATAATACGTTTTGTAAACTGCCGTATAGAGATGAATGGGCAATAAAAGATGATAATCATCAATCCTAAATGGCCGATTGTGCCGGTTTACTTATTCAAATAAACCTCACTAAATACTAACAGATTGGTCCAAATCTCTTTCTCAGTATTGAACCTACTGAGAAAACGTCATTTAATAAAAACGAACGAAAGGAATGGGAATTGTCAGAGTGACAACAAAGTATTACCCTTTTCTTTCCTCACCCCTCTCCCCTTGGTGCCTAATACTTCATATTCATTACGTACTGGTTCAAGCCTCATATGGGTCCGGTCAGTGGGGTTAGCGTAAGTGAATTTGTGGATTACAGACTGAGTCTGGAGTAATAAAACCGTATGATGCCTGGGCCCGGTTCCTGAAAGCCCGATTAGCGCTAATCCAGATTTAACTACCATGACAACTAATATGTTTTGTTGAAAGTTAATCCAGGATTAGCGCTAGTCGGGCTTTCAGAAACCGGCCCCTGAACTCCAAGACCGCACAGACAAACCGACTGAATTGTATTTTGTGTGTGCTATATTGGTGCATTTGATTGTTGCCCCGCCCTCCCCTCCCCTCAACATTTCCAACTGCATACATGTACCTCCCCTTTTGTCAAGATGTTTATGTGTCCTCGTTACCAGACGAGAGGATCAAAGTCCAATGATCTATTATTATATGCATATATACCGGCTGATAGTAAAATCGTAAAAAGGATGTCACACTGCCTCCAGTGGAGATAAGTTGTTATCGACACATGTGGGATATCACTCCACACACCAAAATCTGTTTAGTGTGATTTGTGCTCTTTTTACCGCCTACCGATGTATCTGAAATGTGAAACTCATGACTCAGTTTTAAAATAGAGAATACTATATTGAGCAATTGTTTTGATTTTGACTTGCTCTTATTTTGCTGATCTTGAAAATTAGAAAAGAAAATACTCACCAGGCGGTTTTCATGTAATAAAATGTATATTACGTGGCTCCTTGGAGATACATAATTTACCTTCTGGTGTTTAACTTGACGATAACAGTCACTCGTTCGATGCGCTCTGGCTCGTGAGTTATCTGCGTGAGTTAGTGAGTTATCTGCGCGGCCATATAATATCTTCTATTTATAAGGTTTGTGGTGTATTGATACAGTATTTCGGATATTGTAGTTAACAGATTTGTTACGTTTTACCAGGAACCCATAACCAGGAGAGTCTATCCCGCATACTAGGCCTATGTCACAGCGTTTTCACAAGTTAAAGCCCGTACAAACGAACGCAACATGGTAGGCCAACATCATCCAACATTGTTGAAATTAAGTTCAACACAAAAGAAGATATCGCCCAATATCATCCAACATGGTGGCCTAACGAGTCCAACATGTTACGTGCAATTTCAGCGAATTCGTTTGGATAAAGAGCCCAACTGATAAAAAATAGACAACGACTTTAGGCAAGTTTTCATAGATTTTATTTCAGTATTTCGGGTGTAACGGATATAACCAAATACTCGTTAAGAATCTCATACAAACGCTCGTGTCCAATATGGCGGCCGGCGGAAGGAAAACCCTGGAAAAGGATGAATCACGTGATCAAATGCTCCCAAATTCTGTAGGGAGTATTTTGACACGTGATTTGGCGATATATCAGTGTTAGAATGTTTAGCTTTATGATCATCTGTGTACGTTAAACCCGGCTTAGACTTCCTCCAAGTTGAACTCACTGAGTCACTCGGTAAGCGATTACTGGATCAAAAACCGAGCGCGAGAATCGAAGCGAGAGGCGAGTTCGACTTGTTACACTTGCAGGAAATTGAATCGGGGGATTATGTTTTCGTGCGAAAATACGTTTCAGGGGCGGAGCTTACATTTTGCGCCTTTGACAAACTCTTTATGAGTACACTCAAATTGTAAATACGACATCAGCGGTCGATTGACTTGACACGTCAACATACAATGCCTGAAGAATTGACGCTTTTGTGATTGGGCAAATCTTAGTGCGTCATAAGCCACGCCTCCGGTTGAAAAATCAACCGGTAAATCTGGCGCCCTGCAAGTGTGAAACGTCCTTCGTGCGGTGGCCTAAGAACATTTTTATTAGTTTTTTTTACATTTTATTTTGTTCATTCAAAAATATATACATGATAGACTGCCTTTTGTACAAGTTAGTTAGAGTACGGTTAAGGTACAGTACGTTAATACATGTATAGTAAAGACATGCCAAATGTTTGTCCCACTCATACGAAACTTTGAGAAAGTCTAGTTAAACCTGTACTTGGTAGTTAGACAGAAGTCGCCTATTTTCACCTACGTGTATATTGTAAGTGGCAACAGTTACACTGGGGTGTATCTAAACTTTTAGAAGGTGTACTCACACAAGAAAAATCTGTAGAGACCAAGCAGCCTGTGGGAGTGGTACAGGGGCATCGCTGCGCCCCCAGGCTGCTCACGAGTTTTACCGAGAATTTTACAGGTAAATAGACCAACTCGTCAAAAAACAAAAACATATTATTGTATTAGTTTAAGATCGAACAACTAGCTAAAAAAACTACTAAAACATTTACTGTAGACTACTCGCTTATACTTATATCACGATAGGTAACTAGTTCCTTAGTGTAAAAACTAGTGTTGGTCTGCGTCGGCGGGGAAGATAACACTGGTATATAATCAACTAAAGTCGATTGAGGTATGCTAACCGCCATGGAAAGCGAGTAGCAGCTGACGTTTCGAGCGCTAGGCCTTCGTCAGAGCAAAAAAATACTTATATCAATCAAGTATAACATACGGCACACTTACGGAAGTGCATGATCGAAGAGGAGCAAAGTGTAGTCAAGTAGTCCAGATATTTTTTTGAACACGAAGTGTACGACCGTTTAGTCATTTCGTCATTATGTTTGGAGTCGACTGGCTTGATGCAGGGAGTTAATAGGGCCATGGCCAAGCTACAGACACATTCAGTTGTCACGCAGCCCTTGTTTTAGTGAACAGTCACTGTTCAAACGCGTATAGATTATCGCGCAAAATTCAAATCAACACTTATATTTAAGGGCTACGGAGTTCGTAAACAGTCATAAAATACCGCCAGAGTCTTTAATAAACACCAATCTTCTCTCTGTTCACTTTTTGATGGCTTGTTTGATTTTAAACTCTCAATCAAGCTAGGCTTCACAACGCTGTGTAAGTTGTGAATGTTAGCCTTTACTTCATATTACATGATACTTCCTCATAACATAGTACTCTGGAAAGAACAATTGATGCATGACATTTTACGATTTTACACAAAAACTACAAACTTATTTTTCGGCATTTATTTTTTATTAATAACCTTATTTAATTCCATACATGCAATTTTATTATTGTCGAAAACAATGTTACGGTTTTTGTTTTACAGCCTTTCTAAATATGGAAACTCGAATGACGTAAAACCTAAAATCACGTGATTTCTACAAAAATCAACATGGCCTCAATTCGAATTGACGTTCGTTGCGAAACAGGGAAATCATGTCACTTTTTTAGCTATGCATGGTTTGAATCTGGGAAATAAACCTCAGTAAGTAAAAGTTAAGCTACTCATAGTTTCTGTGGCCAAAGGAAAACTTGTGATTCCTCATTTTCACGCCATCTGAGGACTCTTTTCACCATGCGAACCTTGGCCCAGCGACACAGAAGATGGCGGCCGGTGGCTCGTGCCTCGTACCAACCATGGAAGGCATTAGTGTTAAACCTTAGCCTTCCAAAAGCATCAGATACGGCTTGCTGTGATTCTTTAAAGTTCCTTGGCCCACATTCGTCAAATGACTGATTGGGAGCTCTCTAGGACTTCACATTCGCCTGGATTATAGCTTGGAATAGCTCTGTCGGGTTAGCCTCGTGGCCCTTTGGATGACTACCTGCACTTCAGCCTGGCGAAAGCGCTCGTGGATTTCCGGGTTGTAATGTTGCTTGGCTGGGTTCATACATCTCCCAGCTCTACCAAAACGATCCCAAATAAAATAGCTATGGGTGGAATAGTCACTGGCAGTGGAGGACCTCCGATTCGATGTTATCGAGCACAAAATGTTTGACCTCACTGTCATTGGCGTTGTTCTCAGAAAGCCATACTTTACAGTATCCACGAGGGCCAATTGCAGAGTGAAGTGTGAACTTCTGAGGTCGGTATGGTGTTCTGCCATACAGTTGTTCTCCTTTTCTACAGCGACCCTTTCTGGGAAGGACGCCAATCAAGATTGGACATTCATCGGCGAAATAGAATTCACCAGGAGTACATTTTCCCTCCTCGATTGCGCGGTTCAAGCCTTCTAGATACTTGATCTGCATATCTAGAATACTCTCGAGGTTGGCTTCACTATAAGACTTATTGGGGACTTTAAAAGTGAACTTATCTTCTGTTCTATGGTATAACTGGCGACAAAAGTTCGGCTACTAATGTCAATCCCGGTTCTATTTAGTAGACGGCAAGCGATTGTTTCTGTGTTTGCGTCAGGGTCTCGTTCAGCCAAGCGCTCGAGTGTTTTCTCCTCGGGTGAGCATTTCTTTACCTTTCTTTGACTACCACCAGATCTTTTTAGTGGAGTAACATCTCCTGTAACTTCTTTTCACATCTCTCCACCGATTGGCGGCATTTCTATCTAAAACTCCGGCGTCCTCCAGACTCGATTCTCTTTAACACGGCCCGTCTCAATCTCGGAGAGAATGGTTTGCCTCTACTTTCTTAGACACGATTGTTTTCTCTTTCCGTCCTTTTCGCTTAAAGGAGGGATTATTTAAATCCCCCTTTTTGAAAGGCATATATATTTTAAACTTGAGTCAGTGTAATCGACAGTGTATAGATTTAAACGCTAGAAAGTTGTCATGTACCTTTAAAAATGTATCGAAATGAGTTGTCGTAAACAAATCCAAAATAAAGTTTTTTTCAAAATGTTGACAATTTTGGCGCGAAAATTCTGGAGCGCGCGCGCGTGTTTTCCAGCCTTTTTTTTTAGACTGTAAAATAGAATTTGACTATCAACATTTTTTTCATGTATAGAAATTCTTAATTTATTATTATTACTAGAAGTAATCATAGATTATCAAAGTGCGTTCGACATATTTTTTTGAAAGAGAAAGCACTGTGGTAACAGTCTGAAAAGCTGAAAAATTGCTGCAATGATGTGGACAGTGTACGTAATCCTGATCAAAAGTGCTTGTTTTTTAACTAATGTGAAAATTTTGATGTCTTGACTTATATGTTAATATACAAGGGGATGCATCTGGGTATAAAACTGTAATTATCTTTGTGTAACATTAAATCATTGGATGCGATGCTTATGGGGCTATATGTATACATCATTCACATTATGTTTCCCGGGTATTTTTCAAGTGAGAACAAGGTTGGCTGCAAAATATTGAGCGCCATTGTTAGTTCCAGAATAATTTATGGTCAATGTTGGTAGCCGGGTCCTGGCTTTGATCGCTTTGATCGCTTTGATCAGCCTTGTTTCAGGCCGTTAGAAATTCAGCTTAGATTAATTGAACACAGCAATGAAGTCAGTACTTTAAATTTCCCTCACCTTGTACTGTGTTGGTATTCCAGTTCCTTGGCATATCAAAGTGTCGGTATAGATTAACTCTCTGTCTGAATGTAGATTGCAGTAGATGTACACAGTGTCGCAACTCACACAAGATACGGCGATTACGGATATCTAGAAAACTCAGACTTTGTTTCTCTTCACCCAGGTCATTTTACTGTTTGTAATTAATATCCATGTATTCAGCCTTCAGGTATGATTTATAGCATCTTGACCATTTGCAGTTTTGATATCGGCAAACCGAACAGCACAGCGAGTTCACTCGGTCTCGGGTTCAGTATAAATAAATAATTATGGCCGAGTTGAATGTTCAAGGTCCTCCAGATGTACTACACACTTTCCTCAGGCTTTGCTCAATTGTATTTGCGAACCTTTGAAACATCATTGCATTGGATTGTCGGAAAATAAGGCAAGTAACTAACCGATCGCGAAACAAAACAGAAGCCATGCTGGCATTCACCAAAATGGCCGCTCGCATCGTGTACGTGTAGTTACCAGTTCCCCGGCCGAGATAATTTATTCCAAAAAGTACAAACATGAGGACATGAGGACATGAGGACATACACGAATCTCGATTTCTTTCGCCTGGGGAAGCACAGGTAGCCCACACATGACCACAGGGAGTCCACTGCAAGATTAGTATGCGTTCTCCGTCGTCGAACGCAATTATTATTTTGGTATGCTGTGCGTTCAAATATGGCGGGAAATGCACAGAAAAAGACTCCTACAAATTCAGCATCAAAAAGATACAGTAAAACTTCGTAACTGAGGTTTACGAAAAGAAGGAAAATGTTTAGTAAAGGTTCCACTAACATTTGCACCCTGTAAGGTTTTCAGATAAATTTATTTTGCGAAAAAATAGGATTCGTTTTGGAAATGACTGAATTACGCTGTAAAACAATGATGGATCGACGACGAGAGCGAAATTAGGACGGACCATTAGAAAAGTGATAGGATTGGGGTGGGGACATTTTTCCTCGTAGGATTTTTTTTATTCCCATTTTTAGTGGAAAAAATTTCCACCTTCTCCCTCTGCTCGAAAAGGTTTTTTTTTTTACTATTTTTTTGCAATTTTCAAATTTGCTAAAGAGAGATTCCTAACCGTGATACAGCACTAAATAGTTCTCAAGGGTTCTCAATCTTTATTTGAACGAACGACCAAGAACTGGCAGCTACATCCGACGCCCGGTAAAGGGCCGAGTTTCAAGGGAAAATGGTGAATCGTAGGATCTCGGATGCGCATTTTCCTGCACTTTCTGGAACAATTTAATTCATTGTAAATGCGGTAATTACGTGTGTATGATTTTGAATCCAACACAAAATGTCTCAAACAGTTGGGGTTGAGACTAAAATATGAGCGCGAGTGTTTCCTTGAAATACACCCGGTGGAGGGTAGGGGATCAGAGCACTTGGATATGAAACCAAGGTATACCAAGGTATAATATCTGACCCCATCCCAAACAGAATATAGGGGGCGGCACTATGGTAACACCTTGATATCCACATTACCATGCCATCCCCAGAAAAAGTTGGAATGGTTCTTGAAGCCTCAAATGCTAATTCTAGCATTTTGAGGGCACAACGTGACACCATGGGTTTTCGCAAAAAAACATTTTCGAACTATCTGTATGCATTAATTTTTTTACGGCTAGTTTGCCTTGAGGGAATTTTGTCTTTGCTCCCCTCCCCTCCCCTCCCCTCCCCCGTCCTCACTTTTCTGACGGTCCATCCTGACATGTTCACCACGTGATAGGAAGTGTCAGTTGACATAACAGAAACTGATACAACGTGGATGCACTTTTTGTTGCTGAAGTGGAAGTTTATTATGGGTTAGAAATATTCCACTGAATATCGCCAAAACTCGTTTGCAAATTGGACTAACGCACCTCACAACAGTCTGATGACTTCAACGTACTAGCTATATATTGTGCTAATGAGGTTCCCCAAACATTTGCACCATGTAAGATTTTAAGATAGATAACTATGAAGAAGCAAAGACCGATACAACGTAGAATTTTGAAATTAGTGGTACAATATTTCGGCTGGCCACACCAGCCTTCTTCAGGTACAATGAAGAAAATTTACATTGGCGTCTATTTTTGAACTTGATACTGAGCTGTCATAAAACAGATTACAATATGATAGATCGTGAAAAAAATCTGTAAGATAGATCTGTTTTGCCTAAAAAATGGGATTCGTTTTAAAAATATAATCTATAAAAATAATAATAATAATAATAATGCTATAATATCCATTATAGGTTAAACAATACACTGATTTTACAAAAGTATAAACAAGGGCCCAACTGGGCTTTCAAGGGAAGCACGATTAGAAATGTGGAGGGGGGAGGTAGGACTTCCTCAAGATGCACATTTTTTTGGCCCCTTGGTGAAGGCAGGTTTTTCTTTCATATTTTGCGTTCCAGGATTTTTAATTATTATTTTGGACTATTATTCTGACGAAACCTCCTTTCCCTAATTTTTTTTTAGGGAATCATAGACAGCCTGTTACTGAGATGATAAGAGTACCAGGATTCCCACAACTATGACATCCAAGACTAAAAAGTCCTTTGGTATGGCTTCAGTACCAATGACCGACTTGCACAAGCAGGCGATCCGACGCACATCGGTATCACTGTTAGAAAGTTTGGATCCAGTCGTGTCAACATATCTTTTTGGCTGGAACACTTTCACCAAGATATTGAAGATATCAATAACCAAGGAACAAGAAGTGGGAAAGTTAACAAAATCATCATCATTCTTCCTATGAAACAAGATGAGGCCTTCAATGCTTTTTGTCAGGCGCTCCGTGAAACGGAACAGGAGTTTCTGGCCCTCGAACTTGAACGCAATTTATCGGATCTTGAGGCAGAATCATCTGGTAAGAATATACATGTATATGTTTTAATTTTTGCCTATAATAGGTGGTAGATAAAATATGAGCGGATGATCTTTATGTAGTGTTTCATCAGGGGATCCAAATATTGAGAAAACAATTGAAACATGCGTAAGTATTAAAACTATCGGGTGGCCGGTGGGCACGCATAGAACTAGCCTGAGAAAACAGCCAACCTATATCGCTCGAGTCGGCTGTTTTCTCAGGCTAGCATAAAACGGAAGTCAAAATCGCATCTGCTCCTGCGAGCATAGCAACGGAATATGTCAATGGGCCCTTAACGAACTAATGTTAAGAAAGAATAGAGTTAAATGGGTTACTAACTCCAGGTTGCTAGGTGTCACAATTGACGACAAACTGGGCCAGACATGTACTTGAAGTCAAGAAAAGATTTGTAAATAAACTGAACATGTTGAAAAGGAGTCGGTTTTTACCAAGACAGTTGCTTTTAGATTTGTATTTTAAGACAATTTACCCTCTGTCACCTATGCGTTGCCGGTTTAACATGTAAAGTTAACTTTAAGTCATTAGAGATCCTACATTGTAGAGCAGCTAGAATTATTTTTAATCTTTCGCGAGATATGCATTCAATTGAAGTACTCAGACATGCCAATGTATAAGTTGAACCTATTGAAACTAGTATATAAGATTTATAACGACCACCCACCCACCTGTATGTCCCGCATAATTGCAAAGCGCCACAATAAGTATATTCTTCAAGGCATGTATACATTATCCTATCTGTATGATAATAATGATATTACTGTAAAATCATATTGTAAAAAGGCAAAGAATTCTGACGTACTCCATAAGCTAGATTTTAATGTTTTATCTGTTCAATCAACTCACAATGTTAAGGATGATTTTCTACTGTTTTAATTATTACTCTTACACATCATTTTTATAGTATTTCGCCTTGTTTTAGCTTTTTAGTACCCTTGTTCTACTGTACAAATGACTCTCGTTCATAATGACTTACGATAATATTGTATACATTATAAATAATGTTGTATATTAGAATTTTAACAACAGAGATTTTTTTTTAACGTAGTTAGATAATTAGTTAGTTAGTTAATTAAGCTTTTTTTTACACACGACTCCACAAGCGGCAACGCTTAAATACGTGTTTAAAAAAATATCGTGTTTAAATTTAAATATCGTATTTAAATAAAGATTATAGACCCTTTGCACGTGACGTCATATCGTCTTTTGTTCTGTACACCAACATAGCCGCCATGCCCTTTGTCATTTGAATTTCTGGGGATTGAGTGCAAACCATCTATTGATTGATTGATGCAATGCAATGTAAATCACTCGTGGCGTAGTGGTGAGGGATTAGTGACGGTCAGGGTTAGGGTTTTTTCGATTCTTTCCAAATGCTAAATATTATTTTTTATAGTCGAGGCTGGTGTACGCAATGAGCGGTAATGCCAACGATATTTTGAAAAGTTTCATTACTGTAAAGATTCCTTCATCGGCGAAGACTCCGAAACCGAAAAGCCATTAACAGCGGAAATCGACATCGAGCGAGAAATCTACATCGGGACAAAAGAAATGTTACAGATGTGGAAAATCGCCGCCACATAACGCCAAGAATGTCCCGCAAACACAGCCACGTGTCATAAGTGCCAAGAGAAGGGTCACTTTCAGACAGTTTGCAAAAGCAGAAACATTAATTTAGTGGATGAGGAAGACTCTGAAGAAAACTCATTTGGTCACAACAGCGAACTTTAAGATCGATACAGGAGCTGACGTCACAGTCGTTTCGGAATCTCTGTATTTACAATCTGGACTCACAACCACACAGAAAGCAAAGAGGGAATGATTTGGTCCAGGACAGTCGAAACTTCGCGTAATAGGAATGCTTAAAACAAAGTTAAATTAGATAAAAACAGAAAAACAGAAGAAGAAATCTACATTGTTCAAGACCTCAAAGAACCACTTTTGGGAAACCAGCAATCGAAGCCCTCGAGCTCATCAAGAAAGTCGGAGCCGTGTTGTCGGATGAAAGCGAACGAATTGAAGCTGAAGTGAACAATAAATATCCGAATTTATTCACAGGTCTCGTAGAACTAAAGGGAGAGCTCAACATTAAACTGAAACCTGATGTCAAACCGCTTGCGTTGACCACACCTAGACTAGTAGCCTTACCGCTGATGAAAAAAAGTGAAAGAGGAACTCAAGAGAAAGGAACAACTGTGAGTAATATCTAAAGTTGACGAACCGACTGACTGGTGTGCCGGGGTGGTTGATGTCCCTAAGGCAGAAGGGAAATTCCGAATATGCGTTGACTTGATCAAACTTAATGAAAGTGTTTTAAGAGAGAGACACCCTCTTCCCAAGATCGACAACTTACTAACTCAAGTCAGTGAGTCTAAGTTGTTTACGAAGGTTGACGCAAACTCAGGATTTTGGCAGGAGAAATTAGCCCCAGAGCCCGGTCTGTTAATAACATTTGTTACCCCATTTGGCAGATTTTGTTCTAACTGGGGATGCCGAATCAAATCAGCACCTGAACATTATGAAAATATAATTAGGATTAGGCGGTGTGATTTCACTGGTCGATGACATCCTCGTACACGATAAAATCCAAGAGAAACACGATGCAAGACTACACGCAACACTGGTTACGCTTGAAAAAGCTGGAGTCACGCTCAATGCTGATAAGTGCGAGTTTTCTAAACGGAAGATTAAATTTGCTGAATACATCCTAAGCGGAGAAGGAGTGAAGTCAGCCCATGGGAAAACAGAGTCTATCAGAGATATGGACACACCCAGTAATGTGGGAGACGTTCGTAGATTCTAAGGCATGCTGGACCAACTAGGAAAATTCATTCCACATCTAGCAAACAAGACCAAACCACCTCAGTAAGAATGCATTTGACATCCTGAAGACAGAGTTAAGCTCGACACCAGTACTATGACCCAAACAGAAAGACCACAGTGTCAGAAGACGTCGTACGGGATCGGTGCAGTACTGATTCAGGAACAGGAGGATGGAGAGAAAAAGGCAGTCGCATACGCATCCAGATCTATGACGACCACTGAACAACGCTATGCTTAGATTAAAAAAGAGGGCTTAGCCACAACCTGGGCATGTGAGAAATTCAGTGATTATATCATCGGAAAGGATATCGAGATTGAAACGGATCATAATTATTCTTAAATTGTATAAATGAAATTTTCAGTCTTGGAATTATAAATCCAGTTGATGATTTTATATTGTTCAATTATATTATTTTGGTTGCCAAGCAATATATTTCCAAGTGTAAATTACAAGGTGTGGCCCCAACGAATACTGTATTTTTTTATATAATTAAAATAATTTACGATACAGAGGTATTAATTTATATCACCTCGAACATTTTTTTATTTTCTTGCTTTTGATATAGCTCCTTTCGTACAGACATTTTTTTGGATTTTTGGATTTTTGTTTATTTTAATTCAAATATATTGGTGTTATTACGATCCCTATTCTCTGTGCTCTCATATTGAAAAGTAAAAATCGTGAACTCAAATTGTAAAATAAAATATATATTAAAAAAGAAAGGGCTACTATAACACTCTAAAGAGGTTTACTGATGAAAGACACCAAACTCATCATACATGTACCTTCAGCTATGCGCTTGGAGATCCTAGATAAAATACATACTGGCCATCTAGGAATCAGGAAATGTCGTGAAAGAGCGCGTGAGTCAGTGTGGTGGCCAGGTCTTAGTAGACAAATCGAAGACAAGGTCATGACTTGCCCAATATGCTGTAAGACGACGGAGAACCATGCGGAGCCGATGATGGAACACCTTGTTCCAAACCCAAAAGATAAGAGCCAGCACCAATGGAACCACAGAAATTCCAGAGGATATTCCAGTTACTGTGGACACTCAAAATACTCAGAATAGTCCAAACAACAGAGAAACACCAGCAGGAAGTGTTAGGACCAGTTCAGGGAGATTAGTTGTCCCTCCTAAACGGTTAGACCTCTGAACTGAAAACTGTGCTATGACTCTGAAATCAGTATTGATCTTACGTCAATATATCAGAACACATAATGTATCCTTTACTGTCAGTATTAAGTTTATAATTGTTTTGTTCAAGACACTGACCGAGTCAAATATGTATGAACTCGAACTAATGTTTAATACTCATTCCTATGGAAAGGGGGATGTGAGGTTATCGTAATGTTACGTCACGTCCTGTCACGTGATTAACTAGAGACATGATACTGAGTGACATGCAATTGTACTAATTGTATTCTAGGTAGCTGACAAGGGAAGCGGGATTAAAGTTTATACACTCAACAAAGAGTAGTATTTGTTTCCATAGTAGTATAGGAAACCCTACAGTAAAATATTTTCCACTTCAATTCCTCATAATAATAATAACAGGACAACGTTTAGATGGCTGGATACACTTGCGCATCCCAACCATGAGGTGGGCATAAATATTCAAATGGCTAGTTCTTACCACGAAAAAGCTGATAATCAGCACCCGAGTTACAAATTTTCTTCTCTCCTTCAAACTTAGGCTGTTGTTTCTGCTTTCTTTTCCTACTCGCGGCTTCTTTAGCTTTTCGGAGCTTCTTTTCATCTTCTGACCCGGACGCCAGTTCGTCTGAGAGGTACTCCTCGACCACCTGCCAATCATCCTTGTTCTTGTCGGCAATCTTTATTAGCTTCTACCTTTTTCGAATCAGCTCCTTGACCTCTTGTACATACACTTTGGCTTTATATTAAGTATATGATCAGTTGATATATTTTAATATTTTAGTATCCACATATTTTGTTTTATATTACGTATCTGTCATTAATCTATTATATTATCATTATTCGTCGTAGTATTTGTAAAGCGCTATTGGGCACTCACTGTGGAAACAGCGCTGTATAAATATATGTTATTATTATTATTATTATTATTGTACTAGGTTCTTAATACGTGAATTCTTGTTACCTTGTTGGTTCTCTATGCTATCCAAATTAGTGTCCACTTCAGCGTTAAGCTCAAATTGCTTTTAGTTCCCTTTGTATTTTAGCTGCACGACTTCTTTGTCTATTGTGCTCTTATTTTGGATCTTCTTGCCTTTCTGCTCTGGTTTATCTTCTAGATAACTTTTGAATAAAAAACACTTGGCCTACATCAGCCTGACTAGTGTGCTGGACAGACTCGCGACTGGCCTGTGTATATTTACTTGTATAAGACAAGCATTACCAATTCATACTTATTTCTTTCTTTTGTGTATTATTATCTTATGTGTATTGTATTTATATTTATATGTGTTATATGTGTCAGACTAGTGTGTGTTACATGTAGATTATAGTGATAATTAATTTGAAGAGTGGGTTATTATGGATTATTATGGAATATATTTAAATAGTGGTATGAATATGATGAGTATAAAAATATATATATATCTTAAGCTAGTAGATAACTGTAACCATTATTGGTTAAATGATGTTCCCCTTGCCCCCTTATTTTCATTTATTCATTTTATTTCACCTAAAATATTTGTAATTTATTTATCTAAAATATTTAGAGTAAAAATTATGTGAAAATACTTTTACATTAAGGCTACACTAGAATTGAATTGCCAAACGTATATTTCTGATTAACAGACCCCTTCTTCAGGGATTAGGAAGTCTGTTAGGACCTAAATCCCAGAGGTTAACATGCTCTGAGACGGTCGCGTGTTTCTGCCTCGGGCCCAGGCCTAACCCAACACGCAAATACACACGGCCAATTCTATGTGACAGCCATTTTGTTTATAAACTTAACTAGTGTAAGTTAGGTCGCCGAATTTTATTGAATGAACCGGTAGGATTATTTGGCTTGGTTATATTAAGTGGACAAGGGAGATTAAGTTGACAAGGGAGATAAAGTTAAGTATGCTAAAATATGTTTTACTTACTTTTTCGTGTTTTTCGTTCGTAGTTATGTTTAGCTCTTCTATATATAGTCTTGACTCCCTTGGTCAGTCTTGGGCTTTACTCTTGGACGTAAATTAGTGTAATATAGGTCTAAAAGTTTTATATATAGTTAGTTATGTGACTTAATAAGAGATAACGTTGAGAGCAATAAGTTAAGAGTCAGAATATTAGGAATTTTGGCTTACCGTAAATATGAGTTGTTGATCAAAACAAAACGGCTGATTACGACTGATTATGATGACGATTATCAAACGTGATGATAATACGTTATTTTTTACGAAAGAGCTGATGTCATAGGAAATGATTGTTTAAAATAGGGCGCACAATATGATTTGAATTTAAGTCCGGACGAGCAAGATGATATAAAAGTTGTACAGGTCGATAGGTTTTAATTAAATAAAATGTTTACAATTTGACATTAGCCTTAGTATTGTTGTTCATTGTTTAATGTTCCTGTGCTTAGTGCTTGTGTACTAGCTTTAATGCTTGTGTACTAGCTTTAAGCTGATATTTAATTATTATTAATAAGTGTAGTTGGGGTTTAAAACTGACAAAAAGTACTAAGTGTTCCATGATTATGACTGGATGTTATGTGTGGAATATATTTTAATTAATGTTTAATGACTGTGGTGGTATTAGTTAATGTGATTAATATGATGTTGAGAGTAATTGATGCTGATGTGGAATATGTATATATGGCTCAGTTTAGTTGGACTCATGTTTTTTATGATATGATATGATGACATGGTTGGTATAGTTGCTTGGTATGGATGTTATGTTGTTGTGTGGGTGTTATGGGTGTTATGTCTTTTTATAGTTGCTCGGTATGGATGTTATGTTGTTGTGTGGGTGATATGGGTGTTATGTCTGGGTGTTATGTCTGGTTGTTACGGGTGGTTGTTATGGGTGTTATGATATGGTCGGTTGACAGCTGGTCAGCCGACATGGGTATTAATAATGTGATTAATATGGTTTCGAGGCGAAATAAGTATTGAATATAGCGAGCAAGATTATTTGTATTTAAAGTAAAGCGGGCAAGACGATTAAAAGTTGTACAGATCAATAGGTTTTTATTAAATAAAATGTTTACAAGGAGACATTAGCATTGTTGTTGATTGTTTAATGTTCCTGTGCTTAGTGCTTGTGTACTAGTTTTAAGTTGAGATTTAATTGTTATTATTAATAAGTGTACTAGGGTTTTTTAAAAAATGACAAAAAATACTAAGTGTTCTATGATTATGACTGGATGTTATGTGTGGAGTATATTTTAATTAATGTTTAATGATCGACTGTGGTGGTATTAGTTAATGTGATTAATATGATGTTGAGAGTAATATGATGCTGAGGTGGAATATGTATATATGGCTCAGTTTAGTTATTTATGATATGATATGATGACATGGTTGGTATAGTTGCTAGGTATGGATGTTGCTAGGTATGGATGTTATGTTGTTGTGTGGGTATGGATGTTGCTAGGTATGGATGTTATGTTGTTGTGTGGGTGATATGGGTGTTATGTCTGGGTGTTATGTTTGTTTGGTTGTTATGGGTGTTATGATATGGTTGATTGACAGCTGGTCAGCCGACATGGGTATTAATAATGTGATTAATATGGTGTCGAGGCGAAATAAGTAATGAATATGGCTACTGGTGGATCCTCCTCGAAAGTTCTGCCTTCTGCACGTTCGGAGTCCGACATGGATGGAACGACTTGTATTGTAACCTTGGCGGAACTGCTAGGATACACGAGTGAGAGAGTGAAAGGGCGTAACCGACTCTACTTTATACTAACAAATAACAATAGAATATCCCAGAGGGATATACTGATGACTCTGAATAGCCCTGATCACGTAACTACTACACATACCGGCGGAAAATACATTTAGTGTTATTGGCCTGTCAGAGATAAAAATAAATACTCAGCTGATAGCATTAAGTAATGGTCCAGATAAGAGCTATAGTGTCTATGGCAAGGAATGTTAAAAGGTGTTAATTTTCTATTATTCTTTCTCGCAATTTCATTGGTTGATACTTATAAATTCAATAGAAACCTTAATTTTGATCAAACTAACTATGGTTTCAGTAACAGTCCGCGCAAGAGGTAGGCACAATTCTATTGTTCAGATGCAATTTGCTTTCCCCACTTTAGTATTTTCTGTTTTTCATACTGACTCATCAACCCTTAAATCAGAAATTTCTGAAATTATATCCACTAAAAATGCATTTTAAAGGAGAGTTATTTTGTGTGAAAACGTTTTGTCCAGTCAGAAGAGTGCAAAACAATAACCAAGAAAACGTTCAATTTAAAAATGTTTCCCATATTGAAAGTTCGTCATATTGAAAGTTATGAGAGTTTTTACTAGATGCAATTCAAATCTGTTTACAAAATGAGAACAAATGTTCTTCTTCTTCAATTTTAGATAGATTTTAATGTCTAAGCCAATGAGGTGGAAGATTGAAACAATACCACAATTAGTACCTTTTTACATTCCATGCATAACATAAGCCTACCTCTTGCGCGGACCATTACTTAATTTCGAAGAATATCGTGTGTGGGGAAAGTTCTCAAATTTGCGATTGAAAAATCCTTTGTTTTCTCTATATCCGATTGGCTGGATGGTGGCTTCTCTGCGTTTTCACAGAAAAAAGAGCCAATAGCATAATAAATACTTTATTTTCTAGATGTAGTTTGGACTGTAGATACCTCCTAAAGCACTTAAGGCATATTCAAGCAAAATCGTATGTGGGGGAGTCTCATTGCCGCAGAACAATGGGTTCTACTACAGTTCTTATCTGGACCATTACTTAAAACACTACTCTACCAGGATTTAATTTAATTTATCGTTCCGATCTCATTCACATGAATTCCTCTAGGTCGAAATTAGCCGATCCAAACAAAACATCTTAAGTGCTGTTGTTTACAGGCTCACAAATTTTGATCTAAATTCTTTTACCAAATCACTTTATGAAACAATTGATCTTTTTATGCCGAAAACAAACTCTGCATAATAATGGTGATGAATATTAATTTACTCCAACAAAAACAAAACAACAAAAAAACTATATTTTACAATTGAACCCAGACAAGTCAGTTTTAAAAGCTTTGAATATGATATATGAACATCTTGGCACAGTAAAACAAAAAAGAGCTCGTCACACCGTTTAAAAAGTTGTGCACAAAACCCGCACAGCTAGAAAAATATTTGTGCACAAAAATATTACTACCACTCCGTGGATTTCTAATGTTCTTCTCCTAATTGGCCAACTAATAAGCTGTTTATTACATAAATCTGCTAAAAACACTGGTCTGTGCTGGCAACCAGTAAGTAAGCCATTTCATATTTTCTACTCAATACAGTCTCATATTTCTTGTGTTCCGATGCATATAGTGGGTGTTAATTGTTTTTCAGATTTATAAAACAAAGTAGTTTTATCCTCTTTATTTTTAGGCAGGTACAATGTATGGGACCTTGTGAGTAAATAAAACGACTTAAATAATATTGTTGATGGTACATCAAGAGGTCAAGACAAATACAGGTACGCAACTGCATTGAACAAAGTTTTATTTCATGTAATTTGCTTTTAAGAAGCCAAAATAATAAAAGGTGTCTGCCTTCTATTCTATTTTTTCTCTACTTCCGGTTACATTTTGACTGGGATAAAGGCTTCATTAGGGTCTATCCACAATAGCAAGCAAATCTGGGTTTTGAGACAACATTCCTGTCAAAATCCATATTTTACAAGTGCAGATAGTTTGTTGGAACTTTACAATTTTTACTTAAAGCAGACACATTTTTAGTGAGACTCAATTTAATTTGTCTCGGGTAAAAAGTAAACAAAACTTGCAACAACAAAAAACATTGTTTCTTTGACAATCATATACCGATGTAAATAGCCAATGTAATAAGGCACTACCCATTGCAATATCGTCTGGATTGTGCTGGTTGGTGTATTGAATCTGAAATAAGGATTTATTTAGACTAGCTAAATGAAGCCTCCAAAAGTATGGGTTTGTAATATCTGTCTCATAGTAGAATCATTAATAGAATGACAGGTCAGACAAAATAAAATTATATCATCACAAATTTCCCCTTTTGGTTTTGTCCTGGACAAATGTCAATGCTTAATTAAGTGCAGATACGACCTAAACAAGCTTTTACTTGCTCCCTTTTTATTCTTTTTTTGCTCTAAGTTCTGGTAAAATTTGACTAGAATGAAGGTTAAAAACAACAGAAATAATTTGAACAAACTATTAGTAGACTTTTATTCTAATGTATGATAAATTGTGACTGGGCAAAACCAATTTGTTAGTGTACTTACATGCAATTTTCTTTTTGAACTGGGATGAAAGTGAAAAACAAAACCAAAACATTTGAACAAACTCGTCCTGTACTTCTCTTTATTCTAAAGTAAATTATGTAGTTCAGAGGGTGCATGGATAACAATATCCACTGGATAAATCCCTAGGTTATATTATTTTAAGGATAGGAATTTATCTGGTGGATAGAGTTAACCACCCTTTAATTAAACAACCGGACCTGGTTAAATTTTGATCGCTAATAGTTTTAAATAATAGTAATAGAACTTTGATTCCTATGACATATCTCTTGGTTATATTACATGTACATGTTTTTAAGGTTTCCTCTTTCACTGCTACATCTTTTAAATAATTTTGTTTAAGAGCCTGACACGAAATACAGCTCTTTCATCTTAAATATTCAGCTCCGTCAGCAAACTTTATTCAACTAACAAGTAAATTCCCATACAAATCGCCAAACAAATTAAGCCTGGGCTTCCTGTGGCTATAGTTCTTAGGCGAATCATTACTTAGGCTAACAAGTAGTTCTTAACTTTCAGAGTTGGTGTCATCATCCTAGAAAGAGTCCGTTAAAACACAGTTCGTACCGAAGTTAGTGGACTCTCACATGATTCCAAGTGTCAAGACTGATGACATATTCACAAATATTGTCATACAACACGCGAACGCACATCAAGAGGTGAAAAGCTACTGGAATTGCGATCAATCGATGCGAGCAGATCTTCTTTGGAAAAGAGGAAGGTGAAGCAAATCGATTCTCGTAATTGGCAAAGCAGGGATTGGAAAATCTCTGTTTTTCCAGAAGCTCCTTAGTGAGAGGTTTTTTCAAGCCGAAGCAAGTATTCAAATTCCCGATTTCAAGTTTGCATATCTGTTGACATTTCGTCAGTTAAGTTCACTTGGAGAGGAAACTCTCGAAGAAGCTGATAAAATGAGAGGAATTGACTTCGAGCAATTCGTGGAAATTAAAGGGTTTGCTGAACAACAAGTGAAAGATTACACTGGAAAATATGATCATATCTTGAAGAATGAAAATCTGGTCAGCTTTGCCCATATTCCTGTTCTGTGTTTTATAATGTGTTGGTGCATGGAATGGTACATTGAACAAGAAAGCAGTGAAGATCTTCCTGTCACGATAAATGAACTTTATTCTGAAGTTGTTAAAATCTTTGCACTAAAACATCACTCTAACTCAAGTATAAAAAGAGATGAATTCCTGAGGAGACCAACACTACACCTCTGGTTGAAAACACATTGGATCAGTTATCAAGTCCACGCTTCCGGTAAGCTACTGAATAGACAAAACAACTATATCATGGCCTATGGCCACATTCTCCCCCCGCTGGGGAGATGTCTGCCACGACATCTATCAATTTACAACGTCTCTAAACGACAAAAATGTTATTGAAATGCTTACTCCAAGCACAGGCGCTCGAATAATTTTCGCCCTTCTAACAACTTCTCCTTATAGAATGCACTTCCGCGTACATACTGCTGGCTACAGACATAGTCGGACAAGTACACCGCTCGTGTTTGTCTCCTTGCAGCTCGTGGAATGGGTTGTCCTGTGTCCTGCTCTAAAATCGGTTGATTATTTCTCTGCTTTTCCTTTCTCGCCCTTTCGATCTCTGCTTCTTTTGTTGATTTTCGTTCTGCTCCTTTGTTCCTCTCGTACTCCTTTCTTTCGTTCTCTCGTTCTCTTGTTCTCTTGTTCTCCTTCCTAGGTGACAAGTATCGTCCTCTTCTTGCTCTTTTCTCCACTTTTCTTCTTCTTTCCGCTCCCCCATTTCTTCTTCTTTTCGCTTCAGCTTCTTGCTATCCCCTTTCTTCTTCTAACAGGTCTTCTTCTTTGAGCTGCTCTTCCTTTTCCTTGATTTCAGGCGGAATATGTCTTGATCCTTCTGGTTTATCATCTCCTCTGACTAAACCGTTTCCTTGTAATTATGTTTATATTCTCGGTCTTTTTCCTGTCGATTCTCAAATTTTCTTCTTTCTTCTGCTTCAGCATTTAGCTTTGGTTCTTTCTTTGCTTCGCATTCTTCCGCATCTTGCGTTTTGTAACCCATAGTACTTGTTGCTTTGTTAGCATCAGATTCTTCCAGCTTGTGAACTGGTTCAGTTTCGTTTTTCTTTTCTGCTGTCTGTTGCTTGTACTGTTCTTTCTCTTTATCTTCTGTTTTTCTTTCGTTTTCCTTTTTAACTTCATCGCATGTGTCCCTTGCCGAATCTCCAGTCTTTTCCTTCACTTCCTCGGCTTTCTTTGCTTTAGTATCTTCATCACCCTTTCCTATGCTATTTAACAGTTTGTCCTTATCGTCTGTCTGATTGTCATGGCTAGAAAGAAACATGCATTGACGCAGCGAATTCCTGTGTACTGTGTGCCATTCACTACCTTTCTCCGACTGAATGACATACACAGGCCGTCCTGGTACTCTCTCTTGCACCACATATGGTCCTTTCCATCGATCTGCCAATTTGTGTCTCCCTTTCATACCATGTCTAACTGTTAGAACTCAGTCACCTGGCTGACACTATCCAATTTGCTTTACGATTGTACAATTGTTGTTGGTGTTCTTTAGCCTTTGAAGATTCCTTACGTGCCATCTCGTAGCTAGACTGCAGCCGGTCTCTGAAATCCTGGATGTACTCACAGTATTGCCGTTCCTCTTCAGGCAGTCTAGGGTGGCGGCCGAACATCAAGAACTATGGTGAATACCTTGTTGGTTCATGCATAGTGGCATTGTATGCATGCGTCATAGTTTCCAGTTGATCTTTCCAATCTAATTTCTTACTCGGGTCCAAAGTCCCTAGCATGTTCATTAACGTGGAGTTAAATCGCTCTGTTAGACCATTCCCCTGAGGGTGGTAAGGTGTGGTTCGGCTTTTCTCCATTCCAGTTATCTTGCATAACTCCTTCATCAGATCGCTCTCAAAGTTTCGTCCTTGATCTGCATGTATCCTCTGCGGGATTCCATAAACGCACATGAATCTCTTCCAAAGTGTCTTAGCTACTGTCTTTGCCTTTTGGTCTTTCGTAGGATAGGCTTGAGCCATTCGCGTAAAGTGATCTGTTACGACTAAAACGTTTTCTATCCCTCCCTTTGACTTCTCGAGGGTTAGGAAATCTAGGAAAACAAGTTGTAATGGTTCTGTTGTATGGATGCTCTTCAGAGGTGCCCGCTCCGTAGCCAGGGGTTTTCTCAAGCCACCCCTTTGACATGTTTCACAAAAATGCTTAACTGCATCGTACATAATAATAATAATAATAATAATGGCCACATTTATATAGCGCCATATCAACCACAGTTTCATGGCGCTTTACATATGGCTGACATATCCCGTCAGTGAATTATTTCGGACTGCTTCACGGCGCTAATAGCTGCCACGCAGTTTACAATGTTGAGTGTGGTTAGTGCAATGGCCAGGCTGCTGTATCGGGTGACAATCCCCTGCTCTTTTTCGAGTAGTACAACAGGTTCTTTCACGTCCCCTTCAAATACTGATTAGAAGTAGAAGGAGACAAGGCCAACGGCTTATAAACGTCCCTGCCCAAGGACGCGGCCGGGATTCGAACCCCCGACCTCCCGCACTCTAGACCGTGCTCTACCAACTGAGCTAACCAGTGAGGCCAATAGAACCGTTCGCGCACCAACTCCAAAGGCCTCTCAATCCCTGGGTGACCTGTATTATGAATACTTGTCAGAATATCTTGCTGTAGTGCTTTTGGCAAAATGACTTGCTGCATTGTTCCCTTCTTTGCTTCACGAACGTCTCTTATGAGAACTCCTTCGGACAATTTCAATTGATTCCACTGCTTTAGTATCAGCCTAGCATCCGGTGGAAGGTTCTCTCTCTCACTTCAACTCGGCCTTTTTCCAGATGCCATGCACTTTAGAACAGCCCCAATTGTTTCATCTTCTTGTTGATGAAGCTGCACCTCACGTTTCTTCATTGTGGGTAATGTCTCGTGGCCCTGTACCACATGACTCTGATTAAATCCTTTAACTTCTGGTGGCTGCAATGCTGCATCAAGTGTCTTCTGTACTTCCACTTGTGGCATCCTTGATAATGCATCCGCATTGGCATTGCTTTTTCCTGGTCGATAACAGATTTTGAAGCGGTATGAAGACAGTTCTGCTACCCAGCGCTGACGGCATGCGTCTAATTTAGCACTTGTCATAACGTAGCACAAGGGGTTATTGTCGGTGAATACTGTGAAATCATTTCCATACAAATATTCTTTAAACTTAACTGTTACTGCCCACTTTAGTGCCAGAAATTCCAACTTGTGTGCTGGATACCTTGCCTCTGCAGCAGTCAGTCTCCGACTGGCATATGCAATCACCCTTTCTTTTCCGTCCTGTATCTGCATCACTACTGCTCCGAGTCCTCCTGTGCTTGCATCTGTCTGTACAGTAAAGGGAAGTGTGAAATCTGGATATCCTAGAACCGGTGCACTCACAAGTCTCTCTTTCAGTGATATGAATGCAGCATGACACTCGTCTGACCACATAAAGGAATTGTTAGGTTGTGCTGGTCATTTTCCACACCGTTTCTTATTTGATCAATCCCCTGATGAAGCTAACTTGTGGAGTGGTGCTGCTATCTTCGAGTACTTTCTAACAAATCTCCTGTAGTAGCCGGAGAATCCTAGAAATCCTGTCCTTTGGTGTTTTCCAGTCTCTTACTTGCCCGACTTTTCCTTTTCCTGTCTTTGAGTTAACTATTCGATAGTCTAGACATATCCGCATCATTCCATCTTTCTTGCGGGATATCACAATTGGAGATGCATACGGACTTGTACTCGGTTTTATGACACCCTGCGTTTCCATCCATTTCAGAGTGTCCATCAACTCCTTGTACTCTAGTGGTCTTACTCTCCTATGTGGAATTTTGAATGGAATTTCATCGATGAGAGGAATCTGGTGCTTTATTGCGTTGGTGTGACCATAATCTTCCGAGCTTTGGGAGAAGACGTCAGCATTTTTCTCTAGCATCTCCTCAACACGTTTAACCTGCTCCTCTACATTTATTATTTTCTATTGATGTCAAGCTCAGACAAATAATTCCTACGCCTCTCATGACTCACTTCCTCACTTCCTATACTAGTTTCCTTTAGCTCCTCCATATTTGGCTTCTCTTTTTCCCTCCCTTCATGTGCAGATATGTCCTGAATAATACCTTCAGTGACGTAAAGATCAGCTAAACGTGTACTTCTCTTGATACGAAGTGGCCTATCAGTAGGATTAAGAACGCGAACTGTCACCTGCTGGTCAGCTACTGTCACCACTGTATTTGCTACCAATAGGTTTTCCGGACCATTGTAATCTGGTGATCGTTCCAGAAGCCCAACATACGGCCGGCCTCCTGGAGCTTTCGGAATGCTGACTGCCACATCTACTTCACCACCATTTGGGGGAATAACCGTTGGCCGACGCCCAGTGTACCTTGCACTAGCCACAAACCCCAGTGGACCACCATACACATTGTGATTATACTGAGTCATGGCAGCGTGCCATTCCTGTGATTCCTTGAATACATCGTTCCACTCTCATTTTCAAAATATATCTGCAGAGCCCTAATGACTGGTGTACCCACTAACAAGGGAACGGCCTTCCGATACTCTGTGGTTGGCACCACAAAGGCTAGAACTCCCTCATACCTCTGGCCAAATATCTATATCCAAGCGAATTTTCCCCTTATATGCCATTGCATTTCCTGAGGAATCCTCAAATACGACTCTACTTTCTTCCCGGGACTGGGTACTTAATACTGGGTGCTGTTTAACAAATTCTTCTGTTAACGTGGAGACAGCTGAACCGGAATCAATAAGACTGCGACATTCTTGACCATTTACTTTGATGTATGTCTCGTTCGATGGCCCTATCTCACTCTGATGAATTCTAGGCGCCTTATCCTTTCCCCCACTCTCTTTAGGGTTTGTTAGCTGTTTATTCACTTTGGAAATTGGGCTCCCCTTATTTGGCCTGTAGGTTGCCCCTCCCCTACAGGCGATCGGAGTTTAAAGTGCCTATCACCCTTTTGCAATTTTGATAGCTTATGAACCTCCGAAACGTTTTGAGTACTTCTGTGAAGAAAGTTTTGGTTTAAAGTGAATACTTTATGTTCTACGCTTGTTTGAAATCGTGTAAATGTGACCTTTCCTGACCCATGACCGCGTAAGTAAAAGTCTGAGTCGAAACCTGGGTATACGTCATCTCATTAATGCATTATTCTCCATGGCGCCTTTTTATCACAACAACATCGATGCATAGAAAATATACACAATTTTAGAGTTGTTAGTAAAGAAAAAAGTTATTTTAGTCAACATGTTAAGTATTTTTTCAAATGATTGCAAAGCCGAATTAATTATATGACGTCAAGATGACGTCTACCCAGGTTTCGACCCAGGCTTTTACTTACGCGGTCATGGGTCAGGAAAGGTCACATTTACACGATTTCAAACAAGCATAGAACATAAAGTATTCACTTTAAACCAAAACTTTCTTCATAGAAGTACTCAAAACGTTTCGGAGGTTCATAAGCTATGAAAATTGCAAAAGGGTGATAGGCACTTTAAAGGCTCTTCCTGTCTTGCTGCCATTCCATCAACTTGACCCATGTTTGCTTCCTGTTGTATATTATGCCCAGTGGGCTCATGGCCCCAACCCTCACTACTTCCTGTATATCATCACGGCAATTGTATGAGATATGTCCCCCTTTTCCACATCTATAACAGACCCTTCTCTCCAATGCACCAATATGCCTGGTCTGCCGGGTATTTGGGTGGGGACTCTGGCCAATAACTCTCCCTTTAAGTGCCTGTATCTACTTGGCCTGTGCCTCGCACTTAGCCTCCACCTTACTAAGCTCTAATTTCATCTCTTTAAGTGCTTTCAAGACTGGATCTTCTACACTAGACTTGTGGGACCGCCCCACTCCATAGGTTTGTGGTTGGCTAGTGACTCGTTCGGCTACACCCCTTTTATCGGACCCCTGCTTCCTCCTGTCATATTCTAGCTTTAACAGTTCGTCTTGAATTTGTTCGAAAGACAGTTCCATTGCTACTAGTGGTCGTAGTTGCATAACTATCCCTTCATCCCTGAGACCCGACACAAATACATCAGTAAGCATTCCCTCCCGGTTGGGATACTTCTGCCCATAATTACCTTCCCTATCGGCTATTCCAAGTAGCTCTGTCAACTCTATGGCATATTCAGCTGGTGGTTCACCCTCCCTTTGTGTACGACAGTAGAATACTTGAAGGGGATTCTCTACCTTGGTATTCAATTCTTCCAAACATAATCTGCATTCTTTTAAGGACTTCTTTATAGGTTTTACTCTTATTAGCCTCTCCTCTAAACACTTTCGCAGCCTGGCCGGTAACATAGCGTTCAATTAGGTCCAGGGCCCCCTGGTCGTCATTCTCGAGCCGGCATTTCCGGACTAAATAATCAATTCCCCTGACCCAATCATTCACTAATTTTACCTTCTCGTCCCGAGAATGGCTGCACTTGCTTTAGCTGATGACAAGTCTGAACTTTTTCTCTGGATCTCTCCCTTTGAGCTGGAAATGTCAGGTGAGGTATCTCCATACGTCGCTTAATTTCGTCCAACTCCCTCCGAAGTCGTGCATTCTCTTCCACAAGTCGAATGCCTTCCATCCACGGCCACTGGTTTCCATTACCAGATACGTCTCCCAATCCATCACGAGCCCGGTAATTTTCCTCTCTCAGCTCCTCCTTCACACTCATGTTTCCCTCCAGCATATATCCTGGTCACGGCACCAATTCTGTGGCCCAGGGTCCCAGTAAATACTGCACAAACTGCTGGTTTGCTCTCTCTGGCCTTTATCTGCGACCGAGCAGAGTGAAAACATGAAGTATCATTACAACTTAAATACACATCAGTAACTCGAATTAACCATCTAGTTACAATCTTAGGACATTGCGTTGTGTTTGTTTATATTTCTAAGTTAACAAAGATGTTTCTAAGCGAGTATAATAATGAAAAGAATAGCAACACAAAACCATACCTGCGACCGAGCAGAGTGAAAACATGAAGTGTGAGCCTCGTATCTCAGCTCTACCCAGAAGTCCTCGCGGGCACCAATATGCTAATTATGTTAACTTCCGGAGCTAAATACAAGTCCACGCTTCCGGTAAGCTACTGAATAGACAAAACAACTATATCACGGCCTATGGCCACATAACATTGCATGAGTATTTAGCTGCTGGATGGTTTGTGAAGAAAAGAAAAATACCACAAGTACAGGGTATGTCTGACATGGTTTGGCAGTTTATGGCTGGAGTTATGTCAGAGACAAAAGATGACACGCTGATGGAAGAATTATTTGAAAAACTATCAGCTGATAAGAATTACTTTAGTAGTAGTGAGCTACTTCTAAGAGTAAAGTGCCTTAATGAATATAAAGATAAGGAATTAGGTAAAACTATTGTAAATAAACAACACCATCTATACTGTGATGATAAGGGGGAGATAATATTTCATAATTTAACAGATGTTGACTGCATTGCGATCTCCTTTTTGTTAGATATTATCATTTTATTGTATAAAGAGCAAACTGCTAAAAAGCATTCAACATCATCTACACAGTCCATTATTGTAAAGAAATTGCACATCATTAATTCATCTTTGACATTGTCTGGAGTAAAACGCGTCTGTAAATCACTGGAGAATGAATTCTGTACCGTAACTGAACTGTCTCTGTTGAACTGTGAATTAACTGACGAGTATCAAGGGCACCCAACGAAGTTTTCGATTAAAAAGCTGTTTGGGAGAGTAAGTTAGCCTAAAACTTTCGGATTTGAAAAAATTGCTCCTAGAAAATTGTTTTCTGAAATACTGGCTAGAAAATTTGTTTTCAATCCCTAGAAAATTATAGAAGAAAAGGGAGACTAAAAGGTTTCCCCAAAAATATTCGTACGTCCCAATTCGTCTGATCAATAGAGTCAGAACAACACATTTTCATTCCCTAAGAATTGCCTAAAGGAAAAAAGAATCCCTAAAAAATTCGTACCTCCACAAAACTTTGCAACATGAAGTTACTTGGGCTAGAAAATTCTTGTTTCTGTTCTAGACTACTAACAAATTCGTAGGCCGGGAATATTTTGCCATAGTATTTTCGGTTGACGCGATTTCCACCAAGAAAATCCGAACAGCTAATAGCTTTCTAGACATAGTAGGCACCTTAAAATGGCTATATAAGCTGCAGACAACTGGTTTCAAACGAATTTCAAAAAGCACTCGTTGGGTGCCCTTGGAGTATGTTGACTGCATAAGTGAATTAGCGATAAGTAAATTAACTGGTCTAGTAATAATATCACTGATGCAAATGTTGTTAATATATATTCTGCACTAATATATCACAGCTGTAAGTTAACCGCTGAACTATCTGTCTTATAATAATCTCACTGATGCAAGTGTTGTTAATATATGTACTGCACTACAGTCGAAGCTCTATGAGCGACCGCTCTCGTAAGCGACCAGCTCCGATAACGACCAAGATTTTGAATTCCCGTTTGAATTGTCACTCAAACTCTGTACTGAAAAGCTCTCGTAAGCGACCAAGTCTCAGAAGCGACCAGCTCCGTTAGCGACCAATTTTGGAGATCACCAAACGTGATTTTCCTTTGTTTTTCAGCTCTCGTAAGCGACCAGTCTGAAATGCGTCTTCAAAACATCAGTCAACACCTGATAAAACTTACATTCCGCGGCATTTACTAGCAAGAGTAATCCGTTTGACATTAGAATATACTACAATTAGCGTCCTATTTATAAAACTAGTGGCACGTGTAGCTTATTTGAGCTACTGTACAAAGAAATAAAAACGATAAAATAATATACCTTTAGTGGTCACTACAGTTAACGATTTCCTTTAATGTAGAAAGCTCTCGTAAGCGACCAACATCTATTGTTCGCATGCGTGGTCGCCGACGAGAGCGCATTCTCGTAAGCGACCAGCTCCGTTAACGACCAAAATTTTCGATTCCCGAGGTGGTCGCTTACGAGAAGTTCAGACTGTACATGTGTCACAGTATCAGGTGATCTCATGATCTCATTAGCATATTGAGCAGTTTCTCATATTCTATTAGATCAGGAGTATTTCTGTCGGGTGTTTTGTCAAGAGAAAAAGATAAATTTCGTAAGCCTTTGTCAATGTACTTCTCAGTAGATATTGAGTAATTTGCGTTCTGTGTAGATTGTATAAAACGTATTGAACTGAATACAAGAGAAATGGTGAATAGACGAGTTTGATCTTGATTCAAATTTCAGTGATAATCATTTGAAAATGTCAACATCTGGATTAAAACTGATCACCCAGAGAACTCGAACTAAAATCACATTCACACAGCTCAATTGGGAATTCAAAACATCTGTTGACCAATGTGTAATGAGAGTAGGTTAACAGGTATTGTGGTTTTAGTTAATAAAGATGTGAAGACATTTTTGTAGAGAAATCAATGTTTTCTCCAAATTTAAAGGGATCTTTATGACATGTGAAGACATTTGGAGGAACTCACTCAAATCAGAAAAGGCGGGCGAGTAAAAGCCTTATTTTCATGATCAAAAACGCAATGACTTTGTACAAACTGAAAGAAGTCACAAAGATGTAGCATTAGTGTTAAGTATTTCATTGATTAAATAGTGATTTGACTTGGTTTTCTCTCGTTCGAAGACAAACAAGTGCGAACTACAAACATCGGCTTGGTTTCGTTCTAAATGGCGAGGAAAGAAATATCTGGTGAAAATTGTTAGTCGTTAACTGAACACCATTAACTAAACTGCGTTGTGTTCTAGACAGCTGCTCTATGGGTTTCTGGAAAACCCGAATAGCGAATAGCGAATACCGAATAGTGGCGAATAGTGGCGAATAGTAAATATAAGTTAAAGATTAATACTTACAGAACGTAAGTCCTTCAACGAGTACGAACCTAGACGAACCTGACGAGAGAATCACACTGTCAACACTCGCCATTTTGTTTTCCTCATGTAACTCGGTTCCATGGATGGGTTACCTGTGGCACTCGAAAGCGAGGCCAATCGATATCGTTAGAAGGCAGCTTTGCCGAAATGTTGGAGAAAAACGTTTTCTACATATCGTGCACCTGACAGACGTAGTTGGGTTTCACCAAAGACCGCCTTGGAATTCCTCGTGCTGTAGCTATTTCTTTTTAGTTCTTTCTTCTTTTTTGCGCCGATTTGTTTTCGGATAGCGTACCCTTTCAGCTACCTTTCCCTTGAGTACGCATTAAATGCGTTTTTGTTTCAGTTCTGTATCCCAAGAGGAAATGTACCAATTTCTATAATTGGAAAACAAAGTACTGAATCCTCTGGAGAAATATCACGTGGTCTGAAATGGGGCAACAAACAGGCAAGCTGAAAGGGTCTATTAGAATTCCTCAATTTAATAGACCAGTTGCTCCAAGGATTTTTCTACGGGTCCTCCGGTTTTCCTCCCTCCACAAAAACCAACACGCTAAATTCCAATTTCATCTATGGATTGGTTGTTTCAGGTCCCGTTATAGAAATTCAGAGAGTTTGCGGTTCAGATTCCGACATTTTTAAAGGGGTGCAAACATGGCGCGAAATACAGTGTTTGTATGTGAATCCGGTGCCAAATAATTTCAGTAAAATCGAATTTCCGAATTTCTGTCTGGTAAAAGACTATTTTAAAACTTATTAAAATTTGATGGATGTAGCTGCGCTGGAAAGCGTGCAATCGTGTTTTCAGTTTACCATACATTTGTCTGTAACAACGAGTCAAAGTCCGCGGGAAAATTTACAGAGAAATGTATGGAAAACTGGAAACACGCTATCCGAAAAAAAATATTATAAAAAGAAATGTCTACAAACTCGAAGCATTTCCAGGCGGTCTTTGGTGATCGCTGACCTAAACCGGAGGCCACAGGGAACCCAACTAGGTCTGTCAGGTGCACGATGACGTATGTAGAAAACGTTTGCCGTTTTATTATTTTCTTCAACATTTCGGCAAAGTTGCTTTCTAACGTTCCCTGCTAGCAGAGGTCTCTCTCTGTCTACCTCTGCTAGCAGGGAACTTCGAACGATATCTTCTTCATGCGCCATGATCAGCCTCGCTTTCGAGTGCCACAGGTAACCCATCCATGGAACTGAGTTACATGAGGAAAACAAAATGGCGAGTGTTGACAGTGTGATTCTCTCGTCAGGTTCGTCTAGGTTCGTCTAGGTTCGTACTCGTTGAAGGACTTACGTTCTGTAAGTATTAATCTTTAACTTATATTTACTATTCGCCACTATTCGCCCCTATTCGCGACTATTCGCACTATTCGCGCTATTCGGTATTCGCTATTCGGGTTTTCCAGAAACCCGCTGCTCTATTGACTATATTCACTGCAAATGCAAAAATCCTTAAAACAAGATTAAAAAATCTTGTTTTAAGGTCCTGAGACAAGACATTCACAACCTCAAAACAAGCTTCCAAAAATCTTACAACAAGATGCAACTAGCTTGAAATAAGAAATGTATGTCTTATTTTAAGATATAATAACAAGATAAAAGAAAACTTAATATAAGGAAATATATCTTGTTTTAAGCCTTAATTTTCTTAAAACTAGATTTAAAAAAGCTTGTTTTAAGGTCCTGAGACAAGAATTCCAGTTCCTTAAAACAAGGTCAATGTGATCTCAAAACTAGATTTTTTATCTCCAATCAAGAAAATGCACCCTTGTTTTAAGTAGTGAAAATAAGGTTAATAATCTTGTATTGAGATTTCAGTCTTGTTTCAAGGTAGATAAGCTCCATACTTAAAATACAATCTTGTTTTGAGTGTTGGAAGTTATGACACAGTTTGACGCCTGGCTTCAGATCGACTACAGATAACATTTAACTGTAACAATCCATGCTTTATTGTACATATAAAAACCAAACGTAAACCAATAGCAATAATACATTGTACACATTGTCACTTTCTGTATCAACCTTCCACCAATTCATTGTATAAAATTATGCTATTAGAAGAAATTCACAATAGAACAAAGAGCTAGCACTAACTGTCACACCAGTACCCCATTCACACCAAGGCTTAAATATGTTTTAAAGTTGACTAACTAAACATGTTTTAAAATTATCTGCAAATGCAGCAACCTTCAGTTCAAAACTTGATGTAAATTAAATTGTCCTTTATCGTATACAATAACTATTCCAGATCGATAGCTTGAATTTTAACAATTATTGTAATGCTTTCAAGGTATAGGGGCTTGAAAACTCAAATGAACTAAACATATTTAGGTGTGAATGGGGTATTAATGCTTGGCATTTCACCCTGACAGTAACGAAACACTGTGAAAAAAATAAATAATGTGACCGTTATACATGACATATAAATATCATTGTATCAATATCAACAACTTTTAGTTACTTTATAAAGTGACATGCTCCAAATATATAATCAACACTGTGAAATTTAACTATATATATAATGTTTTGGAGCAATCAGGTTTTTCAACTCTTCTGTACGAGGTTTGCACTTACAGTAGGAACCTAATACCATGCTTTTCAAGGAAAAGAAACATCATTCAGCACTTTTTGTATGAACCTTCTAACAAACGTGTATAGAACCATTCTGGTGAAACTACTGTGTAACTGCACCATGCATTAAGCATGCATAAATCAGTTGTCTTTCTTGATTAAGTGACTTACCAATAAGTAACAAGGATAATTTGAATGTAATTGGGTGACGTCTTGGACAACGGCTAAAAGACAATACACCGCATTGTATTCTTCTGTGTAAATAGGCCTTGTGTAACCTTTTGGTACTGGACTCAGACATGCTCTTAAGTGACACTTGATGTAATTATCTAATCTTTTGGAGCAGAGTGTTCTCAATCCTTTTATATTTGTATGTTTTGCGCTTTGGTACCTTGCCAAGTATGTGTTCCTCTAGGAATAGGAACATACTCTTATCCGTGTTAGCATAACATAGATTAAATGTGTAGTAAACTGCCAAGAGCAGAACTACTGCAGTTGAATACAACGTGTATTCCCCTACGGCTGTGCACTCACACAACACCTCTTTCTGTAAAACCATAAATATCTGATCCTGTTCAGCTGCCTGCGAGTTTGTGGTGCCCCCTTCCTCCTCTGCATACACCAGCAATACTGGCCCAGTAACTGGCAACACGTCTTTGACATAGGTATCCATCTTCTCACCTGCCTAGAATGCATATTGCACATATTAAAATACGTTTGTTCATTCTTTAAAATTAAGCCACCAAGCTGACAAGATAAATCTTCAAAAACTTTATAAACATCCAAATGGCCGTCACAGTTCTCTCTTGGATCGTCGCCATTTTCGCAGCGAAATGGGATATCTGTCATATCTCTATTGTTTGACCAATCACAATTTTCCGTTGCTGGAGTGACTGAAATTGCTGAACGCGCTCCAGTGGGCAAAGGTTGCAGTCCCTTTATTTTTCTTTTGTTCCCCGCCCTCCTACGAGTTCGTTCGCGCCCAATCCGCGCTCGGCCAAAACATCGTTTTTCGAGTTTTTCGTGACTAGAAACCAAGAAAGATAAAGGGACTGTTCGCAGTCTACCAGCATCACGACGTATATAGAAAACGTTTCACATGTTATTATCTTCTCCTTCTATTAAACGATATCTATTGACCCGTGTTCGGTTGGCAGTGCAGTGCCAGCCTTTATAGTATGGTGTCCAATTTCCGCCAAAATCCCAACTTTGTATTCTACATTGGACTTTCTATATTCTTGTCAATATTTTGAATTTGACTTCCAATTTTACTTGTTTTAAATGGTAGTTTTAAAATTTGACCTCCAACATTTCGTGTTCTTCATGCTACTTTTGTTATTCGGATACCTTTCCAATTTGACATGCAAGTTTTCGTATTTGACATACAAGTTTTTTCATTTGACATCCAACCGCAATCCAATAGACGATCGACATCGCGGGCTCATGTGCCATCGTCCCCCCTCCCCTACGTGTGATACCAAAATAAGCCCCAGCAGGGAAGGCTAAGCAGTGGAAGTCCACCCTCACACGGGCAGTTTCAACCGAGCAAAATAAAATGGCGGATCTATGCAGTCGTCCCTAACTGAATTTTAACTCTATAGGAATCTCTATGGTAAGTATAAGCACTTATTTTGTTCAACTAGACGTGTAGTAGTGTGCGTTAGTCTAGTTTTACTATTGACTTATTTTTGTTTCTTAAAACCCGGCTCTGCTCCTGCTTCGTGTACATGCATATGTACATACGTACTTTAATCTTTAATTATCCTTAAATCATAAAATAATAAAGCTTAACACTGAATATAAACTTGAATTAGTATTAACTTAAATAATTATAACTGTCTTAGTATTAACTTATTTAGGATGTAGAGTGTTTAGCACCTACTTCGAGTACCAGCCATCCGTGATGCAATAGAAAGCAAAACTTTACAAATCTAGAACGAACCTAAATATGCATGTACACGAAGCAGGAGCAGAGCCGGGTTTTAAGAAACAAAAATAAGTCAATAGTAAAACTAGACTAACGCACACTACTACACGTCTAGTTGAACAAAATAAGTGCTTATACTTACCATAGAGATTCCTATAGAGTTAAAATTCAGTTAGGGACGACTGCATAGATCCGCCATTTTATTTTGCTCGGTTGAAACTGCCCGTGTGAGGGTGGACTTCCACTGCTTAGCCTTCCCTGCTGGGGCTTATTTTGGTATCACACGTAGGGGAGGGGGGACGATGGCACATGAGCCCGCGATGTCGATCGTCTATTGGATTGCGGTTGGATGTCAAATGAAAAAACTTGTATGTCAAATACGAAAACTTGCATGTCAAATTGGAAAGGTATCCGAATAACAAAAGTAGCATGAAGAACACGAAATGTTGGAGGTCAAATTTTAAAACTACCATTTAAAACAAGTAAAATTGGAAGTCAAATTCAAAATATTGACAAGAATATAGAAAGTCCAATGTAGAATACAAAGTTGGGATTTTGGCGGAAATTGGACACCATATTATAGCACCTGTTTCATCCTTGCTTTCGAGTGCTACAGGTAACCCATCCATAGACTTGAGTGACACGTGCAAAACAAAATGGCAGATATTGACAGTGTGATTCACTCGTCATTTGAATTCGTACTCATTCAAGGACTTGTGAGTTGCGTTCTTAAGTATTAACCTTTAATTTATATTTACTATTCATCACTATTCTTGCTATTTGGGTTTTCCAGAAACCCCTCTTGAGGTACAGCTGAATTCTAACAAGTCTGGCAAAATGCTACTTACCGGTAAAGTTAGAATAACAGGCTGGGCACCACCAAATGCCTCATGCAAGCACTTCAAGGGTACCAATAATGTTCTTGAGTCATCTGTGAGGAAGAATGATACACAAGGATTAGGGGGAAAATCATGATGGGACTATTATATGGAATAACCATAGTTTGTTTACTGAAAGAGGGGAATACTCCAATGTACATAGTAATGATGGCCACCATCATGGCGCTGGGTATGTTGTTTGTTAGCGTGTGTTCCGTTTGACAGAATTTGACCTGACTGTTTCCAAGGATGAGCATATCGTTGATTCTCTCAGTGTTAATAATTAAGTCACTTGACGCATGCTTTTTTCCCCAATAATAATAGTAATAATACTAATCCTTTACCTCAACACCTACATTTGTACTAGCCCTGTGGCTAGTGGTTGTCAAATTTGACTAGCCCAGCTGGTGCAATTTTTACTAGTCCCGGGTTAGTTTACTACCGCTAAGGTCGAGCACTGGTTCCTACAGTGGAGCCGGTAAAAGTTATTGTTACATATGTTATGCACGTCGATTGCTTCAGTTTTGCAGCTGCAATAAAGAGGTACATGTACATGTATGTTGAGGCTAAAATCTTAAAGATGAAGTAAGTGCCCTCCCTCAAATAGGCACCCCTACTGCAAATGCAAAAATGAAATAAATGCCCGTCACTAATTCGATCATTTACAGTAAGGATTTCAATGTGTTAGATCTCTTTATGAATGAAAATAAAGTTGTACAGCAAATACTTACCAGTACTGGTCTGATCATCATCCAGAAAACACTTTCTCAAATGATGCCAATGACTTATAAATGTCTCCTTGGTTGCTACTGACTTTGTTAGTTGGGAGATGTGAAGTTCCAATTCATGTAATATCTGGATGGAAAAGAAAATGCATTAAGGCTGGTGAACTAAAAATAATTGCATCAAGGAAATAGATGAAAGTGAATGCTAATGACAATTCTCTAGCATTTGTTTTTCCATTTGCTTATTTAATACTAATGTTTTTTTTTAAGACAATGAAGTTATTATTTCTAAGATTAGTGTATTACCCTTGAAATTTATCACACAATCACAGGGAGTTCTAACTTAATAAATGAAACAATAATATTAACCACAGTGTACAATTAGAGTTGTCAGAGTTTTTCTATGACATGGTATTTACATGTGATAATTTTGGTAAAGGTCAATACATGTACATGTACGTCAGAGCAGGGTGTGGAACTATGACACTATTGCAACACAATTTTAGAGCTGGTTGCCAGGTAGAGCGCTGTAGGTACGTACTTACTTTTGATCTGGCAACTGACTGAGAAAGTTTGGTTGCCAGTTACATGTAGCAACAGAACAAATTAGTGTCTATGTCACACTCTTCAGTCCCATTTTGTTGTTGTTATAATAATGTTTATTTGTACCAGCACAGATAAAAATTATTACAATAGATGAAGAATAACACTAAAATTACAGTACAGGTTAACAGAAATAGCTTACACCAAACGAGTCCGATGCATACAGACACACAACAAAATACAAGTTGGTGAAATACACACAATTACACAAAACTTATTGGGAAAAATAAATAGAAGAGGACAAAACTAAAAAGGGGTAAAGCAATCTTGTGGCTATTCTAAGAACACCCAAATGCATGACAGTTAAATAATGACAGTTTACTAGCAATCGCAATTACTTACCACTTTCTGGTGGTCTAAGTATGGGAACTCTTCCAGCATCGTTTCAATTGCTTTTCGTCCTGTAATTTGCGAGATCCTTTCACATCTCTTGGGGAATGTCAGTGTTTGTAATTCCTCCACTGCTTTCCAGTTCACTGCACGTTTAGATATTTCTTTTTGCAGTTCCTTTTCATGCTTGTTTGCATCTTCCTGTGATGTTATCATGCCAATGTTTAATATTTCTTCTGATTTGGAAGCAGTCTTCTGACTCTGTTTATCCGATGACTTCAAGTTTGACACCCTTTTCTTGAGTAGGTGCTCGGTGGATGCCTTAGAAAGTGTATGGGATTGGGGAAGGAAAAAGTATGAATGATGAGCAATGTAAGCAATACCATGTTTTACTTGCACTTTTGGAGACTTGCAATATATAGGTCAACTGTAACATCAGTAAAAGGAACAGTAGTAAAAGTCATGTACAGTAACAAACCAAGACATCAATTTATAATTGATGTTTTTTAAAATGTATAATCAAAAATAGGCAATAAATGCAAGTACATGTAGAGACAGCCAAGTGTAATTTCTGGTTAAGAAAAATAAAATACTGTCTTAAAATATAACCCTAAATCTCCTGAAACGTAGCCAAAAAAGTCATCAAAGGTGTTTGCAAGGAAAGAGGGTTAATTAACTCAATATTTTAATTGCTTTGTCTGCATCGTACATGTACCTACCCAGTACTGAAATTCAACATCCTTTGGCCAAAAGGGTGGCTTCTCATCCCTAAGAACAGGTATCTCTTTACACATCTTCTTAGACAGTTCAGTCAAACAGTCACCAGAAATCTCCTTTCCACAGAATGCCTGCACACACGTGACACTCTCTCTTATCAACTGCCTTCTTGCACGGTCATCAAGGGGCTGATTTTCTTCCACAGAATTTTGAATTTCTCTTGAAGTGGGAAGTTTGAAATCTTCTCCCAGATAGCTATGCTTCTGTTTTTTTGATGGTAGGGGACTGAACAGCTCCCGGGGCTTTGTTCTCTTCAGTGGTGGCATGGAATGTGACAAAGGCTGGGACTGACTTGCCATTACATCTTCCTCTGAGGAACAGCTGTCTAAGCTAAGTGTGGTCGATACACTTGATAAAGGAGTTGAGGTTCCTGATGAACTAGATTTGCGGCCAAAGCTCTGAAAAAAAAAATGGTGGACCTCTTGTTAACCTGGGACTCCCAGGGATGTCATTAGAAGCCGGCAACCGGCGAACTCTGGCGTCTACTCTGGATATTTCTGCCCACTATACTTTTGCGAGACAAAGTAAAACTATGTTAAAAAGAGTATAAAAAGGGGAGTTTTGAAGTTTTTTCTCTGGGTAGTTTATGGAATATGCCAGCTATGTGAAAACTTATTGAAACCCCTGGGCTCCCAATGTGGTACTGTACTGGAAGGTGACTGGAATTCAAAATACCCAAGTTTAATGCAATGGCTGTGAAGGTACTGGTAGCTTGTAAATAAAACTGAGTGAAGTATATTACATACCTCTTCACTAAAATTGTCAAACATACATGTATCATCTTTCGGGGTCCCTGATTTCTGCAGAAAATTAAAGTCAGAATTAGCTACAATTTATTCAAACATAATCTGAACCAAGAAATTGTACCTCATAGACACGAAAGCCTGCAAAAATAGCATACATCAGCCATATGAATTGGAATTAGCTTTTAACAAGACATGTACAAACTGGCTTGTAAGGAAAAACTAACCAACTTGGAACTAATGTCCCACAATGTCTTGCGTGCAATGAAGTCTTTTGGAAACAGATCTTGAAGGTCTGCCCGTGTAAAATTGATGAAGGTCTCTCCATCGACACTGTTTACTTTGGAAGAGAACAAATTAATTCAGTATCTAATGATTACATGTAATATTTTATTACCCCCAACTCTTTCAATTTCCAAGGTTTGATATGCATACGTCAATGAATGGGTAACAACAATTAGCTGCTGCTGAACAGGGTTTCAGCCAGAACGCGATTTTGCAACAATCTCACATTGGTATACCCCACATTCTGTAATCTCCATACCAAAACAAAAACAACCTGTGCTACTCAGCAGTCTTATTCGTTGCCGTACCCTACCCCACCCCCGTTTTTTTGTAACCATGTGACTCGCCTTTTGAGTTTTGGCGGGAAAAGTATTTCTCCAAAGAAAAGCAAGAAAAGATATTCAAGTTCCAAAATCTTGCAATTAAACAGCAAAGGATGGGCTTACTTGGGAAAACTAGTACAGTCTTTGGTTTAACAAGAGAAATTCTACACAAAGTCTTATTAAAGAGTCCAGTTTTATCGGCCATGTGCAAAATTTGAGCTAGCGAGAAACGTGCTATTCCCGCCATACAATAAACATGGAATTTCATTGAGACTTACCCGCTAAAACTCTTGCATAAGATGCATTTACCCCTTTTCTCTCCAGTAAGAGTGATAAATCATCAACTTGCATGTCATGTAGAGACATTTCTGTCAATAAAATTGAACAAACCTCCTTCTCTAACTCACCAAGTTCGGAACCCATAACAAACGGGGCGTGAGCTATCCCATAACCACTTTGGAGCTGAGTCATTGTCTTCTCATCCAATCAGGAAGGTTCTTGCGTTTGTCCAAAATTTTCAGCCAATCTGAATCCCTGTTTCATGGGAATAATTTCACGAAGCGCGAGGAAAGACAGTGTACGTGTGCACGTAGCGCTAGAGGAAAGATGTCTGTTTGGACTTGTGGGTTTTGCCTCGTGTTCTCATCTCTACATTTTCATTTATTGTTGAGCCACATAAACTCGAGACACAATGATCAAGAAAACTTTTTTGCATATTGTGGTATTAGTGGATGCGACCGAGGTTTTAAAAAAGCCAACACATTCACAAAGCATGTAAGGGAAAAGCATATTCCATTTCTCCACTCAGAGGAAGTTGAAATCCATGTCTTACCAGATGGAAGTGGTAAGTTTATTTTTATAATTATTGCAGTTTTGACATAGTACGCTCTATATTTGCAGAGATGAAACTTTAATGTACCAAACGGCTTTTCTGCTTTATAGTTTGTGTTCTATGTAAATAATTTTAATAAAAAATATAAAAAAAGAAATTGTGCCTCAAACGTTATTTCTGCATCCTTGAAACAAGTAATCTTAGACTTGTTTTAAGAGCGCTTACGTCTTATTTTAAGATTCATGGTGACCTGATTTCCAATAAGATTTTGGGACCTAGAAACAAGTACTATCTGCCTAGAAACTAGAACAGTAAACCTTGAATTTAGACAAGCATTCTAGAAATAAGGATTTTTGCATTTGCAGTGATTAAAAACCCTCTTGCAGTTTGAAGGACTGAATTTTGGTAAAAACGAAGAGAATTTTCCAGTTTTAAAAACGTGCGATTTGAAAACACGCCGAGGCTCGTCCAACAGGTTCGCTTTAGAAGCCCATTTTACCGCTTTAATGTTTGAAAGTCTTTCCTTTAACGTCATGCTACACATTTCTTCATGTTACTACAACAGTTACGAACTACTGGAACTCCAGTAAAATATGTCATAAGATCCGTTTTTGCTTGACGCGACTCGCACGTAAAACATGAACACAATCTGTAAAAGGTTTCAGTTCACTCTTCACCTTTCTTGTCACGAACAGAAATGTCATGTTGTCTAAATAAGGTAGCTTAAGGTGTTATTATTAGTCTCTCTGAGGTAAAAAACCATTGTAAATAGTAATTGTAGTTTCGAAAATAAACAAACAGTATTCCTACATGAACGCGACTGGAAATTGAGCTTGAGAGTTGGAAGGAAAAATTCTACTTGACTTGGCCAAGTAACACCAGGGCCCGGTTAAACTGTACAGATTACAATTACAGATTTAGCGCTAACCTAGCTTCAAACAACCCGGCCCTATTCACAAAATCTCATAAAGATTACCTTCGCCCTTGTATTAATGATTCCTTTTCATAAATCCTATACTGACTCCCAGTGAAGTAAAATTATTGCTTGATAATCTTGATTCCAATAAGAGCCCTGGAATATATAATTTTCCTATAAAGTTAATTAAACTTGTGAGTTCATATATAGCTGATCCTCTGGAAGCAATTATTAACGTTTCTTTTCTTGACGGTTGTTTTCCTGACAAATTCAAAAAATAACTGCACTGCGCAAAAGTGGATCAAAATTAAATATTACTAAATCTCAGCATTTTCTCAAGAACTGATAATAAAAACAAATCATTAACATCAACGGAATTAAACTCTGGGATCAAATACCGGAAAGTACTAAAACTAAGAATAAAAATAGTTTAAAAAAGACTATTTCTGTTCTCATTGAAAATTATAAATTTGCTTCAGAAACTCATGAATAATTGAGGCGAAACGAGGGAAATCAATGACTGTGAAGACATTTTACATCTGATAAAATTTCATCCTAATTCACATAAACTTTTAGCTTGGATTTCCTCGGCCAAAATAACTGGAAAAAAGGTCTCTTTACCTTCTTTACATGTGAATATTTTTTAAGTCGTTTAATAAACTCGCAGCTAATTTTGGGCCTTTATCAGTGAATTTCTAATTAGGATGAAACTTTATATAAAATTTCATCCTACTAAAATATATTTTCTTTATGTCATTCCCTTGAGATGTGTCTTTCTTTCATTGTGGTAGATAAAATGAGCAGACGATCTTTATGGTTGTGTGCTCTGTCACTGCGTTTCGATGCACAGAAAACGTTTATCTTGTATATTCTCCATCAAACAAGACAGTGTAGGTGAGCCGCGAACCAGTTGTCAAAACACAAAGCCCGGGGTGCCACAAGCGATTGCGATTAACGTTTTGCGAGAGAAGCATAGCACATGGGCAGGTAGGCTTGCCGGTTCTACCGATAACGACGCGACAACCATAACCAGACTTGTCTAGCCTGCGAAACAGGCCCTTACTGTTATTTCAACGGAAACGAAGTGATAAAATAATTTGGTCGCGTGAAAATGGAAAAAGGAGACTGGCACGAGAGAGGAGAAAGAGAGCCTGCAGCCACCCCTTATACATTTTCATTTCCCGTTCAGATTCTGGACGGGAAATAATGATTGGTCAATTAGCTGTCATGTTTCACGAAATGTTGCATATTCCTCCTGCGAAATGACTGAAATGGCAGCGACAAGAGAGAAGTGATGAAGCGGTTGAGCGTTAATCCAGGGAAGTATTTTGAAGAACAATGCAGGCAGTGTATAATCTACATTTGTACTTTCTAGGTGAGATATTTTGGCGGTTTTACCAACAGGTAAAAGCCTTATTTTCCGACTGTTTGCCGTGGAAGTGGAGTCAGACAGGACTTAGCGCTTCGGCATTGTCCTATTTGCAAGCATTGTGAAGGATCAGTTAATCGGAATTACATACATGGGACTTAAAAGCCATCTCCCTCTACGATATAGACGTAAAACTGAATGAAATTACGGAGTTCCCTTAATTAAGTAATTTTCGCTTCTGCTGTCAGAGGCTGTTCGAGTGAAAGAGTCAGTCAGGATCGAGTAAATGAACTGATGAAGGAAAAACTGAGCGGGGACTGAGCGACTTTATAGACTAAGGCCGTGGTCGTGAATAAATCCCACACTGTAGAGACTTGGACAGGAGAAATAAAGGTAATAACAATGAACTGTGCAATGTTTTGACTACATATCTTAGATACCGACAAAATTACGAGCACATAAAGTTTGATTGACATGTTTAATAATCATGTTAATCCATGCGGAAAAGGGGCAGAATTCAAATTTCCGTAATATGGCGGCAGGCGCTTATTTTCTCTCGCGTCTCGCTCCGCTCGACGAACTCGCTTCGCACGCTAGAGCTACTTTCTGCGGTTACTTCTCAAAGCGCCTGTTCTGCAGGCTACGACTTGTCCATCTTACTTATATATATATACTTATCTTATAGCTAACAATATGCAGAGATACGTCACTATCCTGAAATTAAATATCGCACCCTTAAAGGCCACTGACCTCATCATAGCGCAAAAACTACGAAAACCTACAAGGCACAAACACACGTCGCGAATGTTAGCTAAAACTAGAGTTCGCGCTAGCAAACCTATCAACGAGCTTTGTATTGTACAAAATGAGGATCCTGATTGAAATATGAAAATTAAAGACAAGGCCACATGAAAGTCAATTGCTCGAAAATAGCCAATCTCAGAAAAATCGAGTATCCCTTTCTTCCAACGTCTGATGCGCCCTCCATAAGCTTTTGTGTTAGTCGCGTTGCTATGTGTTAGGAACGCTGGTACGTAACTGGCGAGATCATCCAAGTGAGGGCGGTAGAATTCGAAGGACCGCTGGCCGGACAACATTAGCATGTCACGTAACTCAAAATAGACTGAACGAGATGAAAAGCTGAGAACGCGACTTTATAACTTATACTTATCGTTATTGTAACATTTAGCTTCATGAAAGAATCAATTGAAGACATTCCCTCATAAGCAGTAATTAAACACAGGAGTTGTAGTAATTGCTGCGCAGCGAGCGGAGCAGAAGTTCTAATCTGTATTTTACACATAATCCTTTGCGGTAGCCTCAATTTCGTTTTAACAATAATCCATTGCGCTTGCTGGATTTGGTGTTATTGTTAGCTACGCTTCGCCAATCAGGAAACAACAATTTTTTATTCAGCCATTGAGATTCAGATTCAACTTGTGACATTTAAGGCAATTCATTCCTTGAATTAACTCTACTAATCTTCATTGCTGGGACGATTCACTTCAGTGTTGACACACGATCGTACGACGAGGTGTGAAAATACTTCATTGTGGTGAGTTTATAACCTATAATTTACTCGTAGGTATGAAAATACTTCATTGTGGTGAGTTTATAACCTATAATTTACTCGTAGGTAAAATCTATTTAGCCTACTCCGGCCTGACATTACTTCATTTCTTGATCTTTTACTTTTGCGTTTCATTTTCATTGTCTTTTCATTTGTGTTATTTTGATAATCCCCTTCGAAATACCTCGCGCTATTGAGCCCAACACGACTCACGTCAGTCATGAGCGCTTGATGTACCTCACTCATCTAGCTAGCTAAAACACAGAACCCCTTGCTAACCACCGCTTGCTAAGTTTATACACTACGAATTTTCACTTCACTATATGTCTTATAAATGGGTGTTCTATTTTGCCAGGATCTTTTGCCAGCGTCAGTCGCCGTAATAACTTTGCGCTAAACATCCGGTTTGCGGCACTTTGGCCGAAAAGTTTGTTGAGTGTCCGCTTATGAGTTTGTTTCGATCGTTTACCGTTTTAAATGAGTTTTAAAATATTAAGGAAGGAATGGACAAGACTTTTGCTTCTTATATTACCCGGCATAATAATTGACAATTTGAATGATTTTCCAAAACGTTGCTCTCCCTTAATTGCGAAATTGTAAATTTGGTTATATGCAATACGACATTTTCATTATGACGACATTTTCATTATGACGTCATTTTACTACAATTTACAACAATTGTCAATATATCTTTCTCAGTTCAGTTCCAGTTTATAGTTGTTTAAACTTTTATACATTCTTTTGTTTAAACTTCTACAACATGTTCACTTGTTATCCTCTTCCAACACGCAGCAATCAGTATATATAGTCAGTACTGAGCGACCTATGTATGTGCTTATTGATATTGAACTTATAACCCTCCACGCTATAACCTCAAACGGTCGTACATTTAAATACCTCACTATATATTATGAAGTAGTCATGTTCATACATTACAATATAATTATCTCGCTATCAAGCGGTTACGTTCGTACATTTCATTAATCCTCGCTATCAAGCGGTTACGTTCGTACATTTCATTATTCCTCACTATCAAGCGGTTATGTTCGTACATCACATTATTTCTCGCTCTCAAGCGGTGATATTCATACGTTTTATATTTCTCGCTAACAAGTAGCCATATAACTACGTCTCAATATTCCTAGTTGTCTATCGGTAATGTTCATATATAATTTTGTTCAGTACCCCTCGCTATTAAACGGTCATAAACACATATATATATATACACATACCTACCTATATACCCTACATATGTACCCATACACCCACATACATACATATAGCTCGCCATAAAGCGGTCAGTTCCGTACAATAGATAGTTATAGCCGTGAGCGATCGTATCCGTAATATTTCACAATATCTAACATTCGTATGTACGTACTAGATAGTAGTGGTACCTACTGTGGTATATACCAGTAATAATACCCCCGGAGGGTGGGGGGGGGGGGGGGGGGGGGGGGGGAGGACGGGGACGATAGAAACGGTATACGAAGCCGTAACAAATATATGATAGACCCAGAATCCAAGGTAAAACTAAGCCGCATTAAGGTATCATAAATATCCGGGAGCGCTAGAAGGGCTTAAGAACAATAAGAACAGGTAAACGAAAATCAAGTGCATTGAAAATGATAGGACAACTCAAGTGAGAGGATCAATAATACCGCGAGGGTCCGAAAACTCAATACGACAAACGCACCTACGAGGGTGCCCTAAGGGAAAAATAAAAAGGTGAAAATGGCGCTGTACGCCATTTGGGAACGATAAGCGTGCCAGTAGCGCGACGCTGGACTTCGAGGTGTAATATAGCACGCGAAACTAAGTAAATAGGAGGCACCAATAGACGATTCACACCTGGCCAATTATTACTAAACGTATCGACCCCTTGACAGCCTGGACACTAAAATGTAGAGAAGAAATCCCGTACACAATTAGCGGTTGCGGAGATGCGAAATGATCAACGCCAAAGGGACCGAAAAGCTGACAAAGATGATAAGAAAATGGCCAACAAAAGAGACCAATCATCGAAATTAATTAAACAACTCATAAAGAGAACGAGGAACCCACTCAAACTCCAGTTGATGGCCCAAAACGTAAATATATCAATAGCGAGCGAAATGTAAACTAAAGGTATTACTCAGTACCCTTTGCAGAAATAATGGTAGCATCTTTTTATCTGTAAAAACCTTAATGACTTAACCAAAAATAGATGATTGTAGGCTGTAGGGCCCGGCGTAGAGAATAGCAAAGAGCTCTCTGGCGTTATTATCTAATTCAACCTTCATAGAGGACAAAGCCCGATAGAATAAATCAAACTCGTCTACATGCAAAGCGTAATCACCACAGGCAAAACTACTAGAATCAGAGTAAATAAGTATGACTGGGAGCTGAATACTGAATAAGATTCCTACCATTTGCTGGAGTGGGAAATCCAAAATTCGATTTCTAGAACACAGAGGTGGATCCAGGGTTTGGTTTGAGTAGTTTACTCTGACAGACCAATCAACTCATACCCCACCCCTCCTAGTAATAAACTACCTAAAATTTAGAGGTTTGAAAAAAGTTGAGTAGTTTACGGAAATCATATAAACTACCCTGGATCCACCCCTGGAACACACTACAGTGGGAGAGAAACTAGTACAAATAATCAGGAAGGCAGGCTGCACCATCATCGAGGTACAAAACTAGATGAAATCCTCGAGAAGGCCAAAAACGTACAAGTGGCCTAAAGACCTTAGTAAAAAACAAAGGGCGCGGAGGAGAGCCCGAAATGAAGCACGGTAAATTTATGAAAATTGGGTAAATTAAAAGTCCACGGTAAATTTGTGAAAATTGGGTAACTTAAAAGTCCACTGAAAATGCCAAAAACCTTGTTGTTCAGCACAAATGCTAACATGATAATAACCAGATGTCATTCTTTTTATTTTGTCCCAATTTTGCTGCTCTACGAAACTCACTATTTGCTTCTGCTGCTCGCCTTTTAGGGAATATTTGGGTTGAAGATACTGACTCTCAAAAATGTGATCTTTTAATTTATGGTCCTATTGTTTAAAATTAAATCTTTGTTTTTTTCGTGAAGTTCAAAGTTTCACTATCGATTCTGCCAGATTCACCTAATTATAATTATATTTTCCCTTCTTTTTTGTTCCTTCTTGTCTGTACTAGTACCTTATTTACCTATATTGTAAATAGGCCATATTTTGTAATTTCAATGTGAACCTCCTTGATGAGCGACCATTGGCTCGCTCTTGGGGTAAATGTTGTTCTAAAATATGTTTAAATTTAAACAAAATAATACCCAGATGCCGACCCTTAAAGGGCCCATCACCCTTTTGCAATTTTGATAGCTTATGAACCTCCGAAACTTTTGAGTATTTCTGTGAAGAAAGTTTTGGTTTAAAGTGAATACTTTATGTTCTACGCTTGTTTGAAATCGTGTAAATGTGACCTTTCCTGACCCATGACCGCGTAAGTAAAAGCCCGAGTCGAAACCTAGGTAGACGTCATCTCATTAATGCATTATTCTCCATGGCGCCTTTGTAAAACAACAACATCGATGTATAGAAAATATACACAGTTTTTGAGTTGTTAGTAAAGAAAAAAGTCATTTTAGTCAACATGTTAAGTATTTCTTCAAATGATTGCAAAGCCGAATTAATTATATGACGTCAAGATGTCGTCTATCCAGGTTTCGACCCAGGTTTTTACTTACGCGGTCATGGGTTAGGAAAGGTACACGATTTCAAACAAGCGTAGAACATAAAGTATTCACTTTAAGCCCAAACTTTTTTCACAGAAGTACTCAAAACTTTTCGGAGGTTCATAAGCTATCAAAATTGCAAAAGGGTGATAGGCACTTTAAGAACTAAGGGAACCGTCTCTATGATACTCGTATATTAAAGTGTCTATGTAACGATAAAAAAAAACAGTTTTAAGGGGAAATTATTTAAAATTACTATACACAAAAATTGAAAAACAATTTTTCCTGACCCAAAATAACCACCTTTTGTGCGACAAATTCTAAGGGGTCTGGAACACAATTGTGACGTAAATACCTTTGTAATCGCTTTTGAAAACAAAAGCGCGTGCAAAGGTATTACGTCACAGACCATATTGCTGACCGAGCGAATTTTGCCATGTTCGACTGAGCTTTTGCAGTTTTGAAGGGTAGGATGTTCAGTTCTAACAACAGAAGCCGATAACTGAAATCTTGTTTCGTAAAATTAAGTGAAAACAAGATTAATACAATACTTATCTTTTCGAGAAAACAATTCACTAAGCTCAGTCTCCATATTTATAACATCCCAGCCTCTGTTGAAGTCCCGAGGTTGCTGATAGGTGTCGTTCAGTAAAAAAAGCTATTGGCGAAGCGGCGATAAAGACGACTGCCATGAATTTCAAGAACCAGTTATTCCCTCGGCTGTATGGCAAGGCTTGGAAATGAAGTCCATTTATTTTTAGCATTGTGCCTTTGCTTCTGGCAAGACTTGTGACACAACTCTTCCTTTCAAGTCCTTCTCAGCAGAACGAATCTTCTTATAGTCCTCTTCGTTTGAAGACAAAGGCCAGAACTCTTAGTAGCCGAGTTAACTGTTGCCCAACCGCCTTCACAGGAATGAGCGACTCGGATCTTTCTATTTCAATCGATGAATGAATCTAACAGCTCGTCCACGATTTTGACCGAGTCCTCCACACAAAGTCGATTAGGGAGAAGAACCCCTATTAACTATGGCTTATCTATCAGCTTTCAGTTTCATTTAAAGCTTTTCTCGTTTCCCTGGTAGGTAAATGAATAGCTCAGTGTCTCCTGAAAGCTTCTTTGAAGTCGAGAGGGCTGTTGAAGCGGTTTCTTGAGCTTTCAAAATTTCAGCGGAGAGTTCACTCTCACATAATGGTAAGAAAGTTCGTGAATTATTAAAGAGTCACAGGTTGATTTGGCTCATCTTCATCTCCCATTACAAACACCATGGACCCGGTGAGCAACGGGTCAAGTTAGAAACTGGTTAGCGTCAAGTGATATGCAAATGTTTCGCTAAGCTTATAAGCAGTGAACAACTCCTAAGGGAGTAGCGCAAAGCGCTATTTACTCCTTAAACAAAGCTATTACACAATCAGCTTTTACATAACACGCTACAACGAATAACACCAATAATAACACGTGTACACTTATATGCTAAACTTCGTATCGCACATAATTCATTATTCTCGCCAAAGCACTGACACGTTGAGTTGAGATCTGCTTGGTTTTTGGCTTTTTTGCCACACGTAATGACGTGTGACCCGATAACCAAGCTTTTCTGTGAACTCGAACCTAGATGTTTCTTAGCGCAGTTCGGGTCGGTAGTGCAGTAACACCGAAACCCTTACTGCTTGCTATACCATACTGACGAGTTCTAATAAGAACGAAACATCGCTTTTCGTGTCAGACCTATCTAACCGTAGTGCTTTGTGTTAGCATTTTACACTGTATATCAGCTTTGGTGTAGTCTAGCTCAGTTGCCTTTAATATTAGTTTTATTTTGGAAATAAACCATAGATACCAGGAATTGGTGTTAAAAATATTGTTTCCAGTCATGATAATGTTCATAAATTAAAACGACTTACTGAAAACAGTACCGCTCGAAACCTGTATTCTGATTGCAACATTATACTGTAGCTCTATTGTTTTTGTACTGCACGTTCTAAAGGTTATGGTGTTTTGTATCCATGTTTCGTGTTGATAAACATTACAGTTGTTATTCTGATGTGCCAACCATGATTTCAAAATGCCGCTTTGTGTCAGGAACCAATGGATCTCTGGTTGGCACATTGATGACAATGGATGACGTTGCAGCGAACATCGTTATTGTTGGGTAAGCCAATGCTGTGGCTCGTTTCAAGTCAATAGCTTACACAAGTCAATAGCCTACAAATAGGCTATTATGATAATTGTGAGAGCATTGAGACATTTGTATAATGCGCTTAAGAACTGTTTATTATTATTATTATTAAATAAATAAAAGTAAGACTAAAATATTAATATTTAACTGACCCAAACGAAGGAAATTAAATCGCTACTGCTGTTACGCAAATAATTGTCTTATGAAAATATTACTCCACATAAATACTTAGGTCTAGCGCATCAGGATGTTTTTTCGACTGCAAAGTAAGAAATAAAAAAAGGCGCGCTCAAAGCCTTTTACCCATTACGCAAGAGAATGGGAACTCATTTTAGGACGGATGTATTACTTTCGATGTACCTCTTTGATACATTAATTAATTAATTATTATTTTAATTAAATAATTAATTAATTACATGTATAGGTTCACGATTATTAGGCAGAAATCAAGGATTAGACAAAAAGGAGGAAAATATTGCCGTAACATGGAATAAGTTTGGCTTTACATAAACCTGACTGTTTAAATAAGTTGAACATATCTTTAAAGAGGGTCTGAATGGGGGGGGGGGGGGGGGGGTCTACATGTCAGTTGTCAGTTAAAATTTTGGCCATTTGTCAGTTGTCAGTTACGCCTAGTTAATCATTACTAGAGAAAATTTACTATGTTTGACCCACAAAAACCAAATTTGTCAGTTGTCAGTTATGTTTCGGTTGTCAGTTGTCAGTAAAAAAATCGTCATTTGTCAGTTGTCAGTTATTTTGAAGGCCGTTTGTCAGTAGTCAGTTAACCCCATTCAGACCCTCTTTAAAGGGAAAGGGTTTTATTTTCTTAGAAATGAATCGTTTATTATAGCGGAGCACCATAGATATATATATGAGATTACTAATTGGCCCTTAGTGGGCTTCGTACACCTGAATTGGCCCAACAGCACAAAAAAGCACTGTGTGCTACTCAAACAATCGACCCACATTTTCAAAAAGGCCGCACCAGGCTTAAAGTGCATATCAGCCCAAATTAGTTATACTTGATATCGATTGTACATGATGTGAATAGTCCAAAGGTAGACCATTTCTTGATTTGGGTGTTACGTCTACGATATATAAAGCTGTAGTCCGCGAGTTAGCAAATCAAACTAATGTGTAAATGCAGTGGGTTTTTTTCTAAACCTGGCGGACAGCACTTGCTCATGCAAAGCATATGTCACAACTGCACATGGTATAGTTCATTCCCGACAAATGCGGTATGGAAATGAATCAGTCAAATTGAAGCGCATCGTATTGTGGGAGACAAGGATGTACTGAGAAGTACTATTTCTAAGCCAAGTGATTGTTTTAGACGTGGTTTCTAGAGCCGAGTGCCATGAACAATGTCGAGGGCGTAGCCCGAGACATTGTTCATGGCACGAGGATCTAGAAACCACGTCTAAAACAATCACGCGGCTTAGAAATGGCTTCTCGCACATCATTAGATATTCATGACACAGAGGACAATGTTGAACAAACATTACTGGTTATTGCACGTTCTGAATATAAAAGAGTAACGATGTGGTTTGAAAGGTGAACATTCCATGAAATACGTAGTGTGGAAAGACTACTGGAAGAACACTTTCTGTACCGTAATTCGCATTTTGAAAGAACTTGCGATGGAGGGAAAAAAGCTAACCCGCTGGATGTTAAGAACTTCTCGTAAGTATACAGAGGTTTTATTTTAACGAGCTTTTTTTTTATACCCGTGATAAACCTGGTTATTAATTTTGTTTTATGTTTAGTTTTCAGATATTTAGCCGAAAACTTTTGGATGCTGAAATGAAGAAGTCACACAGAGCTGGCGACCACTTGTCGGAGAAACATTCTCGTGATGATAAGAAACCAGTCACCCAAGAGGAAGAGACACTGCTGTGGACAATGGGATTACTTGGAGATAAGAATGCAGAAACCTTGTTAAATACTATTTACTTTAGTAATTGTACGGTTAATATTTCATTTCATCAGAAATAGGTTCTGGTTCCATGAATTTACGTTTAGCTTTATCGTTACTACATTAGGAACTGAAATATTGCTTAAATATTGAAATATGTATATCTCTTATTTTGATAACTTCTGTCCCGTTATTGTATGTAGAAACTAGGAGATAGTTATTACGTTACATCAAATTGCCTAATTTCATGTCTCATGTTCTCATGTTTTTAGAACTGTAATCTAGAACTAATTTGCATATTGTCTGTACTTGGAAACGATTTCAAAGTACAGCAAATATGCAAATTTGCTATTGTTTTAACTTATTTGAATATTTTCTGTATTTGGAAACGATTTCAAAGTACAGCAATTATGTAAATTAGTTATTGTTTTACCCCTCAATTGCCCTCAGCTTCAAAGCCCTGCCCACTTGAATAATTAACTTTGTCGTACTATCCCTAGTTTCATGTATCAACACGTGACCTCAAACGAGACTCCTCATTGGCCGATGTGTCATGAACATCTAATGATGTGTGAGAAATAGTTTATAAAACCATATTTTTGCTGGAAAATATTTGATAACTTTGTTTTGACGTCACTGTATAAATTACCTGTTGATACAAAGTGTTTCTCATCTTCTATGTATATACCGGGTATATGTTTCGTCTGTTGTGGGCCGGATATGCGGTCGTTTATAACGATCTCTATCAATGCACCGCAGTATATGATCGCTGTTTCTTAGCCTTGTCAGGACAGTCCTGTGTTTATTACTTACTAGCTGCTTCAATTCTAGATATCGTTCTGCTTTGAAATGCAGTTTAAATATTCTCTCGTGTTCTTTGTTTATTTTTCTTCTGTTGATTTGGTCTCGTGTTATCTTGCAATCAGGTACGCCAATTTTGTGTTTTTAACGCATCGAAGTCGCTAAAAATCGAAGAAATCGCTAAATTAAATTAAATAGTCGCTAAATCCTGTTTTTAAAAATTGACTAAATGAAAGAAGCGCTAAAAATACAAACTTCTACAGTGCGACTACTGAAACCGGGGCCACATAATAGACTGTAACGAGAACCAATCACATTGCAGAACGAAAACAAAGCAGTTATCTGAGCCAATCAGTGTCGAGTAGAAGACTACAGCATTTCAACTTGCTCGAGCTTCGATCCGGTAATTATAAAAGGCAAATCTCGTGGACTAGTTCTGAAATCGACGTCTTTTGAAACAAAGTGGATATGCTAGGATTTGAAAATTGGGATGCTTTATTTTCGTTTTGCAATGTGTTTTGTTCTCGTTGTTTAAAGTGCAACTAACCCCTTTTGCAATTTTTATACATATGAATCTTTGAAAGGTTTTGAGTAGTTCTGCGAAGAAAGTTTTGGCTTACAGAGAATACTCTATGTTCTAGGCTTGTTTGAAATGGTGAAAATTTGACCTTTCCTGACCCATGACCGCGCAAGAAAAAGCCTGGGTCGATTCTTGATCTTACGTCACCTCATTAATGCATTATTCTCCATGGCGCCTTTCCATCACAACAACATCGATATATAGAGAATATACACAGTCTGTGAGTTGTTAGTAAAGAAAACAGTTATTTTAGACAAAATGCTAAATATTTATTTAAATTATTGCAAAGTCGACTGAGTTGGATGACGTAAGATCAAGAATCGACCCAGGCTTTTTCTTACGCGGTCATGGGTCAGGAAAGGTCAAATTTTCACCATTTCAAACAAGCCTAGAACATAGAGTATTCTCTGTAAGCCAAAAATTTCTTCGCAGAAGTATTCAAAACCTTCCAAAGATTCATATATATAAAAATTGCAAAAGGGGTTAGTTGCACTTTAAGTGGTTTCAGTACTGTAAATAACTCAATAGCTCTTTCGGCTACATCAGAGCAAATGCTGACGCGACGAGAGATCATCAAAATTTATGTGACATCAGTTTACATAAATATTTCCAATGGCCTTTATGAAGTGATGGAAGCGATAAATCAGGAGCTCATTACCAGCAGCGTGCATCTCCCAGATTAGGTTTGTCCAACAGCAGAACAGATGATGTAGCTATTTTTAGCTTTGTGTTTCCCGCGAGAAGAAACAAAGGCCGTCACTTTTAACCAATCAGGATGCACTGAAAAATTATAATTAACACGGCTCAAACTGCTAAAAATACTAAAGCGCAAGAGAACAAAAGACAACGTAATCGCATACCAGAACTATAAATAGCCACATCGTCTACTGTGCTGTGGGTGCTACCCATCACATAGGTACGCTCCTGGTAATGGGCCCCTGATAAATATAAACAAATCTAGTTTCAGAAAACCCTGACATCTCGTTACCAGGCCCTTCAATCGCCATAAGTCTTTTCAGCGAGGATAGGGGTGATTATATGACGTCAAGATGGTTTATGGTTCGGGTTAGGATTTGTCGTAGTATTAACAATAATCGGTATTTCAAGCGTGTTTGCCATTTACTGATTATTGGTAATTGTAGAGCGAGGATGCGTTGGTGTTGCAGGCCCTCCGTTCTCTTTCGGCTCCTTCCCCCTCCTCTTTCCCACCACAGGAACCCCAAATTAACCAGAGCCTGGAAGCAGGCTAGGTTTGGCGCGCCGCACGTCGGGGTTCAGGCGCGAGGGAAACCGGAAGTCGTTCAATATTTGCTCTAATCCTAGATGTATGGTGCTCCGCTCGCGCGGGAGCTCCGCTAAAAAATAACGAAATATTTACCCGCGGGCTTCCTGTACATCGTTGAATACAGCTTTTCAAACCAGTGAATTCTATAGGTAAATTCATTGCCCGACACGGGAATTCCACGTTCGTTAAATTTCACGCGAAAAACCGATATCGCACGAATGGAGAAGCGATGAGTGCGATATCGGTTTTTCAAGTGAATCCAGAGTCGGGCAATGAATTCCACAGCATTTCAATCCCATAGCATGGATAGTAAAACTATTATCAGTTTGAAAGTCTTGCCTTGCTGGAATTTCCGCCCGTGCCAGGAACCCATTGCGCGGTAAACCGAAGACCGAAAAGGAATCAAGCTAAAATTAGACTCCAACTCATACGAGGTTCAACTTCAACTCACAACTTTTGGTTTCAGTCCGACATCAAAACTGCATTTTTATGCATGTAAATACCTGTATTTTATTTAGGTACACTTAATTAATTTCAATCTAGTCTTTACCAAGAAAGCGAAAGTGCATTAACTGGAGACGAAATTGTGAATGTTAATAAAAGATTTAGAAAACCGACGGCCTGTAGAATCACGTGCTAATGGCTGATGGTGACAAGTGAAAATGTAAAACTTGACAAAAAGAGCTCTACAACTTTACGAACAAACTTGTAAATATTACTTGTTCCTGACTTTATAAGCAAATTACTAAATGATAATGCTGAATTTCTCGATCTCAAAAGAAATAAGCTTGTTTTCATACTGTTGAATGTTGTACTTGTAGTTGTAACACGATTAGCGTGTTGTAGCCGTGCTTGTCATCCGGTTTTTACAAGCCTTTTTCTCTTTGAAGGCAGCCATTTAAGATTTTGTATGTAAATACTACATGAATTAAGTCCCGCAAATCCACAAAGTCCCAGCTTTTTCGTTCAGAATCACACATTTTTGCTGCAGTTGTTGTTGTCGATTCCTCGGACAGTCGAGAGCCAAAACATATAATTTCTCGTGAAAAAGGAAAAAGAAGAAAGCTAATTTTCACGTTCTTTGACTGCTGTTAACTTTGCGAATATCCAGGTTTGCAATTTTAAAATTATTGGCCATGGGTTTCTATATTGAAACCATATATGAAACTTATCCCATACAAGCGAAAACATTTGCTCTTGCTAGTGTCCAGGCCAGTACGGACAGCTTATTTCCGTATTCCGCATGCGTAATGTAGTCGTTGAAAGAAATAAAGCAGACGACTGTCAACACAGAGGTCAAACGTGAATCCAAAACCCCTATGCAATATAAAATTTTATCAACGAAATTTCGTCGAATTCGTCACCAATAATGAGGAAAAAGGCAAAAAGGATAATAAACTTTACGATGAGGGAGCGAGTAAAAATAATGATAAGTGGTATCATTCGTTGATGAAACTATATGTAGCCCGCTCTTAATGTTTCAGTCAATTCCAAACCCGTGCATCCCCCCGGGCCACCCCCGGGCATTTGATCAGAGGCTTGCTGCCGAGGGTGGGGAATTTGACGAGTATCTAAGCCCTCAGGGGCGGGCATTTGACAAACAGTGGGGGTGGGGGATGGGGCATTTGATCGGTGTTCAAAAAATACATTCTTTCTGTCTACAAATTCGCATCGCTCGCGTCGAAATGGCGAACGTACGTGTCTTCGAGGAATTACAGGATAATGATTGCGCATTTGTAGAGGCTTGATAGAGTAAACCTGCCAAATTTGAAGGCCACTTTCAGAGGTAAATTGCTTATGTTTAAACCTATAAACGTTTTGCTTCATGAACTTTGACCGACTGCGTGATATTAAGTGCGTGACAAGATTTGTGATAAGTTGAATTTGCTGCGACCCTCGACAGCGCGCGAGTTAAAAACTTAATTATTATATCGGTAAAAGACGGGCCGATTGGTGCCTGTTGCATACTTTATATACCAAGAACATAAGCTAACATATTCAATTTCAAACCATTAATACGTTTATTATAAAGTATATAACTGAAACCAAGAACGATCGAGCCGGTAGAAATGATTGTTGTCATCCCTGACCGGTTGAAGGTGGTTTTCACCGTCGGTGTTTCCTGGGAATTGCTTGAGTCAGAGATTCTGAATAAAACGATGATTTCATTTATTTGTCAATAGTCTTTGCCCTGTAAAATTTTCTGATCCGGTCCCCGATGGTGGGGCATTTGAACAGCCTGGATGAAAAACTGGTGGGGCATTTGAACAGTTTTTCTGCCTTGGTAGTGGGGCATTTGATCTTTCTTTTTTTCAAAATGTTCAAATGCCCGGGGGTGGCCCGGGGGGGATGCACGGGTTTGGAATTGACTGATACATTATTATAAGTATTCCCATTGAAAGACCTTAGTGTTCCTTTATAAGACACTGAGTTCAGAGTTTCCCTGACAAACCGGTCAGTCTTATTTTGCGGGATTATATCGAGAAGTTAAGAGAAAATTATATTCTGAGACGATCCAGCTGTTCCGGATTGAGGTTTGTGTTGAACAGGATATGTTTGAGGGAGGAGTCTCAACGTCGACAGCAAAATATTTTACAGAAAGAAACTAAGACTGCCTATCAGCAGTTAATTTTTTTTTGGTAAATATAAGTCCTAAATTCGACTCATAACACCAGTGTTTGGTTATCAATGTTTGCTTAATATTATTAGTATCACGAAATGTGTCCCTGCTACAGCCGAGGACAAGGGAGTTACTCTAATCTCCTGTTGCCCTTCCTAACAGACATCTCCTACAAATCTAGACTCTTAACTCTAAAGCTTTTACCTTTATGTTACTGGTATGAATACCTTGACCTCATCTTCTTGTATAAGGCAAAACACGGTTTAGTAACCTTAGCTCCAGATGTTTTGCCAAAGCTTGTAAACAGGGTGAATTTAAGCATCTCTCTACGTTCGATGGATAACTCACTTAATCTTATTACTTATCAGATTCCTAATGTCAAGACCCTGTGTTACCAAAATAGTTATTTTATAAGAGCTTCCCGAACTTGGAATACACTTCCTGCACTTCCACACGGACTGCGTAAATCAGATATCTCTTTACCTAAGTTTAGATCATTACTATTTAAATATTACGTGTCTGCCATCACTTCTGTATTTGACATCGAGAACCCTAAGTCTTGGAAGTCTGTATGTCTGAAATGTCACCAGGCAAGACAGTTAACCGCACCTCTCAAATGCTGCTTTTAGGTTGAAATAAGTATTGTAATTAGATCATTTATTGTAATTATATTTTTCATAGGAAACCAACGTAATTGGCTAACGCTGTGTTGGTTCTCCTGGCCTCTATGTTCTGTTTGTTGTATATTTTACTTTATTCTATTTTGTATCTTCTATTATGGCCGAAGTAAGTAAATAAAATAAAAAAAATAAAAAAAATCGAAATCTCAGATATCCATCTTAGGGACTGTTTACTTCTAAACAAGAATAATCAAGATAGAATAGTTTGAATTAGGCGGCTGCCGGGTAACAAGCATTTCGAAAACCGTTCCCGGCTGCCGGGTATCGCCACAGTGTAAAATAAACTTGTGCTCCAATATTTATAGTAAAACTGACTGTACTTACTTGTTAATTTTGTGCATAAAAGATGGCAAGAGACCATCACCTATGTGATGGTCTCTTGAAGATGGACATTCAGCGCGTTGTGAGCCAGCATTTTCAGTATGTTGCTCCCCGAGCGCTAATACGACAGGAAGAACAAGTATTGCAAGCAGATGCAAATTTTCGTTGTCATTTTGACGAATGCGGACGGTACAAAGTGCAGGTTGGGTGCAGGTTGACAGTTTTCGATTGATAAATGAAATATATCAATAGATAAATAATAAATTAGCTATATAAATAGATAAATATTTCCCGACGATCCAGAGGCATTATAGCCTGATTTTCAGACTGTCGAGGTCGTCCGCTCACTTCCTCCCACCTCCCCGTCTGATGGACTTTGGCAGAAACCGTGTTCCTGGCGTCATTTCATTTCGACCAATCAGAGCGAAGGTTCTATTTATAGAGAACTGAGGCATGCGTGGAATGTCGAGTGGAGCCTGCATGAAGGACAACCCAAATGGCGGACGATACAAACGGACTTGATATGGCTTTGGAGAAAGCGTGCGAAACTTTCGGCATTTTTGAATTATTTCCCGAACAGCGAAGGCAATAATACCCCTCGTTTCCCGGAAGGCCCTTGGCCATCACAGCTGTATCTATAGGCGACGACCAGGTCTAGAGAATCGAGAGAGGAGAAATTATGTAGCCTTCTAGTACAGCTCGCCAGAATCACGCACTTTCCTGCACTGCAGAATTTTTATGTTTTACAGCTTCAAACTTATGTCGATTTCTCAGAACTAACCCTAACCATATCCTGTTTGAGCTGCTATGGTGTTTTTGGGCAGCAGGAACTTTTTAAATAGGATTTTTCAAACAGTATTTCAAGCACTTGGTCACAACACTGATCTAACTACCGCATTTGTTGTACTTTAAAATTTGTCAAAATCAAGACTGTTCAAAATTCTGATAACATAAATAGTTAGGCAAATGTGATCCAACTTTTACCATGACATATTCACTATATGTGTTCACTCCTGTAAAAATTCATGCCATTCCATGAAAGATTTAGTCTTCTTAAAGCGAAAAAGCTAAAATATTTTTGCTTTTAGGACAGCAAAATTGTCAAAATAGATTTTGCAAACATAAATAACTGCCCAAATGTCGTGAAACTATTACCATGACATACTCAGTATGTGTGTTCACTGCTGTAAAAAAAATTACATTTCATGAAATATTTGGTCTTCTAAATGCCAACATTCTAGGAGACATACGTTTTAATACGGCATACAAAGTGGTCGAGGAAGATTCATAAACATCGCGATATTGATAGCGCTTGCTATCAGATTTTCCCGGTACACGTCTGAGGACAACGTTCTGTTTCTATAAGTTTGAAGCTGTAGAACATATTCTGCAGTGCATGAAAGAGCCGTGATTCTGACGATGGTAACGACTGCAGAATACCCCACCACAGCAAGCTGTATTGTAGAAATGTCAACGCGTCTACGCGTCAACTTGTGTGGAATACACAATGAACGTAGAGAGTATATATGCATACGTAGAGAGTAATGTCGAGTCATCGCGACAATGAGTAGACTGCGGTTGCTTGTAGAACGAAGGTAGTAATATATAGAGTACACTTTATTCATGTCAACGCGTCATCGTGTCAACGAGTAGACTGCGGTTGTTTCTAGAACGAAGGTAGTAATATATAGAGATAATAGCAAGATTGATAATGGACGTTATGTCAATTTACAATTTCATTTCATTATTTCATTTCATTTTCAATTTCATTTATATGTTTGACCGTGACAACGCGTGAAACGTTGACTGTCAACGTGTAAGGTAGATTACGTGGTAGGGTATTCTGCAGTTTAGCCCTGACGTTCTGTAGACGTTGCAGAAGACTACATAATTTTTCCTCTCTCGATTCTCGACCTGGTCGTCGCCTTATAGATGCAGCTGTGGTAGCAAAGGTCCTTCCGGGAAACGAAGTATAATAATGCCTTTCTCTGTTTGGGAAATAATTCAGAAATGTCGAAAGTTTCGCACGCTTTCTCCAAAGCCATAATCAAGTCCGTTTGTATCGTCCGCCATTTGGCTTCACCTTCATCCAGGCTGAACTGGACATTCCATGCATACCTCAGTTCTCTAAAAATGAAACCTTTGCTCTGATTGGTCGAAATGAAACAATGACCAGAACACGGTTTCTGTCAAAGGCCATCAGACGGGGAGGTGGGAGGAAGTGAGCGGACGACCTCGACCGTCTGAAAATCAGGCTATAGGCATTACTGCCATGTCTACAGAAAAGCAAGTGTCTAATTCGTCACAATGCATTTCAATATTAAGACTATCCATGGACGTTTACTGGGGCCAAAAGCGGAGTAGGTTAAAATTCGGAGCGAGCAACTAAAACATTATACTTCGCTGCAAGCTATTTTAGGCGATGAAATAGTTACACGTCATTTAGTGTCAGCGGCATGACGTAATTGCAGAAGTTGCTGGAGCTCGTTTAAAAGTGACTGGGATGCCTGTGTGATTCTCACGGCTAGGCCTAGTAGAGGCTCTAGTGTTCCCTGCTAGCAGAGGTCTCTCTCTGTCTTGGTAAAATGGAAGGCGAGGGAAAGACCTCTGCCGACATCCGACGCTTGCCGTCCACATTCATGGACGAGTCAAACCAGTTTCCAAAACACGTTTTACCGGAAATAGCTGTACGCGTCAATTTTTTTTTACAGTTGTTTCGTGCGCTCATAAGTACACGTGAGATCGCGTCACTTGTTACCAAGGAAACTTCACGCATGCGCGACAGAGAAATGCACGCGCTATTCGAAATTCTCCAATCAGCGTGCGCGAAACGTCTAGCCAATCAGTGGCCGAATCCAACCAGCCTGTACCAGGGGTACTTTCGACGCCATCTTTGATTAGGCGCGTAAAGAGCCCTGGGAACGAGGTTGTCGGCAGAGGTCAGGCTCGTACCCAGAGCTCATCTTTGTGGAGATGAGCTCTGCGTACGAGACTGGGCAGAGGTCTCTCCCTCGCCTTCCGCAGGGAAGCTCTAGGGATGTATATATTTTCATATTTCTTTTCATTTTTTCATTTTTTTCGGGTGTTCCAGGTATGTTCCAGGTTTTGATTGGCGGGTATGTTCCGTGATGTGATTTGGTAGTAGAATGAGACATTTGATGTACTTTGTGAGGCCCAAATCGCTAGGTTCATTAAATATGCAAATATGTAAAGGACGTTAATTGTTTATATACAAGTTCGACGTATCGCTGTACTTGCACTTCAAATTGAATAAATTAGCAAGAATTAGCAAGCTCCCACGGCAGCCTCAGCCACGATTTTCTGCTTAATCACGTGACCGTTGACGTCACATAATATGATTGACACGCCTTGTTTGTTTAGAGTATAGACGTTGCTGTGCTTAAGTGATTCAATTCCAGGGAAATACATACTTTGAAGCGATTTGAAATTCGAGCCCGAGACTTTGAGATTTCAAATTCCGCCGAGCTGGAGCTCGTCCGTTTTCAAAATCCGAGCCCGGGACTGTTGTTATTGTAGTACGTTTATTGTAAAGAAACACTCAGTACGCTCTGAGGGCGGCCAATGCATTATCAGCCCTGCAGCTGATTGGTTCTCGGTTCGTCATCTGATACATTTAAGTGCAAAATTCTTGCGGCAAGTTTCGAACTGCAGTTTCTCGTCGAACGAAAGCGCATCGATAAAAACAAAATCAAAGCCTATTTTATCACTTAAAATGGAAGAAATAAGCAGTCAAAATTCTGATTTGGGGACAAGCTAGAAGCAAAAGCTCAGGCGGAAAATACCAAGAGAGCATTGACTCAGTTCCAGGGGGTGTTAAAAAGAATCAAGAAATGGTGCGAGGAAAATTCTATTAAAGAAAATGCTATGCCGAAGGTAAATAATTATTTTCAGAGATTTTTTGCTATTTTAAATAAATACAGTCACGGAAGTGGATTTAGTGGGTTGCTAGTTTCTTGAAACCACAGTTAAATATATTTGAAGTAATCTTCGAATTCATTGCACACTTGTACTATTGAAATTCGCACAATAAAATGTTTTCGATATTATTTGGCCTTGTATATTGATAATAATGATAATAAAATGAGTTTTGTCTGGACATATTATTCATGTGCGACCTTGCCATGGCACCCCGCATGGCACTACGCGGGCGCAAATAAACAATATGCCCTCCAAAAGTCATGTTATTCCTTTATTCAACCAATTAGCTGTCGTTCTCGTACCTTATAAAAAAACATGCAGAGGCCGCCAAAAAAAAACACAATAAAAGCTAATAAAAAGAGTAAAAGGCACGACTTCGAAACACTCTCTCAAAACAATATGAGACTTCGAGACCCTCTCCAAAAAAGAATTCGAGACTCCGAGACCCTCTCCAAAAAGAATCCGAGACTCCGAGACGGGCAAAGTAAACAAAAATCGAGACTCTGAGACCCGACCTATGAGATTTCGATTTACTCCGGAAGAATACACCCCATCGATCTGAAATTTTCTGTTTAGACTTTTATTATCGATGTCTAGAATATATACAAAAACACCTTTGTAGGTCTAGATTTTAGTGTTTTGATGACGTCCGTGAAAACTCCAAGATTATTGCATTCGGTTTTCGCATGATGGAGAAAATTATCAACACCTCGATCTGTGTTAGGGAAGCGTCACATATCGATATTTCCACGAGAAACGTCCAGCGAAGTTTGGGGGTGGGGGGGTTTTGACCTGTGACGTTTCTCCGTGGAAAAATCGATAGTTTTCAGTAACATCACATATGCATAATTCAGTAACCTCATGCCTTGCATATTTAATCAGGTCCTTATTAGTTACTGTAATTGCCTGTGGCATTCCGATGTCCCTAGGACGCTACGCAGTTTTCTACGAACTTCGATCAGCAGTTTCAACCAACTTAAATTGAGCCCGTGGTTTTGATGATTCCAATTACCGCAATATGGCGTCTGC